>CM062294.1:21364700-21935683 GCA_031216915.1 Pictodentalium vernedei
TATAAGAGGTTTTTTTTGCTGTTTTTCCATGTTGTATTCCAGTTGTGACCACCAGTGTGCACACTCAAACCAAGAAGATGCTTGACTCTCACTCCAGTGCTGGAAATGAACAAAATTGACAGGTGTAGTTTTAAGCTCCCACAAAATCACTGCCAAGTGTATCCAACTACCTGTTTTACGTTTTAGTTGAAATATTGTAATGAAAAGTGTATATATTTTTTATTTAATTACATCTTTAATGATTTAACTACAGAAATTAAGATTTTATTTGTGTTTGATATTATTTTTAGCTTTTGTATACAATGACCATGGAAAATGGATATTATTGGTAAAAGAGGAAATTTTTCATTTGCCAAAAAGTTCACACAGCAACTGGTATGGGTTCAATAACGAATATGAGACCCATTACTGTTAATTACAGCTTGACAACACCTTCTCATGCTCCCAATCAGGTTCCAGATGGTCCTTTGTGGGATGTTGTTCCATTCTTGGACCAGCATGTCACCAAGCTCCTGGACACTTCTTGGCTGGGACTGGATGGGCTGAACTTGCAAGCTGCAGCTCATTCCAGACATGTTCGATTGGATTGAGGTCAGGGTATCTTGCTGGCCAGTGCATACGCTCAATCCCCCTCCCTCTGTCGGTACTCCCCGACAGCATGGGCAACATGAAGACGGGCATTATCGTCCATCAGAATGAATCTATCACCCCACTGCACCTGCATACAATCTGATGTGGACATCCAGGATCTCATCAATATACCGCTGTGCAGTCAGTGTACTACGTTCAAGGACACACAGCTCTGTATGTCCATCACTGCTGATGCCAGCCCAGCCTGTGATTGACCCCCCACCATAGCAGTCATGCTCAGCAATGTTGGTTGCATGGAATCACTCTCCTGGTGTTCTCCATACCCCTCTGTGTGGGTTTTGGCAGTACCTTGATTTATCTGTAAAAAGGACAGGTGGCCAATCTTCTCTGTTCCATCCAACGTGGTCCATGGCCCATTCATATCATGCCTGGCTGTGGTTCTGGGACAGCAGAATGCGAATACATGATCTTCTCGAGCGGGAGACCACATCCGTGCAACCTTGCCCAGATAGTCTGCGTCGAAACATTTACACCGGATGAATTCTGAAGGTCACTGCGAAGCTGGGTTTCTGTGGCAAAGCTGTTCCCACTGGCCTGAATGATCAAAAACCAGTCTTCAGCTGCAGATGTTGCCCTGTCTCTGCCACCACCATGCCATCTTACTGGTGTGCCATACTGCTGAAATCTTGCCCAGGATCTTGTGATAACCATATGGTGCACACCATGGGCTTCACCAGCTTAACGATGGTTAGCCCCTTGCTCCACACTCCCCCACATTTCTGCTTCAGACAAATGTCTTCTTACATTTGCATTTGTCATATTCAGTCATTACATCACATGGGTTTGAATTAAAATGAAGACTGAATACCCTACACATGTCATGTACATATAGACAGTACACAAAAACATCATGGAAATCAAGGGGTACAAGATTTCCATGACTGTCCCGAAAGGTCTGCCTGTCAAGAGAGCTAATGAAAACACTGGGGACCATCTCAATACATTCCTCAATAATGTCCACCAAAAATATCGCAAATATGTCACAAGCAAATTTCACAATGATTAGTCAAATATTTGGTGCTTAGCGAACTTTGAGTAGTACATAAGGAATTGCTGAATTATGACAGTAACTTGCCACTGGCAATAGAGTGCTGCTTTCTTAAAATGACGCACATTTATCCTCACAGTATATTTATTAGTCCTCCACAATATTTTTCAACAAGTGCATTTTTTAGCTCACGTAAAATAGAAAACACTCGTGCCGACGGGAGCAATTTCACTTGCACCCATTTCATTTCACTGTATACAGTGAGGGCTATAGTCATGACTTTTGACCAGCTGTCCATCTGTCTGTCCGTTTGTTAACATTTAGAGTTTTGGTTAAAGTTTGTGAAGGTTCAAGTGGGTTGTTTTTTTTTTTCCCTTTTAGTCATGACTTTCTTCTGTCTGTCTGTTAACATTTGGAGTTTTGGTTAAAGTTTGTGGTTAAAGTTTTTTGGGTTTTTTTCTTTTAAATTGATATTACTATTGATTGTATTATTCTCATTATGTTTTTATTTTTTTTATGTTTCATGTTCTTTTGGGAAATATTGAACCCCTTTTTGTATGGCAATTTAACTTACAACTTCTAGGTTTAAGTTTTGGTTTTTTTGGGGGTGGGGGGGGGGGGGGGGGGGTGGGGGGTTCAAAATTACACCTGTCACTGTTTCTTATTTGGGGCAATGTCTACTATCTACTGAACATTTCTACATTGATTTTTATTAATATCGGCATGATTTTAACCCTTTACCCAACATCTGCCCGCGTAATATGCAAATTCGTCGAGCTTGTTCCAACGAGGGGTCACATGATATGGTTTTGTTGAAATTTTTTGAAAAATTTGAAAAAATGATATTTAAAATAATAAATTTTGATATCGTCTGCGTTGGGTAAAGGGTTAACCCCTTTTAAACATGTTTTCAGACTTACTTTCTTTGTATTTGAAATTAGACTTTGCCACATAATTTTTAGTCCCCTACCAGCATCGCCGGAGGGGACTATAGGTTTGCACTCTGTCCAGACCGTCAGTCTGTCAGTCACACTTTAGTTTTCCGGACTTTTTTTAGAAATGCTTCAACCGAATGATTTCATTTTTGGTAATCTACTATAGAACGATGACTTACAGATCAAGTTTCCGTTTCATGGTGATTGCATTATTGTTGTGTGAGTTATGGCCCTTGGAAATATGGAAAAGTGCCAAAATATCAGTATTTTTATACTGTACCAATGACCCAGACTTAGCTGGTGCTAACTCTTAAATTCTAGGGCCAAACACAAATTTTACCCCCCCCCCCCCCCCCCTTTTTTAGCTCAACTTGACAAAGTCAAGCTGAGCTATTGCCATCACTTCTCGTCCGTCGGCGTACGTATGTACGTACATACATACGTACGTACATTAGTATGTTAGTACGTTAGTACGTTAGTACGTACGTCCACAATTTCCTTTGGCACACCTCACAGGTCGCATTTATGATCAGATCACTTTGAAACTTGGTATGCTTGTTTTGGGTGACCTCTAGATGGGAGCTATCAATTTTTTTCAATTTCTGTCAAAAAATGTTGCCGCGGCCAACGTTCTAAGAACAAAGTTTAGTCAGACCACAATATTTCCCTTTGGCACACCCTACAGGGCACATTTATGATTGGATTGCTTTGAAACCTGGTATGCTTGTTTAGCATGACCTCTAGATGGGAGCTATCGATTTTCTTCAATTTCCGTCAAAAAATGTTGCCACGGCCAACGTTCTTAGAACTTAGTTTAGTCAGACCTCAATATTTCCTTTTGGCACACCCTACAGGGCACATTTATGATCGGATTGCTTTGAAACCTGATATGCTTGTTTGGGGAGACCTCTAGATGGGAGCTATCGATTTTCTTCAATTTCCATTAAAAAATGTTGCCGTGGCTAACGTTCTTAGAACTTAGTTTAGTCAGACCTCGATATTTCCCTTTGGCACACCCTACAGGGCACCTTTATGATCGGATTGCTTTGTTTGTTTGGCATGTTTGTTTGGGGTGACCTCTAGATGGGAGCTATCGATTTTCTCCAATTTCCAATTTCCGTCAAAAAATGTTGCTGCGGCCAACGTTCTTAGAACTTAGTTTAGTCAAACCACAATATTCCCCTTTGGCACACCCTACAGGGCACATTTATAATTGGATTGCTTTGAAACCTGGTATGCTTGTTTGGGGTGACCTCTAGATGGGAGCTATCGATTTTCATCAATTTCAGTCAAAAAATGTTGCCGCGGCCAACGTTTTTAGAACTTAGTTTAGTCAGACCACAATATTTCCCTTTGGCACACCCTACAGGGCACATTTATGATTGGATTTCTTTGAAACCTGGTATGCTTGTTTGGGGTGACCTCTAGATGGGAGCTATTGATTTTTTTTCCATTTCCGTCAAAAAATGTTGCCGCAGCCAATGTTCTTAGAACTTTGTTTAGTCACAAGACCTCAATATTTCTCTTTGGCACCCCCTACAGGGCACATTTATGATCGGATTGCTTTGAAACCTGGCATGCTGGTTTGGGGTGACCTTTAGATGGGAGCTATCGATTTTCTTCAATTTCCATCAAAAAATGTTGCCGCTGCCAATGTTCTTAGAACTTAGTTTAGTCATACTTTACCTGTACATTTGTAACAGGCTATGGTCAGTATTTATGTACAGACCTTTACAACACTTTACATGTGCCTTTGTTATCGGTTATTGCTGTGTCACATACAGTACATTTAGCTGTCTAACACAAGTTGAGCTACAGTGTCATTGACACTTGCATTTGTATGGCAATTTAACTTACAACTTCTACATGTAGGTTAAAGTTTTTTTTTGTTTTTTTTTGGGGGGGGGGGGGAGTGTTTTAAAATTACACCTGTCACTGTTTCTTATTTGGGGCAATGTTTGCTATCTACTGAACATTTCTACATTGATTTTTATTAATATCGTCATGATTTTAACCCCTTTTAAACATGTTTTCAGACTTACTTTCTTTGTATTTGAAATTAGACTTTGCCACATAATTTTTAGTCCCCTACTGGCATCGCCAGAGGGGACTTTGCACTCTATCCAGTCCGTCAGTCTGTCAGTCACACTTTCGTTTTCCAGACTTTTTTTTGGAAATGCTTCAACCGAATGATTTCATTTTTGGTAATCTACTATAGAACGATGACTTACAGATCAAGTTTCAGTTTCATGGTGATTGCATTATTCTTGTGTGAGTTATGGCCCTTGGAAATATGGAAAAGTGCCAAAATATCAGTATTTTTTTCTGTACCAATGACCCAGACTTAGCTGGTGCTAACTCTTAAATTCTAGGGTCAAACACAAATTTTACCCCCCAATCCCCCAAATTTGCATCTAAAACCGAAAATTACATGTCCTATATGGTCCTCCATACCTTTACTCCACTGCACATGTGCAGTGTCAAGGAGGTCTCGAAATTGGTGCAAAAAGTCATTCTTTGTTTGGCCCTCAATTCAGTTACAACTGACTGATATTTGTGCTTAGTAGAGGCGTAGTAGGGTTCGACCCGGAAAAAATTTGATACAAGCTGATTTTGGTGTCATTCGACGCAGAATTTATTTCGGAACAACATATCCAAAATCTGCAAAAATCCGCCTTGGGGAAAATTTTTCATGTCAGATTTCCCATCAGGGGGTTGTTCGTGAAGGGGGAAAATTGTGTTTCCGGGGTTTCGGCCATTTATATGTCACAGATTGAGTTTTATATATTATTTTGTGTCGCAGGCGACCAGATACAAATGTTAATTATATTGAGAGGCAATTGCCTGATGAAATCCTCACACTTTTTATGAGGAAAAAGGGTTAATAACCCCCAAAATCACATTTTCTTCTCAAATTTTCACTCCCGATTTAAGATACTTCTGCACAGAATACAAAACTAGAAATGGTTCTTTGATCGATTTTTTCGCATACAATGAGGTGCAGATAATGTTGACTGGTCCAATATAATAACAGGAATTTAACTACATGATGAGGTCTAACAAGACATTTGTTGGTGTTCTTCACGGTTATTCATTGTCGCCGATTTCCTCCCCGATCTCAATCGGCTCGGCATTGAAGCAATTCTCACCCCGACAGTCTCCACAGGCAGACAAGCATTTGAGCGCATTCATTCTACAAGAACATATGTTTGTTCCGCATGGCTTTTTGGATGTCATTTTGCATTTGCAGCGGATAACTTTGAGAAGAGCCTCAGGCGCTGCACCCAGATCAGTCATCACAGGTATCAACTCATTCCCACGACTTTCTCAGCCCCACTCCTCAGGATCTAGGGTATCGTTATCCAATAGTTTCCAACCATTATTTGTTGGCCCCTGCGTCAGGCTGTGGAAATGTGCTGCACGCTCAGTCGGGGGAAGTTTTTGTGCTTCAATTCCCGATTTGCTGGAAGTGACCATTGTCATAAATTTTGAATATCTCAAACCATTCAAAGTGTCTGCATGTTTGCCAGAGTACAACATAACGAACAGTTCAGTCCCCATTTTCCCAACCTCTGTCAGAGAAATGGTACTGTCGTGCATTGCTTCTGATATATTTTGAATAGGCAATGACTTCTCTAACTTCTTGAGAAGCAACATTTTCCCGTGCCCAAACGTTGCTGATGTGACATCACACCCACTCCATGCATGAATGAAGAGGAGGTTCTTCTGAGTTGTTTTTCCAATCTTCTCTACTATATCTGCGATTTTCCATGCATCTCCACCCCTGTGTGACTTCCGTTCTTCTGACTGGAAATAGATATCAGACCAAGTACGATCCCAATGGTATACGGACATAACTAGTACATCTGTATCATCTGCAACAATGACAACTATTTTTCCCTGGGACGAAAGTTGAACTGCATTGTCAACAATGTTAGTGTCAGCATCTCCAGAACTGCATTCAACAATATGCCCAGCCTCTCTCAGTGATGTGGAAAGCATTTTTATAAACTGCATTTTATTATTTCCATTCGATAAGAACAGTTCCTGATTTTTGTGGGAGTCGTGTTGTTCGTCAAACGGATATCAGCACAAACGTGGAGAGCTCTTCTTCTCTGCTCCTGAGTCTTGGTTGTTGGTCGTTGACCATAACCATAGAAAGACAATTCGACAATTCTGCCCATATTTCTTCATCACGTATCCAACATACTGGTTTGCCACTTCCAAGTAAGTGGTGTTTGTCTTCCATTTAACTCTGTGGAGGAGAGCGCCCCCATCGAGCACGTACAGACCATCAGATGGTGGTTTAGTAAAGGATAAGCCATCAGTTATTGCAGTTGCTAGGTCCGCCTTGTTTGCTTTTCTAAGGAAAAAATCTTTGAAGAGGGCTGTTGGCTTTACAGTTAGTTCATACGCAAAGAACTGTGCCATGTCTTGCTCTCTCTGGGCAATAGCAAACAGTCTAGTAAACAAAGTTGAGGGGTCAATTGTCACCCTCTGGTCATCTAGCTTCAACCCGGGGGTGAGGTGAGCTAGGGTACGGATTTGATCACTTCGGTTGATAGTGCCATCGGAAACAATAGCGTTGTCTAATCTAGAGTGTATCTCTGCCCCTACAGACTCAGTGATATCGCAGTTGATACCATCTCCCTCGGAAGCTAACAAACCAGATGACAGAGAACGCAATCGTTCGTTTCCATCGAACGGGTTGTGTGTGTCAAACCACTCTAGTATTCTGGCCATGTCTAAGTTGTCTCGTTTTCGACGAGATGTGCCCATATCTACATGCTGTTCGCTGGTATTGAGCTTTAGGTCGGTCAACGTTGTCATGGCTTCATATATCTCTGCGCATTTATGCATCGTGTAAATCCACTCCTGTCGTACAGATTCCGTCACGCCACGACCTCGCGTCAACCCACCCCGACTTTTAATTGAACGCATAAGAACTTGCTCAATAACAAGATCACTAGGCCTGCCCAAATCCTAGAACTTCGACGTATAGCATGAAAGCCGTCACAGTAGAATCTCTCATACAACCAAGGATGTTTTTCTGGTAGTTCAAGCATCATTTGCAGATAGACTCTGCAACTCTTGGCATAGTGTACATGCCCTGTTGCGGCAAAGAGGTTCAGCATTCTACCAACAGCAATGAGATTGAGATTCCAATCGCCAAGACGTTCTCCACGGATGAACATTTTCAGTACCTGAATATATTCTAGATATTGTACCCATAGCTTAGCAGCGCGTGATTCTCTTGACAGTTTGGCTTTGTAGTTGTCAAGGCAAGTGTTCACCGTCACGAGAGCTGATGAGCTGCTAACATCAGAAAGGGTGACCGCGCCTTCAAGCACACCTTTGTATAACTCCTTCACACCATCTAAGTCCCTCTGGTTTATCTGTACACTCTCAACAGTGGGTGGGCTCATCGGAGGAGAAACATTCGCGCTCATTTCGGATGTGGTTATGGCACCCAATAATTTATTTGTCAGTGCAGCTTCTACATAGCTCTGGAAACAGCTTTGCCGGTCAACATCGACCGAACTGCTAGTGGACCATAAACTTCCTGCAAAGCTTCATCAAGACCTGATCCAGCCATCATCGAGCCGATACTGCCGAAAAAGCTCATGATTGTGTGGAAACCACCCAACCTGCAGACAATGTTCATGGATTGATCAATTATTATCTCATTTGCCTTCAACCATAAAGGCTGGTCAAACGTGACGCACGGGGATGGGATGTTCAATCTGATCGCTTGCTCTGAGATGAATTTCAATGTGGAAAAGATGCATGTGCTGTCTGTTGGGCTGAGATCTATTATTGGGAGAAAGAGTATATCTGATTTCGCTTGATGCTCTGAACCGTGCACAGAATGCGCTAGTTGCATGAAGCCGGACCAATTAGGAACAGTGTCATCTACTGCTCTAGATAGCCACTCACAATGCCATAGAACGTCAGTACTCAGGCTAGATGGAAGTGTATGTGGTGATTGCAGCTCTACTACTGGTTTGTACCTCAAACCACCAAAGCCTCTCCTCGTTGATTCCAAGTAATCAACCACCAACATTTGTTCAACGCCAACTCGAGCTCTGCGTTTTATCGATGTATGCGACATAGGGGTGGATGGCACCTGAGTTTGGGTGGACACGGTGATTATACCCATACCATGAAGTGAACCTTTCCCATCGATAGTCGCAACGTTATGGTCGACGTTGTCTGCGACCCACTATACGAATTCTCCGGGGAAATAGTCAGAGGTATAGCTGTCAACAGAATCTAGCTCCATCACACTTTGCTTATACCGTTTGACCTCCTCATAGGTGATAGAAAACCCAAGCCTAGCTAGTTCATTAACGAGCCATTTTGACCCGAAAGTATGGTCCATTTCTACTCCTAACCCGAATAGGGTAGGTGTTATGACTGATCTTGGTCTAGCCGATTGGACTATAGAGTGACCTATGCTGTTTCGTTTTATATCATTTGGTATCAAGCACTGGAGAAAAGACTATAGGTAGGCTGGGATCCAGGTTTTGCCTCGCGAAATGTCCTGTATGTCAGCAGGGGTTGGATACCAATCTATATCATACTCCATCTCTCTAAGCTGCCCCTTGATCAATTTTGCTGCAGTAACAATGATCCTTTCAGCTTCATCACTTATACTTTCTTTCTTGTCCGCATACCATTTTTCATTTATCAGATATTCAGCCATGTTGCGAAAGCATAGGACATTGTCGCGACCCTGTACCCTGGCGAAAAAGATATAATCGCCATATCGCTCTTCTAGTTTCTGCTTCAGTCTCTTTTTTGTGTACACAGTTGATTCACCTGCGATCTCTTCCATCTTCGAATGCAACTCGGTCAATGTGTACAGTTCTGAATCGGAATGAGTTTCTAAGAATTCACATATGCACTCAAACCAATGTTCCATGCCATGGTCAGGTTTTCGACCAACTGGTCTTGCAATTTCCAACTGTCTATAGTTTAGGAATTTCGTATGGCAGAGTGGATGATAGACATCCTCGGCAGCTACCAGATCAATGCAACTCAATAGCCGAGCGCTTACTTCTGAAGCTAAACTATCCCCTCTCATTTCGCAATGTTCAAGGAGGGTTTCTCGTATAGGTAGTGTCTCGACGGTCCTGATAATTTTGTTCCTATCGGGGTGGCGTGGATCAATTTTTGCGGCGCTACCACAGAACAAACAGTGTGACTTGAAGTCGAATACAGGCACATTACATCTCAATTTCTTGGCCGACGGAGCTTCGATGTCAGAAGAGCTAGCAGCAGATGCCCGCTTCGCATCAGTGAAATCCCTACGGCAATCTGAATGAACCAGAACAACACCTACAGGGTCCTGTTGAAGCTTGTCCAAAAGGTGTGCTTCAAGGTCTGATCTCTCCCTGGCATTACAGAAATTAAGCATGGTATGACAACCTTTCTTGGTGACTTTAACTGATTTGACTTCATTGAAACCAACCTGGCAAATTACACAGGTATCATCTCGAAAGCGACCACCTTGGTGTGAAGCCATATCTAATCCAATGGTGGAAATATGTCGATGGAGGGAACGGATTATTTTCTCTTAGCTATAAGTAGTACGGATCCTGAGGCGGATTATCGAAACTGGATTAATAGACAAGAAATATGATATTGACGAAATATGAAAAAGGACAATGTGACTAAGAATTGTTTCCTGTGTATGTTAACACCGAAACAAAGAAAATATGACAGAATGACAAAACAATCGAATAATTTGAGAGCACGTGGCGATAAGCTTATAGCGATGTGCTGTGTGTAACAGAATCGCTGGAATACCCGCGACTGATATGATGTAATTATCTTTCTCCAGTGTACTATACAACGCTCTTTATTCGCGGTGTACATCAATTACGTGGGCTGGTATAATACTATAGTCATTATATTGTATTCTACTGACAGGAAAAATCTGAGAAGAGACAAATTCCTGCCCTTAATACAGAACCGCCTGGAAAATGACATCGGGAAATTGGTAAAAATGGCCACCACCCCACCCTCAGTTGAGACGCTATGAAAAATTTTCCGCAAGGCGGATTTTAGCGGATTTTGGATATGTTGTTCCCAGATAAATTCCGCGTCGAATGACACCATAATCAGCTTGTATCAAATTTTTTCCAGGTAACACCACTTTTTTTAGTTCAACGCCTGTACTAGCTTGTAAATCTCAGTTTAAATGATGCCAGACACATAATTATGAGAGAAATGGTGGATATAAGGAGGAAATAGAAGGAGGAGAGGAAGAAACAGTGGAAGGAAATGTTCAGTGCTGTAACTTATAATTTATTTTACGAAATTATTTCATGTTACCTATTTTCGAGGCATGACCCTGTTGTGGTCATTCTTGCTATGAATGTTCCATTGTTTGATCAGTGTTTCCTCTCTCCCTTTCCTTTATTCCCACCTAGCTATTCTCCCATGCTTTTGGCATATTTTTTTGTAATGTTTATTACTAAAATTTCTTGGGAGTTTTGGCTTGATAACAGAATAATTTTCTGTTTTTTCCCCATGTTTACCCTTGGGTGTTTAGGCATTTTGGTCTGCATCTACACTTTTTGTTTGTGTTGACAATGGTTACTTCTGATAGTGATTACTTGTCCTCTGCTTAGTTCAGTTCATAACAAGATACATTATATTGCCGTAAGTGTTACATTAATTTTTTGAAATAGTTTTAAAATTTTTGTCCACACTTAGGCTTTTTGGGGATCCATTTGGGCTCATTGTTCCCATTGGGAACTTGGGCTCTTCTGAAAATTTTTTCAAAAATTTTTTTTGGGGGAAATTATTTCCTTTTGAAATGTTATAATGGATTATATCATATTATGTATCTTTATTTCAAGGGATAGTGCGACTAATATGACTGTGTATTTTTTCTTGATGAAAAAATACTGTTCAAATTGTAATGTGAGGATATCTTCCTCTAATTCTCAGGTTCAATGTATTCGCACTAATTCCTGCTCTGTGTGTGTTGATTGGAATGACAACGTTGGAGGCATGTGTCACGGTATTTTGTTAGCGGTGAGGGGTCCATACCGGTCCTCTATCCGTAGGGTCACTCTGTATTATCAGTTTATTTTTCAGAATTCAGAGTGATGTTTTCGTGATGTCTTCAACAAGTGTGTCTCTGTCGTTGCAATGTTAGGGCTAGCGGCTAAGTGCTCAGGGAAATACAACAATTGCCAAAGAGGTCCCTAGTATGATCGAAGGCATTGATCGTCCGCTAGTCCGCCCGGTGTAGCGACCATTCATCGAATGGCTCGGCAGCTGGGTTCATCCATTACGGTTCAGGGAAGCAGTTTGGGTGATGCGAGCACTATAAACTTGGAACGTGCATACCCAGCAACAACGGATACGAGGATAGTACGGAGGAAGCCTGTCAGTCCGGTAGCTAGCTCGACCAGGTCTATCCGGACCACGAACGAGAGAGGCCCCCTCTCTCTTACAACAACATTTGCGCCGCGATGTTGTTGTACGTTCGTTCGTTAGTCGGAGCATACGTCCAATCCTCCTGTTTGGGATGTTCCGTCACATACACAGTCCGAACCGGCTGTTCTATTGGCTTTCTCATCCTCATGTCAGCACACACCACCGCACCTTGGCTATGTGACCATAGAGTTCCAGGGGATGTACGCATATTATATAAATGCAGGAATGAACGTTCCTGGAGCTCCTACTTCGCCGACCAGGGAATCAAAGTCGACCAGGTTACTCCATCTGTTAGCCAAGGATATGAGGTCTTTCCAGTTGGGACGTTCGCATATTATATAAATGCAGGAATGAACGTCCCTGGAGCTGCCAGTGGATAATTACGTAAGATCACGGCTCTACAGGCCTCATTCAGGAACAAGAACACGGTGATTTTCCGTGATGTCTTCAAAAGGTGTGCTTCTGTCGTCACAGTCAAATGAAGAGCTAGCGGAAAAAGTGCTCATGCTAATACGTCAATTGCCTAGGAGGTCCCAAGTAGGATCGACGGCTGTGGCGTCCGCTAGCTCGCCCGGTGTAGTGTCCATTCATCAAATGGTTCGGTAACCGGCGGGTTCGTCCGTTGTGGTCCAGGAAGGAGATTTGGGTGATCCGAGCACTATAAAAATACTACGTGCACACCCAGTGACAATGGATACGAGGATGGTACGGAGGAAGCCTATTAGTCCGGTTCCTAGCTCGTCCAGTTCCATCCAGGCTGCGAGCGAGAGAGGTCCCTCTCTCGTACAACAACATCTGGATTCAGATGTTGTGGTACAAACGTTCCTCAGTCGGAGCATACGTCCACCGCTCGGGACGCTCTGTTATATAGACAGTCCAGAGAGACTGCTCTATTGGCTTCCTCATCCCCACGGCAGCACATACGACCGCACCTTGGCTACGTGACCAGTGATATCTAGCCAACCTCGCCGACCAGGGATTCCACGGCGACCAGGGCACGCCATCCGGTAGCCAAGGATACGAGGCCTTCATACTCCAGACGTTCGCATAAAGAAATAGGCAGAGTCTACGTCCAAGGAGCTTTCTGCAGCTAAATCCTGTAAGACCACAGCTCCACAGGCCTCCGTTACAGATGTGCTATCACAGATAGCACAAATTATCGCAGCATCCCAGCAACCGACAGAAACTCTGTCGGATCAAGAATTATCCGAGGAAGCTGGGTCGGTACGTTCTATTCCAGGTGCAGGCACGGACAACCAAGAATTACAAAAGGTCCGACAGGATGGCGAAAGGGTTACCGAGAAGTTGGAATCTTCCTTTTCGGAACAACATAAATTGCCGTAGAGTTCATCCGGCATTATCTTCCTGACGTTCCTCCGGACAAAATGCTGCGTTGCTGGATAAGAGACTGATAGCGCCACTGGAGATAGAAGTCCAGAAATGTCTCACGGACATTTATACTATTGAATGACGTTATCTAATCTTGCTACCAATAACCGGCAAGTCCGGTTTCTTATCGGCAAATGCCCTACATCTGCCTTTCATCAATTCAAGGAATAATTCGAAACGGCAGGACAGGGCATTCCAAGAGTTCCTCTGCGTCTAGACGACCAGGCCGAAGACATAGAATTGTCTATACCGCCGTCTATGTCAATTCCAACCACGACGTTGAAAACGACAATATCGTCTGGAGGGATTAGCTTAGACACATCATCGTACACAGATCACCTTACCAGAGCGTTATCATTACATCTCAAAAGAAAAAGAATTCTAGGAGGTACAACCTCCTTAACAGTTCTTTCAAGGGCCTCACGTATAACTCTGCCCTTTTAGTGGCGATATGGAGTTGGTTAGACGTGACGCGGCCCTGTCTACATCCACGTGTGTGGATAGTATGGTGAAAAACTCTCTCACAGTTGTTCTGTTCTCCGGAGAGTTTCTCTTCGATGGCAAGCTTTCCGCAATCTATGATCAGATAACTAGGAAGCTTCGGGGAGCGCAGTGGCTCAGTAGGTAGAGGTGCAGGCTGCAAGCCGAGAGGTCCTCGGTTTGAATCCCGCCTGCGGCAACTGCGTTGGGCAAGACACTTCATCTCCATTGCCCACATGGGGGCACGATGACGCCGTGTACTAAGGCGTACTGCACGTCGATGGTACACATGTCTTCAACCAATCTAACCCTGCCTGTGCTGCAGTGCGGAGTTACAATATTGGGGAGCTGGCAGCTGCTCATCGTTGCTCGGTGGTTCTCTCCGGGTACTCCTGCTTCCTCCACCCATAAAACTGTCACGGTCATGATTAGCCATTGTGCATAAATATGTGACCTTAAACATCAATAAATAAATAAATAACTAGAAAGCTTCAGACTCTCTGCTATTCAAATCTGCTTCCATAGAGTCGGATTCAGCGGAGAAAAGTAGCACAGGCACTTCCAGGGCGAATACGTCCAAGGAAGTTCCTATAGAGGTTCCTATGCATCCTCTAGGTCTTACTCTAGAGACTGTCAGGGTAGCAACTCAGGTAGGGGCTGTAATACTGGCTGAGTCATCCGGTCAGACGCCCCTAGGTCGACGGGGCGAGGTGCGGGCCGTGGAGGACATGCTTTCTCCTTCCGCAAGCCTCGCAGGACCAGGAGGTAATGGTATTAACCTCTATCGTGTATCAGTGAGCGGAAGACTGTCAAGTTTTTCAATCAATTGGGAGTAGATTATGGACATCCCTTCGATTCGAGAGGTAATTTCGGAAGGACAGATTGTCCTTCAAACGAAAACCTCCGTTAACTTGAAGTCCAAGATGGACTCAGCTTCCGTAAGTCTGCTGGGAAGAGGCTCGCTTCCATCAGAAGTCCAGTCTCTTCTGGAATGATCGCGATAGAGATCGTAGAAATCCAGGAATTTCCAGGTTTCTACAACCATCCTTTTATGGTTCCAAAACCAGATGGCTCGTTCCGTCCACTCTTAAATCTGAGCTGGATAAACAAGCTGATCGTGGCTGCAAGTTTCTATATGGAGACCATCCGATCGGTTAGAGCTAGTATTTGGGTGTACGACTATGCTACGTGCATAGATCTCAAGATGCGTACTTTCACGTCCTGGTACATCAGCCGTTCAGAAAGTATCTTCGCTTCTTCATCATAGGAGTCGTGTTTCAGCTCCGAGCAATGTGCTTCGGTCTGAATCTAGCGCCCTGGTCTTTCGCTCAAATATTGAACTCGGTAATGACTCATTTCCAAGCTCGTTCGTCTGCGATAACGTCGGCCTACCTGGACGACATTCTTCAGAGGTACGGCAATGAGTTAACGCTTTAGAACGATGTGCAGAATCTGCTTCTGTTGCTCCGACGTCTCTGTTTCATAAGTAAACGAGAAGTCAGATCTGGTATCATCCAAGTCATTCTCCCACCGGGGGGATGAGCTTAGAGACGCGTTCTCGTTCATCTGCCGTTAACCAGAGCGAAATTAATCAGTTGTCATGCTCGCTATTGTTTTTACTCAGACAAAGTTACAGCGAGAGAATTCATGAGACTGATAGGTTTGTGCAGAGCTGCCGCGGATCTTATTCCAATGGGGTGGCTACGCACTTGTCCTCTCCAAATCTTTCTGACTCAGAATTGGAGGGTGAAGATTCATTCGATCGATACGGACATCCTCTTGTCAAGTCAAGTGAAACAAGAGATTCAAACTTGGGCAGATATTCAGTGGTTAATTCAGGGAGTTCCACTGCAATTGCCGGATCCGAGTTTTACAGTTTTGACGGATGCCAGTTAAATAGGTTGGGAACCAACATTGAGCCCAACGGATTTGATGTGCCAGGGTCCTTGGGATCCATAGTTCCTAATCAAGCATATAAACATCAGGAATTGATGTCATGTTGGCTTGCGCTACGTCATTGGTTGAACATTATTCAGAATGCTCACGTGCAATTCTGTCCGACAATTTGACGGTATTAGCGTATTTTCGGAACTAGGGAGGTACTCATTCCATTCTGTTATTCAGGGTAATGGAATGAATCCTTCTGTTGGTACTAGAACATCAAGTTCTCCTCTCGGTCCATCATATTCCGGGTCGTCTGAACGTATTAGCGGTCTCCCTTTCACAGAGGGGCCGCTTGTTGCAGTCAGAATGGACTTTTAACAAACGAGTATTCAATCAGATTTGCTACCTATGAGAGCGGCCAATGATGGACTTATTTGTGACACATCTCAACAATCAGTTGCAGATGTATGTGTCAACATGTTCGGATCCTCGAGCGCTTGCAGTAGACGCTCTATCGATCTCGTGAGATGGAATAATAGGATATGCGTATCCTCCAGCGCCATTGATTCAGCAGATATTGCTTAAGTAAATAATCTCAATGCAAAATTCTGCTGGTAGCATCTCTATCTCCACAAAGACCATGGATTAATCTATTCAGGTGTCTGTTGTGGCATATGCCATTGAAGCTTCCTCCACATTTCGGTCCATTCTATGGCTAGATGGATTCAATTAGCTATCAGTACTGCTTATGATAATATCTTCAACACAGCAGTCTGCGCTTAAGATTTTAGCTCATGAAGTAAGAGTTCTTTCTACATCAGGGGCTTACGCTAATAGCGTTGCTATTACAGATCTAATGAGGGCTGCATATTGGTTTCAGTCTTTCACTTACACGAATTTGTACCTCAGAAATATTGAGTCCTTTTCTATAGATCTGAATTGTTTAGGTCCGTTATCTGTTGCTCAGAATGTCGTCCACCAAACAGTTGCAACTATAGTTGTGTAGGCTTTCGGTTCCGGCAGTGACTCTGTCCTGCCGCCCTCTTCGCTCTGGAGTATTTGATCCAGGGCAAGGGGAAGGGGGGGGGGGAAGGGAGGGAGGGGGGGGTGGCGGGTGTTCCCTTAGGTCACCTGCTTTATAGTGAAAAGCAAGGGAATACCTCCCCTGGAGTCAGTAATTCCAGTCGGTACCGGGATGATTTTTAAAGTGTAAAGCTAATGTTTACTCATCCATGTAATATTTTTAAAGTGTAGCTCGGTGTGTAGTATTTGTATATGTCACATATCATGCAGACGTTAATATACAATTCTCGGACACTTTTAATGAGTATAAAGAGTCTCATTTATCTGGACTTCCTTTATTTATCGGCTTTCCTTTAAAAATAATTACCATAATGGATTATACTGGAGGTTAATAGACATCATTGATGTTATTGTGCTCAAGTACAAAATGGTGTTGTGTCTTTCTCGTTTTGATGCAAATAGAAAGATACATGTAAAGCCTATTTCTCCTTTCTCCTCGAGGGGATAATTCTGTATATGTAGTTGAGTTTATTGGATTTTCTTTATGTCCTAGGCCCTCCAACCTTTTTACTATTCAGCAAAGTCTGGGTCATTGGTACAGTATAGAAATGTTAAAAAATTTATAGTAATTTATATATTTTTTATGCTTACCAATAACCCAGACGGGGATGGCCCTCCCATGAGTTGGGAACTCATACCTCCCCGCTGAGTACATAACGCTTTCCAGGCACTGGTTGTAAGAATGACTTTTGGCGCCAATTTCGAGACCTCCTTGACACTGCACATGCGCAGTGGAGTAAAGGTATGGAGGACCATATAGGACATGTAATTTTCGGCTTTAGATGCACATTTTGGGGATGGGGGGGGGGGGGGGGGTAAAATTTGTGTTTGGCCCTAGAATTTAAGAGTTAGCACCAGCTAAGTTTGGGTCATTGGTAAGTATAAAAAATATATAAATTACTATAAATTTTTTAACTTTCCGGACCTTTTTTGGAAACGCTTCAACGGAATGATTTCGATGACTTACAGATCAAGTTTGAGTTTCATGCTGATTGCAATATTCTTGTGTGAGTTTTGGCCCCTGGAAATATGGAAAAGCACCAAAATATCAGTTTTCCAAACTTTTTATGGAAACGCTTCAACGGAATGATTTCATTTTTGGTAACCTACTATAGAACGATGACTTACAGATCAAGTTTCATTTGCACTCTGTCCATCCGTCAGTCTGTCAGTCAGTTTGTCAGTCACACTTTAGTTTTCCGACCTTTTTTTGAAAATGCTTCAACCAAATGATTTCATTCTTGGTAACCTACTATAGAATGATGACTTACAGATCAAGTTTGAGTTTCATGCTGATTGCATTATTCTTGTGTGAATTACAGCCTTTGGAAATATGGATAAGTGCCAAAATATCAGTTTTCCAAACTTTTTTTGAAAACGCTTCAATGGAATTCATGCAGATTACATCCAGGTTATAACATTTGTATAATTATTAATGCTCATTAGTCCGGTAGGGGACATTGTATTGCTTCAGCGATACGTGAGCTCTTGTTTACTCCACTTCTTGCATGGTCAATACAACTTAATGATTCCATTTACATCAGTGATTTCTTTTATCGGTTTTATGAAATATTTAACCCTTTTTTGCCAATCAATTTTACTTAGTATGCCCAGCTTAAAGTTTCGGATTAAAGTTCTGCCTTTCATTCTCCAAACACTCTGTTACAACGTCATTTCTTTTTTTCATTTCGGGCAAGGTCTACTGAAGCTGTACACATTGGTTTCAAATAAGATTGGCATTAATTTAACCCTTTTCACAACACTTTTCAAACTTTTGCTCTGTCCGTCTATCACTCAGTCCATCCATCTGTCAGTCCATCCGTCTGTCCGAACTTTCTTGATGCCATAACTTAAAAAAAAGTTAACAGATTTCAATTCTTTTCAATACATGTCTTTAGGTCACGTTTGATGACCACAATTATCCAATGAAAATTGTTGAAGTTATTTCCCTGCCCACCCCCCTTCCCCTCCCCCCCCCCCCCCCCCCCCCCCCTTAGGCATTTTTTGTTCTTTTCTCCAATATGCATTTTGAACTATTTACAGTCACTACACATGGAACCTTTTTTAAACGCACTTTTTCGTCAAAAATGTTTTTTTTTCAGTTTTGGTTAAACTTTGTGGTTAAAAATACAAACACCCCCCCCCCCCCCCCCCCCCCTCTCACCCCAATTAGGCATTTTTTTTTCTTTTATCCAATATGCATTTTGAACTATTTAGTCACTACATGCAGAACCTTTTTTTAAACTCAGGCATCCCCCCCCCCCCCCCCCCCCCCCCTTTCCTGGGCCAATTAGGCACTTTTTTTTTCTTTTCGTCAAAAATGCTTTCTTACAGTTTTGGTTAAAGTTTGTGGTTAAAAACACAGACCCCCCAATTAGGTATTTTTCTTTCTTTCCTCCAATACGCGTTTTGAACTATTTACAGTCACTACATGCGGAACCTTTTTTTAAACTCATGTTCTAACCCCCCGGGCCAATTAGGCACTTTTTATTCTTTCGTCAAAAATGCTTTTTTACAGTTTTGGTTAAAGTTTGTGGTTTAGATATTTTTTTTTCTCTTTGCTCAAAATGCATTCTGAATGATTTAGACTGACCACATGTGGAAAAAAAATGGACTCCCCTAATGCCCCCCACTACCCCCCCCCCCCCCTCCTCCTCCTCACCCAGGGCCATTTAAGCAATATTTTTTCTTTGGTAATAAATGCATTTTTAGACTGACTGTTTATAGTCAGGGCTATAGTCATGACTTTTGTCCATCCACCCATCGGTCCATCCATCTGTCTGTAAACAATTGGTTTCCGACTCCAGTTTGAATTATTTGATTTTTAACCAAAGTTGATATGTGTATTTTCCAGCTAGTAATACAGGCCAGGTTTGAATATAGGTTCCACAATTCCCCCCCCCCCCCACCCCCACCCCCCCCCCCCCCCCCCCCCCCCACACACACACACACGTGTCACTTAGGCAAATTATTCCCAAAATGCATTTTGAAGGATTGGGAGTTAAGACATGCAAAAAAGAAAATTGACTTCTATAGCCCAACATTGCTTTATGTACTGCATCTTTAATCCTTTACCTAACACAAGTTGAAGTCAACAGTACAAATTATTTTTCTGAAACATCAGATTTTTTCATTTTTTACTTCTAACCATGGCTTCTTAGTCCTTAGTAAGCTCATCAAGATTGTTCCGTTAATAGATCATGAGGTATGTTTTGGAGTAGAGAAATGAAAAAATAAAATTTGAATAACAAATTTTGTATATCACGAGTGCAGATATGGCAGATTAGTTAGGTAAATGGTTAACAAAAAATGGCTCTGACTATTTTGTGTCTAAGCATTGCCATTGCTGGGACAGTCGGGCTGCATGCACGACATCTTTCTAGTTTTCAAATTGTCATGATCACAAAGGTTGCTGATTATTAATCACCGAAGTCCGCAATAAAACTAAACTTTTATAAAAACTTTAAACAATAAATAATGTGTCCCTAAATACTATTAATCACGCAACTTGTTTCATAAGAGATGAATCATTGAAAAATAATTTCTTCCCAAGACAGGTCAGAGAATAAAACAAACCACTGATATATTCCTCTTGATTATGCTTTTGAGCAGTACTAAAAACTAGTTGAGACTGTTGAGTACACTTTTAAAGGAAACAAATCACCAATTTATTTTCAAGGTGTTTGGCATGTGCCAAAGATCATGAAAAATGGTGTATTTGAAGGTTTTTTGACAAATTATGTATTTTCTCATGATTATGTATAATAAGAGAGACAAGGTACATGTACACTAGAGCTGTAGGTTAACCGAAACCGAACCGAGGTTTTTAGTTTTTTTTAAAAAACGAAAACTGTCAACATCCCGTAATCTAAGGTTTTTCGTTTTTTTTTAAATACTCTCTTGCTGCAGAAATTCACAGAATGTAGCCATCCCAGAGTAGTGAGAGTACCCAGACACTGCCAATGGCAGTGTCTGGGTACTCTCACTACTCTGGGAAGGCTACATTCTGTGAATTTCCGACATTTCAGTTTAGTTGTGTTTGCAGCTTTCCTCAAGTTGCGTGTAGGTGTCACACCTCGAAAAATGGCCAAGTACAATAAAAGTTCTGTATATTTAGGTAATTATTATATTGGCCTTCCTGATTCTTCATGTATTATAGCTTATTTCGGGCATTCATTGAGTTTCACTCCATTTCCCTACCATTCAGTTATGACTCTGGACATTGGAATGATTTTTATTGAATTTTACTTGGCCTCATGAACAAACCGAAAACCGAACCGAGCCAAGGTTTTACTCCACCTGAAAAACCAAAACCGAAACCGAACAAGAAATTTAAAAACCTACAGCTCTAATGTACACAACTCGTTGGCTTGAAAAATGTCTACCTGCCTTCTTCAAACTCAGAGAAAAACAACGTGTGAATTTGTGGTCAAGATAATGATGTGATCCGACAACTCAGACCATAAGCTTTATGTTGGTATACCACTTCCCCAATATCATGAGAAAATACATAATTTGTCAAAAGAAATCATCAAATGCACCATTTTTCATGATCTTTGCACATGTCGGACACCTGTTATTTTAGTGATGTTTTGTGAGAAAATTGCTTCTAAATTCAATTTTACAAAAACTGCTATTTTCTTTTGTTATGTATTGTATTCATTTGGTACATGTAACTTATTTCAGTAAACAGGTGAACAATTAGTGTGTTTCTTTGTGTAATATAATAGAGTGAAAAGTAATTTCACCTAGGCAAATTTTGAACCCGGCATTGGCCTTGGAATACACATTTTAGTGATCACCAGTGTAACTTGCAAAGTTTGTTCTTTTTACCAGTTTTGGTTACCGTATTTACTCTATGTATTGGGACACTCTATGATTTGGGACACACATTTTTTCCAGAAAACTATATTTTTTTTATGCTCCAAAGTTTGGGACATTCAGGAGATTTGTTTCCAGTTGGCCTGTCGCTAGTAGCAGACGACACTCATAAAAAATTCTTGGGTAACTAAAAATTTTCATTTTTTGCTTCCAAAACACAGCTTATGATCCCTCATTGGAACGAGCGCAATGCACTCGTTCCAATGAGGGATCATAAGCTGTGTTTTGGAAGCAAAAAATGAAAATATAAAAAAAAATTGGACGGCGATTTTTGTATATAGTGATGGAAAACGAATCACACACAAATTTATTCAGCATCAAATCAAGACCAGGCTGTGTTCTTTCCCCATTTTCTAAGAATTGGGACACCTGTGAAAAAAATTATTTTTAGCTCTCCCAATACATAGAGTAAATACGGTAATTATGGCCAGGTTACAGAATGTTTCATTCCATCATATGAGACAGTTCATCCTGAAATCGAAACAGGGATGTTTTGTGCCAAATATTGGTACGGCTTATCCCATTCAAATTTTTTTCCTGGAGATCTTTGTCATTCCAGTGTAGAAACTGATAATGGATACCGTCATACTTTATTACACACAGATATGTTAACATTCCAAGAATGCTCAGGACACTACTGGGAGTTCAATGTTCCACTTCCATGCATACCAGAAAATGATCTGATTGGGCAGACAATCACAGTAAACTCAGTCAAAAAAAATGGCAATTTTAAAATGGTTTGATAAATTTGTGAGCAATTTCACAACATTTACAATTTGAGCTGCTTTATAAGTAAGGAAAGTCAGTTTACGATGAAATCCCTACCTCATGCACTACCGTGAGTCGCTGTGGAATGGCCGTAATCCATGCATGGGTAGTGATGTACATGCATGCGTTTACCAAGTAATAAAAATCATCAGCAAAATTTTTATTGAATAAACTTAAACTTCAGATGATTATTCCTATTATAATTAGTGTTTAGAATCTAATTTTTTTACGTTCATGGAAATATTGTAACCAATCCACAGCTGCCATACTGTATTCCATGAATTAGAGACTGGGCCCACCAGGCTTGGCAGTTTCAGGAGAGCGATTTTTTAGCTCTCCTTACTACCCTCCTGAAAGAATTAAGGAGAGCGAAAAATTGCCCTCCTAAATATTTTGGTCTGGGATGATTGAGATTACATGTGTTATGGTCACATTAAATTTTTGTTGTAAAGCAAAAATGTAATTTAACTTCGAAGTCACATAACATCACGTAATTTCATTTTGAAAGTGGTTTAGTGGTAAAAGGTAATGGCTGCAACCATACCCAAACACAGTTGCAATCATTTGAAGCAAAATGGGTCACAGCAGTATTTTTTTTTCTGTCAGTTTCAAGTTCAACAACTGACATCACAGTTTGAGAGGTAATTATTCAAGGAATATTGACACTATAATATACTACCATTACTACTATCCTGTCACTTGAAGCACTTGCACCAGGATGTGACTGTAGATTCACGCAGACCTGTTGTCCAAGAAAGTCATACGCCTACCACTACCACCTTCAACCCACCAAGGGGGTTGAAGGTGGTAGTGGTAGGCGTATGACTTTCTTGGACAACAGGTCTGTGTACACACACAGGTCTTGTCAAGTGTGTGTTCGGTTGTTGAGTGAGACATCTAGATGTCTAAGAGATTTCACTTTACCTTAGTAAAGTTAATAAAATCACTGATGTAGTCTGTTGGTTTCAGTTTCAATGAGTTCATTCAACTGGATACTTAAAATGCTGTGTAAAGCTAATTGCTCTCCTAAGCTGATTGAGGAGAGCGATTTTTTGCCCTCCTGCATTTTTCAGAATGCCAGGCCTGGCCCACCCATGGAAAGTAACCAGTCCACAGCAGCAATACTCTATTCCATGAATTAGAGACTGGTGTTTTTTTTTGTTTCGGTTACGTTTTTTTCTGGAAACTGAAAAACCAAACAGATTTTCCTCAAAACCCTCCTCCACGGTATTTCTTAGCTTTTCCAAGCTTTTCTCAGCTTGAAAAATGAAAATCTCAGCTTTTCCCAGCTTTCATCCCATAGTAGTAAGCTTGAAGCAAAGCTTGGATATCTAAGGTTATCCAAGGATTTCTCATCCAAATACTATCCCAATAATCCCAGGTTTTCTGAGCTTTTCCTTCCAAGCTTCAATATCTTGGGAAATCCCAGGATATCCTGAGAAATCTCAGGTTATTTTTGCAAGGGAATTATTGACATATCTCAGCTTTTCCCAGCTATTCTCAGCTTGAAAATCTCAGCTTTTCCCAACTTTTCCCCACTTTCATCCTATGGTAGTAAGCTTGAAGCAAAGCTTGGATATCTAAGGTTATCCAAGGATTTCTTTTCCAAATACCATCCCTGGTTTTCTGAGCTTTTCCATGCTTCGATATCTTTGGAAATCCTTAGATATCTCAGGTTAAATCTCTGCTTTTCAAGGTTTTTATCTTTGGAAATCCCAGGATTATCCCGAGAAATTTCAGGTTATTTTTGCAATATTATCGGTTTGTGTAAAATCTTGTTAGAGAAAGGGTCAATTATCACGGCATTCCAGAAATAAGCACTAAGTGCAGAATAAAAGGTGACTTATTTTAAATACAATATAACAATAAGTACAGAATAAAAGATGACTTGTTTTAAATACAATATAACAATAAGTACACAATAAAAGATGACTTGTTTTAAATACAGTATAACAATAAGTACAGAATAAAAGATGACTTGTTTTAAATACAATATAACAATAAGTACACAATAAAAGATGACTTGTTTTAAATACAGTATAACAATAAGTACAGAATAAAAGATGACTTGTTTTAAACACAGTATAACAATAAGTACAGAATAAAAGATGACTTGTTTTAAACACAATATAACAAAAATAGATGAGTTTTCCATCATAAGGGAGGGTGTCTGTCAGGTTTGAGGGGGATTTTGTACTTCTCTGCATTGTTTTATTGACGTAGTTTTTTGAGTCATGATAATTTCATATTGCTTGTGTTATCAGTCATATAAAGCCTAAAAAACTTAAAAATCTGTTTCTCTGGCCCTCCAGCATGGTCCTTTTGGCTGCTGCCCTCTTTTTATAACCAATGCCAAATTATGTCTGGTATTTTACCCAATTTAAAATCAATAAATTTATCACTTGAGTGCAACAAGGCTTTGCAATGCTAAAGCCTTCTTGTACTCAACGGAGAAAAGACATACCCTCCCATGCTATCCTGTAGGTTATGATGCCAAAACAAAAATATAAAAAAACCCCAAGAACATGAACTTTTGATGGCAAAGAAATAATTACCAGAAAAAAAAACCACCTGCCCACATGCAATTTTACCAACAATGGCCCGAGAAACAGAATATCTACTTTGTGGGTGCCTAATCTGATTTTATTAGCTCACCTGACTGAAAGTCAGTGGGAGCTTAAGTGATCACTTTCTGTCCATTGTCAGTCATCCATCTGTCTGTCATCCATCCATCTCGCAAGAACTTTTCATCATCGACTTCTCATAAACCACGGGGCAGAATCAAACCAAATTTGATGTGCATGTTCCTTATCGTTTGTCAATTCAAGTTTGTTCAAATAAAGTTAACATGCCTACAGGGGGCACCACAAGGGGCATTACTCTGATAGCACCTTTTGATATTTTTACACAGTATACCAATGGCCAGGACATAGCTGGTGCTAACTCTACAATAAAGAGGGTCAAACACAAAATTTGCCCCCCAATCCCCAAAATTTGCATGTAAAACTGAAAATTAGAAGTCCTAACTGGCCCTCGATCCATACTTTCACTCTCTGCACATGCGCAGATGCCAGGAAGTCACCGGGATTGGTTCCAACACCATTCGTTGTTTGGCCTTTGTCAGATAACAACAATGTCAGACATAAATCAATGGTTAATTTGGTGGATCCAAGGACACAACTGGATGAAGGACGGAAGAAACGGTGGTTTGAAATGTTCAGGGCTGTAATTTTATATTTCTAAAAAAAAATTAGTTCATGCTCCCCCCCACCCCCCCCTCCCGATCCCCTCCCCCTAGTTAAACTCCCAAGCTTTTTGACTTGTTTTATTGAAAAATTTTCATAAAATTTCTTGGGAGTTTAATGTGTTACACAGAAAGTTTATTCTGTTTTTCCCAAGGGTCACGTCCTCACCCTTTGGGTGTTTAGGCATTTTTAGTCATGTATCATACATCCAGTGTATCATTTTATCTTCTGATAAAGATCTTGCCTTACATCGAATATTTCAAAAATCTGTTACTGACTTCGGGCCGTGTTGCCTGGGATCTTGTTTCCAACGTTGTTTACATTAGCAACACTCTTTGTATATATGTAGTTTCCTATTTATTATATGGTAGGTCTATTGTAAGATGCATTAATCAGTCCCGTAATGTAGCTGTTCATTTTTTGGATAGAAAAAATAATTTTTGTCCACACTTGGGCTCTTTTGGGATACATTTGGGAACTTGGGTTCTTGTCAAAAATTTTTCTAAAATTGTTTTTGTGTAAACTATTTTTCGATTTATATTTTGAATGTTTTTTGTTATGTATCTTTTTATATTATTTAATGTGGAGTTGGTGGGAGTACGATCGACTTAGTTTGCTTCATTATGTAAGCATATTGCTCAATCAGCAAGGCGAGGAAGTCTTTCCTCTGATTACATGTGAGGTTGCCTTGCTTGTAGTCGATGTACTTCCACTAATTCTTGCTCAACATGTGTCGATGGGATGACAAACGTTGCAAACAGGTGTCACGGTATGTTGTTAGCAAGGGGCCACTGCCTGTCCTCTCGTGGTGAGAGGCAGTGAGAGGGCGCAGCCAGTCCTCTTGCCATATCGTCGCTCTAGTTTTTTAGTTTCTATTTACAGAGGAACAAGAACATGGTGATGTTTACGTGACGCTGTCAGAGAGTGTGCTTCCGTCGTTGCATTTAGATAGTCAATCAGAGTGAGCGGCTAAAGTGCTCATGAATATTAGACTAGACAGGGCAATAATCCAGAGCGTGGTTTCAGATCCCTGTCACCAGCTAGCTTGACCGGTGAAGTGGTACACCATCCGAGGGTACCATGACGGCGGGTGTGTCTGTTGCGGTCGAGGAAAGTGGAAAGGGTAGAGCGAGCGCTATACAATAATAACAGGCTCACCCTGTGACGACGGAGAGGAAGAAGCCGGCAAGTTCAGTAGGAAGCTTGGAGAGGTCTGAAGGACCGCAAGCAAGAGAGCCCCCCCCCCCCCCCCCCCCCCCCCAACACTTTCTTTTATATCAACATCTGGGGCCAGATGTTGTGGTTCGGAATTTGCGTCAGTCAGAGCATACGTCCACACCTCCCGTCCGGGAAGCTCCGTTCAGTTTACAGCCGGGGTCAGCTATAGTTATGACTTCTTCTTCAATGTCAACTAAGCACACACAACCGCACCTTGGCTACGTGACTTCTGATATCCAGCCTGCATCCCCGAGAAGTCACACCATATAGTAGCCAAGAAGACAAGGCCTCATTCATCGGGTCGTCCGCAGAAAAGAGCCATCTCGGACACACTGTCCCAGGAGCAGCCGGCGACCAAGCAACAGAAGACAGCTGATCCTTAGGCCTCCGTAACGGACTTGCTGTTGCAGATTGCGCAGCTCATCCCAGCAAGTGCAGAAGCAGCCGACGGCAATCTCAGAACTTGAGCTGTCAGATGGTGCTGGGTCAGTCCAGTCATCTGCGCGTTCAGATGCCGATGACCGTGCGTATAATCTGATTCAGTCGGATGGTGAAATGGATTTGGAGGAGAACTACCCATCCCTTTTGGAACAACGCAGGGTGGCGATAGATCTGTGTATCTATATACTTTCCTGAGTGCGTTCCTGAGAATCAGAATGCTGCGAAGCTCGAAAGTACCACTATTCAGTAGCTAAGATGAGGCCTCATATATCAGTACGTCCGGAGAAATGAGCCGTCTCGGACACACTGTCCTGGGAGCAGCTGGCAGCCAGAATAGAAGACTGCTGCTCCTCAGGCCTCCATTATGGACTTGCTGACGCAGATTTCGCAGCTCATCTCAGCACCCCAGCAAGTGCAGAAGCAGCCGATGGCAGTCTCATATCCTGAGCTGTCGGATGGTGCTGGGTCGGTCCAGTCATCTGCGCGTTCAGATGCCGCTGACCATGATTTTCAACTGATTCAGTCGAATGATGAAAGGGATATGGATATGGAGGGGGATTACCCTTCCCTTTCAGAACAACACATGGTTGAGATGGATTAAATCCATCAACACTACCCTGAAATTGTTCCAGCGAGTCAGAATGCTGCAACTACTTGCAAGAAACCGCTAGCGTTGTTGGACGCTGACTTATCCGGAAAAAGAGGTGAAAATATCTTTTTCGGTTAAGTATGGACAGGTGTTGCTGGCCTTTGGCCTTTTAGACGACACCATATTCAACTTTCTAGTGGAAAGAAGTAAGGCGGTTTCTTGTCATCATCTTCTGTAATTTTACCAATTTTCGGAAAACGGCAAAGATGTATTGAGAGTTCCTCTGTGTTTGAATGAGCAGGCTAAGGACCTAGCTACATGTATGGCCTTACCTTCGTCATTCACTATTCGCTCGGTCACAATTGAGACGGCATTTCTTCATTCAGAGCGAATTTACACTCACTGTCTTACGCAAATCACCTTTAAGAACTGTGACCCAACGTCTCTACGGAAAGGAATTTGAGGACATTTGTACCTCAATTAGAGTCCTTTCCAGGGCTATTATATTTATCACATATAACTCTTTCTTAACAGTTGCTAATTTGGAGTTAATCAGACGTGACGGAACCCTTGCGTCGTCATCCTTAATAGATGACAAGGTGAAAAACTCTCTTCGGTTCGCTCCGGTTTCCGGACACTAAGTTTTTGATGATAAGCTTTCATTGGTTTATGTCCAAGCTACAAAGAAAGCATCAATACTCTGCTCCTCAAGTCAGCATCTAATCGACCCGCAATAGCAGAAAGAAGTAAGGGAGGACGTCCTAGACAGAAAGTCGTCTGAAAGGACTCCTCGCAAGGGTATAGTTAACCCTCCTATAATTACTCTATGGATCGTCATACAGCGACTCGGATATGGGTCTTAGGTCTGATCGAGACTGAGACACAGTTTCTTCTTCCAAAGGCCTCGCAGGTACTACAGGTGTGGGTTTGTACCTCTATTGCTTAGCAGTTGACAGATGGTTATCAAGATTTGCATCAAACTGGATAACTATGACGGAAGATAGTAGGCGAGAAGTGTGGTCTCTTATGGCCTACGGCTATCTTTCTGAGAGAATCACAACTAACTTAATGTCTGATGGACAATGCTTCTGTAAAATCCTTGCATGAGAGTCTCTCCAATCGGAGGTAAAGGTTCTCTGGACAATGAAAGTAATAGAGGTCGTCGAGAATCAAGATTCTCTAGGATTCTGTAGTCACCTGTTACTCGTACCAAAGCCGTAGAGCTCATTCCGACCGATAATAGACTAGAGCTGGATTACAACTTTATCAATGCTCTAAAAGTTTATTTATGGTTATCATTTTGTCGGTAAAAGTGAGCGTTCGAGTCATCGACTATGCTACAAGCATAGATCTAAGGATCCGCTTTTGCATGTCCTGGTATATCTGGCATTCAAAAAGTACCTACAGTTTATCGTCCAAGGGATAGTATTTTAGTTCCGAGTGATATGCTTTGGTCTGAAGATAGCGCCCTGGGCTGTCACTCGAAAAAATAAACTAATAATGTTTCACAACAATCAGGTTTGTTTGCCATTATCCAGACCGATACTAGTCAGTTGTTATGCTTGCTTTTGTCTACTATCAGACACATTATTAGCGAGAAGTTTTATGCGACTGAAGGGGTTGTACTGAGCGGCTATGCATCTTGTTTAGATGGGTCGCTTATGCACACGTCCCCTCCAGTTATCGTTACCCAGAACTGGAGTGTGAAAACGCATTCTCTCAGGACCAGTATTGTTTTAACAGATCTAGTAAACAAAAGGTCCATATTCTAACTGGTATTTACATGCTAAATATAAATGCTCTCGTGCATTATTAGCCCGACTGTTTACATTGAGGGCTATAGTAATGACTTTTGTCCATCCATTCGTCTTAGCGTCCATCTGTCCGTCTGTTAACATTTAGAGTTGGTTCAAGTTTGTGGTTAAAGTTTTTTACTGAAGGTTCAAGTGTTTTTTTTTTTTAGGGCCCTGCCATTAGGCGGATGCCCTATAGTGATCGCTCTGTCCGTGCGTGCATCCGTCCGTCCGTCCATAACAAAAGTTGTCCGGGCTGTAATCTTTCTCTCTTAATTTTTGATTGTATTCTTTATTGGGATTTCCCAAAGGAAAATATGAACTTCAAACATCTCAGTCATGTGTTAACTTCCCTCTTCTCCATCTCCTTCATGTTCAAACAAACTTTAACTCTCTGCACTCTGGTGTCAAAATTGTACACCTACATACAGTAGTTGCCTCCCTTTATGTAGTCAATGGTTCAACAATTAGTGTGGTGCTTGACAGACCATTCAGAGCTCTGTGAAGCAATCCGCTAGTTATTGAAGTACTGACTACAAAGGGGAGATAATTTATATTGAAAATTGAAGATTTCGGCATTTGTGTGCAGGGGGTTCATTTTCCTTTATATTTTATATAAAACAACAAAATTTAAAGAAATTGTCATGTCATTTCCTGACATAATTATATTTATTGAAACAGGGAAGGGATTTTAATCAGCTTTTACCTATTGTTTGAAATATTTTAGTATTATGGTTCACATCAGTTTATACCTAACATCGGTTAGTTGCTGCGGGGCCCGCAGAGATGGATTCCATCTCTGTGATATCTAGTTTTCCCTGTTTGGTTAACATTTGGAGTTTTGGTTAAAGTTTGTGGTTAAAGTTTTTTATTCAACCTCCAAGTACAGGCTACACCCGTAGTTCTTGTCTGATCGTCACAAAATTTCGTATGCAGGTTTTGGGTCATGTCTAGATGAGAACGCCCCCTTTTGGTCGTGATCGGTCAACTGGTATGGCTGCCCGAGCCCAAAGCCCGAAAACCATTAGCACAGTCTACAGGTTGTATTTATGAAGGGATTTCATTGTAACTTGGTAGGATGCCTCTGTATAATGCCTAGATGAGAATGTCCCCTTTTAGGCATGATCTGTCAACCGTGATGGCTGCCCAAGCCTGAAAACCAAAAACTTATAGCACAGTCTGCAGGTCAAGTTTAATATGGAGGGATTTCATTGTAACTTGGTACGGTGACTCTGTATGATGTCTAGATGAGAATTTCCCCATTTGGGCATGATCTGTCAACTGTGATGACTGCCAGAGCCCAAAACCCGAAAACCTTTAGGTCATATTTATGAAGGGATTTCATTGTAACTTGGTAGGGTGACTCCAAATAATGTCCAGATGAGAACGTCCCATTTTGATCTCTATCATTCAGCCTTGATTGCTGCCCGAGCCCAAAAACCTTTAGCATAGTCCAAAGGTCATATTTATGGAAGGATTTCATTGTAACTTGTTAGGTTGATTCCATATAATGCCTAGATGATGACATCCCCTCTTGGTCGTGATTGGTCAACTGTGATGGCTACAAGTGCCCAAAGCTCGAAAGCCTTGAGCACAGTCTGCAGGTCATATTTATGAAGGGATTTCATTATAACTTCGTAGGATCACTCCAGATGATGCCCAGATGAGAATGTGCCCTTTTGGTTTCGATCATTCAACCATGATGGCTGCCCGAGCCCGAAGGCCGAAAACCTTTAACACAGTCTACAGGTCATATTTATGAAGGGATTTCATTTTACCTTGGTAGGTTGACTTAATATAATGTCTAGATGAGAATGTCCCCTTTAGGACACGATTGGGCAACTGTGACGGCAACAGGGGCCCGAAGCCTGAAACCCTTTAGAACAGTCTACAGGTCATAATTATAAAGGGATTTCTTTGTAGCTTGGTAGGATGACTCCAAATAATGTCTAGATGAGAACGTCCCCTTTTTGGTTGCGATCATTCAGCCTTGATGGCTGCCCGAGCCCAAAAACCTTTAGCATAGTCTGTTTGTCGTATTTATGGAAGGATTTCATTGTAACTTGTTAGGTTGACTCCATATAATGCCTAGATGATGATATCACCTTTTGGTCATGATTGGTCAACTGTGATGGCTACAGGCGCCTGAAGCCCGAAAATCTAGAGCACAGTCGACAGGTCATATTTATGAAGGGATTTCATTGTAACTTCATAGGATCACTCCAGATGATGCCCAGATGAGAATGTCCCCTTTTGGTTGCGATCATTCAACCATGATGGCTGCCTGAGCCCGAAGCCTGAAAACCTTTAGCACAGTCTTCAGGCCACATTTATGAAAGGATTTCATTGTAACTTGGTAGGTCGACTTCATATAATGTCTAGATGAGAACAGCCCCTTTTGGACACGATTGGGCAAGTGTGATGGCTACAGGGGCCCGAAGCCCGAAAACCTTTAGCACAGTCTACAGGTCATATTTATGAAGGGATTTCATTGTACCTTGGTAGGATGACTCCAAATAATGTCTAGATGAGAATGTCCCCTTTTGGTCGTGATTATTCAGCCTTGATGGCTGCCTGACCCCAAAAACCTTTAGCATAGTCTTTAGTCTATTGGTCATATTTATGGAATGATTTCATTGTAACTTGTTAGGTTGACTCCATATAATGCCTAGATGATGACATCTACTTTTGATCGTGATTGGTCAGCTGTGATGGCTACAGGTGCCCGGCGCCCGAAAATCTTGAGCACAGTCTACAGGTCATATTTATGAAGGGATTTCATTGTAACTTCATAGGATCACTCCAGATGATGCCCAGATGAGAATGCCCCTTTTGGTTGCGATCATTCAGCCGTGATGACTGCCCGAGCCTCAAGCCCGAAAACCCTTAGCACACTCTTCAGGCCATATTTATGAAAAGATTTCATTCTAACTTGGTAGGTTGACTTTATATAATGTCTAGATGAGAACGTCCCCTTTTGGTCGCGATCATTCAGCCTTGATGGCTGCCCAAGCCCAAAAACCTTTAGCGTAGTCTATAGGTTGTATTTATGGAAGGATTTCATTGTAACTTGTTAGGTTGACTCCATATAATGCCTAGATGATGACATCACCTTTTGGTCGTGATTGGGCTAGTGTGACGGCTACAGGGGCCCGAAGCCCTAAAACCTTTAGCACAGTCTACAGGTCATATTTATGAAGGGATTTCATTGTACCTTGGTAAGATGACTCCAAATAATGTCTAGATGAGAATGTCCCCCTTTGGTCACGATCACTCAACCATGATGGCTTCCCGAGCTAAAAACTTTAGTACAGACCACAGGTCATATTTGTGAAGGGATTTCATTGTAACTTAGTAGAATGACTCAGTATAATGTCGAGATGAGGATATTCCATTTTTGTTGCAATCGGTCTACCGTCATGGCTACACAGGCCTGAAGCCCGAAAACTTTCAGCACAGTCTAAAGGCCATATTTATGAAGGGATTTCAATGTAACTTGATAGGATGACTCATTTGAAATAATTTCACTGTAACTTTGTAACTTTTATTGACATAAGTTAACTGTGAGGGCCACATACATTAACTGTGAGGTCATATTAACCCACCCCTCAGCTCTTTAGTACCTTGTACACCTCATATTATTTTTAATAAAAGCATAGCATACAGGGAACAGAAATTAGCATATTCCCAATTATCACAATTCTTGTCTTATTTCATAATCCTTTCATAAACATTGAACATTATCCTTTTCATCAAACACAACACACAGACAAGTTAAGCTACGGTGTCATTGTGACACTTTCATTATCCCCTCCCTCAAGGGAGGGATATAGCACAGAGCTTGCTCCATCTGTCTATCTGTCAGTCCATCCATCAGTCCATCCGTTTATCTGTCTGTCCGAACTTTCTTTATGCCATCACTTACACAAAAGTTAACAGATTTCAATTCTTTTCAGTACATGTCTCTAGGCCAAGTTTGATGACCTCAATCATCCAATGAAAATTGTTGAAGTTATTGCCCTGCCCAGCCCCCGCCAATTAGTCATTTTTTTTCTTCCTTTCCTCCAATATGCATTTTGAACTATTTACAGTCAGTTTACAGAAGTGGCTGCCGACCGAACCCCCTGCTGTGTCCTCTCAGCCATTGGGCACAGCAGTTTTATCCCTGCAGGGGTCTGCAGAGGTGTTTGGTAGTGTAGATGTAGGGTATCGGCCTCAGCCTTCCCTGACGTCAACTCAGCGAAGTCGGAAGTGGCTGCCGACCGAACCTCCTGTTGTGTCCTCTCAGCCATTGAGCACATCAGTTTTATCCCTGCAGGGGACTGCAGAGATGTCTGGTAGTGTAGATGTGGGGTATCGGCCTCAGCCTTCCCTGACGTCAACTCGGCGAAGTCGGAAGTGGCTGCCGACCGAAACCCCCTGTTGTGTCCTCTCAGCCGATGAGCACAGCAGTTTTATCCCTGCAGGGGTCTGCCGAGATGTCTGGTAGTGTAGACGTGGTGTATCAGCCTCAGCCTTCCCTGACTTCAACTTGGCGAAATCGGAAGGGGCTGCCGGCCGAACCCTCTACTGTGGTCTCTCAACCGTCGAGTACCTCAATTTTTCTCATTGGATTCAGATGTTCATGGTGGGGTCACCATAAGCTCCGTGACGTTTCCAACCATGCACTCTGGTCCCATGGCAAGTTTTGCGGAACCAACGCTTTTTGTGCAGCCTGGACCTTCTGTCCCACAGAGGTCCGTGGCGACTCTCCTGAGTTTCCGCTCTGTAGATCCTCGGGGGTATGTCATACCCCAATACACATCTGCCTTCAGATGTTTCGGCTGCAGCCCGTCACCCTACGTCGGGTGTATTTGAGGATCGTGACCTTTCTCTGGTAAAATGGGTCAGGGGTGAAGCCACTTTGTCGGTTCGTTCCCACGTCGTGCCATTCCAACACAGTCAGTGAGCTTAGGGAGGCCCTCTCCTTGCTCACTTGGGTTCTGTCCAAGAGCCTTTTCTGTTGCTTCCAGCGAGGCTACGAGTGGTTTCCGGGCGCCTCCTGTGGCGTCGTCTCCTGGATTGGAAACAGGTCACTCTCTGATCCCCCTGGTGTGCCTACACCATGGGAGGTGTTGGCTGGTTTGCCCATGATGGGCTATGTGTCTTCCGACTCAGGGGATGAGTCTGACATACCTGACGTCGAGAGCCAACAGTCTTCTGACTTGGGGGCAGCTCTTGACTTTGTGTTTGGGTTCCTTCCAGATCTCAAACTGTCAAACCAGCCGACCGTGTCAGCCCGGCCACGATCATCGGTTGCGCACCTACAGCCCGTGGAGCAACCTGCTTCTGGGCGTCTTCAACTGTGCCTGTCGGTACAGGTGGTTGAAGCATTTACAGCTTTGGACTCTAAGCTGAGTTCCAAGGCTATGAAGACGTCGTTCTTCATCAGGGTTGACACTTATTTGCCTCTGGTGCATTATTGTTCCTACGATTCCGCCAATCTGTCAGTCAGGATCAGGCTTATCAGGAGAGATGCTGGCATGCTTTCTCTCTTCGATCACATCGTCTCTGCTTTGATGCTTATCTGCTCCCAGATAACTTTGGTTTTTTGTGTGTGCTGTCCAAGGCGCTCATGCATCTTCTCACACACATGCCTGTAACATGGCTAACTTGGAATTAGTTGACAGGGACGCTGTGCTGGAACAAGCCATTACCTTCTGGAGGGGCAGTGCGCTGCTCTTTGATCTGCCTCTATCGGCAGGTCGCAACTATTCCATGGTTCCGTGGTGATGGTCCGGGATGACTCCCTATGTCATTCCATTGATCTGCTGCTTCATCAGCTTGATCAGCCTTCTGTTGGAGGCAGGGCCGTCCAAATCCCAACAAGTGCCCTTCTACTTCCTCTGCGAAGCTACGGGCTGTTCCTCCTGCCGCCACTTCTACTCACTCACAGGGTAAGGGTAGGCGTCGGCAGTAGTCACCTCAAATTCATCCCCGGTTGAGGCATTCCACTCAGTCGAGAGTGCCTCTTCCAACACAAGTCCCTTTCAACATTACACATTGGCAACTTTTGATCATGGCCATCTCCTGTCAAAGGGGGCGATCGAGGTCATCAAGAACATTCTTTTAGTGGGATTATATTCTCGCCTGTTCTTGGTGCCGAAGAAGGACGGCCGACTCAGACAGGTTATCGATCTAAGTATCCTGACCCAGTCTACCATTGTTCCTCAGTTCAGCATGGAGGCTTTCAGGTCGGTTCGCTGCTTTGGCCTTGACCTGGATCCTTGGGCCTTCACCCGTCTGATGTCGCATGTGTTAGTCTTACATAGCACACAGTCCAGGGTGTCGGCACATCCAGTTGATATCCTCCAGAGGCATTCCAATGCAACCTTTCTGGAGTCAGATGTTGTCACACTGTTGAGCCTGCTCTTGTCACTAGGGCTCAGAGTCAACGGGGAGAAGTCGGACCTGGTCCCTTCTCCATTGTTTTGTCATCTGGGATGGGCCTTCGTACTCAACTGGATACGGTGGCGGTTTCCCAGGCAAGGGCTGTGATTTTCTCAGCCTTTTGACCTGACACTGTCCCAGTCCACGTCCGCAACAGCTCGGAGTCTTCTCCGGCTGCTCGGTCTCTGCGGTTCGGTGACGGATCTCATTCCTGTAGGTCGGCTGCATCTCAGACCTCTCCAACTTTTTCTGCTCAGTCGGTGGAGGCCGAATGTCGATCCTCTGGATCTGGTGCTTCAGTCTCTTCCTCGTCACCATTCTCCCCTGACAGATGTTCAGTGGATTATGCAGGGAGTTCCGTTGGACTTCCCCACGTCCGATCGTGTTCTGACGGCAGTCGCCAGGATGGGTTGTGACGTTTGATCCTCTAGGTCTTTTCCTTCACGGGTCAGGGCACCAGGATCTAGCAGCTCTTCACGTCAACCAGAAGGAGCTTCTTGCTCTTCTTCTGAGTTTCCGGCAGTGGATCCTCCGCCTTTCGAATTGTCAGGTCCTTCTGTTGTCCGACAATTCGACAGAGGTGGTTCGTCACTTTCCCGGTGGTCTGAACGTCTTAGCTGACTCCCTGTCCCGACAGTGCAGGTTCTTTTCCACCGAGTGGATGCTTCACATGGCGGTGTTCCAGTCTCTTTGTGATCTCTGGGGTCATCCCCACATCGATCTCTTTGCGATTTGTTGGAACCATCAGGTGGACACTTTCATGTCCCCTGTCCAGATGCTCTGGCTTTCGCTGTGGACGCTCCGTCCCTCCTTTGGAATGGTCTTGTCGGCTACGCCTTCTTGCCGGTTCTGATTCTGCGTCAGGTTCTAACCCAGATACGAACCTGCAGTTGTCGAATCCTGTCACAGCAGTGGGTGTGAATCAATCTGCTCCGCTCTCTATTAGCGGCGGTTCCGGCACGTCTCCCTCTATGGCACAACCTTCTTTGTCAAGGTCGCCCAAGGAGGTTTCACATCGACCCGGCTTCATTGTGCCTTCACGCATGTCTTTTGTCAGGTCCTGTCTCCTCCGTAGTGTTTTTTATCGAGCCGAGCTGTGGAGTTGCTTTTCTTCTTCAAGGAGGCACTTCTATGCGGCTAAGTGGAAGGTCTTCTGTCGATGGTGTGCAGATCACTCTGTTGCTTCTGTCACTCCTTCGATCACACAGATTGCGGAGTTTCTGGTATATGTGTGATTCTGGGGGTCTCCAGCCTGTTTCCATCAATGGGTACAGGTCCATGCTTCGGAGATCTTTTCGTATGTGGGACAGCATTGTATCGGCACTACTCCATGCCTCTCCAAGATTGTTCGGCACTTTTCCTTGAAAAGGCCTAGGACTTTGCAGCTTACCCCAAGATGGAATTTTTTTTGGGTGCTGCTCTGCTTGGGGGGTGGGGGGGGGGGGCCCGTTCGAGCCTTCATCCCAGGTGAATATGCACTTTCTCACATAGAAGGTGGCTTTTCTGATGGATTTTGCCTCAGCCAGACAGGTTAGTGAGCTTCATGCCCTCTCAGTTGACCCGGCCTTTTTCTGGAGCTCTCCCACCAGTGTTATGTTTACCAGTGATTGCTCCTTTCTGGCCCAGAATCAGATACCAGAAACTACTCAGCCTCCTATCTGTATCGGGACTCTTCCTTCTGTTGAGGGTAAACACCCTTTGCTCTGTTCATTTGGAACGGTAGGATCGATTTTCTGTCTCTTATTCCTGGGCGACAGAAGATCTCTCCTGAATCCATTTCTCGATGGATTTGTCTTGCTATTCGTGCAGCTTCCGCTCGTCTAGCGACTGGCGATTGTATTACCAATCATTTTTCTGCCACGAGGTACGTGCATTGTCTATCTCTTGGGGCTTATACTAACTCCGTCATGTTGCCAGATGTTATGCTGGCAGCCTACTGTAGAAATGCTACTTTCTCCACTTATCTGCGACAGATGCAGGAGCAGGCAGAGGATCTTTGTTCTACGGGCCCTCTTTCTTCTGCTCAGACTGTTGTCTATCCCAGCCATTCGGTCAGTTCCAGCTCTGTGATGTTACTGCCCTTTCTGTCTGTGGATCGCACATTACCATATGCCTCATCTCTCATTATCTTTTACTAATGTTTGTGATGCTATGGTTTGATAGGCCTAGGGACCTCTTCCTCTGTCCACGGTTACAGTGCAATTGGGTTATGTGTGGGTTGGTTATGTGATTCCCTCCGTCCTATTGTCTGTTCAGCCTGTAGTAAACAATTGTAAAGTAGGTCGATAAGAAATTAAAATTGTATAGTAAATTTCATTTCTTATTATACCTACCACAATTGTTTACATGGAGGCCCTCCCATCTTCTTATTCGGATAAGAATCCAACCTCCCTGCTGATCACATAACTCCTGTTAGCGGACTCTAATGGGTGTGCGCCGATGGCGCTCAACCCAGTTTTGGTTTATTTTTTTTGTGGTGTTTTTACTCCACTTTTCTTTCCCAAATCTCTTGGGAGAGATTAAAATAGAGAGTATTTTTAATATCCAAGTTAGGGTGTTCCACCGTAGTGCAAGCTTGTAGTAAACAATTGCGGTAGGTATAATAAGAAAGGAAATTTACTATAAAATTTAAATTTCTAGATCCAAGTTTCTATTATGTTTTGTTCTCATCTAACACATGTTTTTACGATCATAGATATCGGATTGTACATGTTGGAGAGTATTGTTACTGGAATTTATTGTACAGAGGCCGCCTGTGGATTACCTAGAAAGTGTGTTTTCTCTTCAGGGATCGTTCAGTGTGGCTCGATTGGATATGTGTATGTTATATTTTTATATATCACCAGTTTTCAACATATCTGTATACGTCGTCTGCAGTGTATGTTATTCAGTGGGCAATATTAATTACCAGGATCGTTATTATAGCCGTAACTTCTGAAGTAATGTTAAGCACCATTTATTAATCATGAATTAATACCTGAGTGCCTGTTCGACGATTATTTGTATTGTTTTTTGATACCGCTCTTATTGTTTCGAGAGCTCTCCCCTTTTTCTTTTGAAGACTTCTTCAAAAAAAAAAGGGGGGGGGGGGTGATTTTTACACTTTTATGGCTTAAAAAGTATGTATCTTTGAAGGAAGCTGTTTTATCCGTATTTCTATCTTGCATACAGCTGAAATGTTATTGTAAGACGTATGTTTGTGGGAGATTTTCTCTCATTCTCAGATACGCCATCCTAATTTTTGGGGCTTAGTCCGGACTAGCCTTAAAAATTAGGAACTTGTCTTCATGTTTACAATAAGGAATTACTTAATTGGCTCCTTTTTAGCTCACCTGAGCGAAGCTCAAGGGGAGCTTTACTAATCACTTTCTGTCCGGCGTCCGCCGTCGTCCGTCCGGCGTTAACTTTACATTATCGACTTCTCCTCCTAAACCACTAGCCCAATTTTATTCAAATGTTGGCTAAATGTTTATTACCTAATGCCAATTCAGATTTGTTCAAATGAAGTTGCCCCTGCTCCTGGGTGGTGCCACGCCCCCAAGGGGCACCAAAATCTTTGTAAATCTTCTTCTCATGAACCAGCAGTAGCAGAGACTTGATATTTGGTGTGCAGCTTCCTTTTGAGGTGTAGACTCAGATTTGTTCAAGAGGAGTTTGTGGGGCTATACTTGGCGTCGTTATGGGAGGGGCAAAATTTTTTGCCCCGCCCAAAATTTCTATTTTCCAAACTGAGAGGCTGATTTGAACCAAATTTTATGTGAGGGCTTATTGGGTCATGAGTACTTGATTTATGCAAAAAAAAATTTTCCCGCAGCCCCGTCGGAACCGCAGGAGCTAAAAATAGAAAAAATTTAAAACGCCCATATCTCCAAAACTGCACGGCACTGAGAATTTTTATTTGGTGTGCAGCTTCCTTAGGACCAACAGAAAGGATTGGTAAAAAGAAAATTGCCATCGGTTTTATCATAGGGTACAGTTTCGGGACTTTGAAAAAGTGCTGAGTCAGCACTTTTTAACACTGTAGGCAATGGGAAAAACATTAAAAAATCTTCTTCTCCAGATCCAGCAGGCAGAATCTTTTGATATTTGGTATGCAACATTGTAGGGTGGATCTGATTGAAGTTTGTTCAAATCGGCCCCCTGGGTTCATATTTGGGCTCATTATAGGAGCCCGATTTTGAACTTAGTGCATTTCAGGCAAATTTCTTAAAAAATCTTCTTCTCCAGATCCAGCAGGCAGAATCTTTTGATATTTGGTATGCAACATTGTGGGGTGGATCTGATTCAAGTTTGTTCAAATCGGCCCCCTGGGTTTATATTTGGGCTCAGTATAGGAGCCCAAATTTGAACTTACTGCATTTCAGGCAAATTTCTTTGAAAATCTTCTTCTCCAGATCCAGCAGGCAGAATCTTTTGATATTTGGTATGCAACATTGTAGGGTGGATCTGATTCAAGTTTGTTCAAATCGGCTCCCTAGATTCATATTTGGGCTCACTATAGGAGCTCGAATTCGAATTTAGTGCATTTCAGGCAAATTTCTTGAAAAATCTTCTTCTCCAGATCCAGCAGGCAGAATCTTTTGATATTTGGTATGCAACGTTGCGGGGTAGATCTGATTCAAGTTTGTTCAAATCGGCCCCCTGGATTCATATTTGGGCTTACTATAGAAGCCTGAATTCGAACTTAGTGCATTTCAGGCAAATTTCTTAAAAAATCTTCTTCTCCAGATCCAGCAGGCAGAATCTTTTCATATTTGGTAAGCAACATTGTGGGGTGGATCTGATTCAAGATTGTTCAAATCGGCCCCCTGGGTTAATATTTGGGCTCAGTATAGGAGCCCGATTTCGAACTTAGTGCATTTCAGGCAAATTTCTTAAAAAAATCTTCTCCAGATCCAGCAGGCAGAATCTTTTGATATTTGGTATGCAACATTGTAGGGTGGATCTGATTCAAGTTTGTTCAAATCGGCCCCCTGGGTTCATATTTGGGCTCAGTATAGGAGCCCGATTTCGAACTTAGTGCATTTAGGCAAATTTCTTAAAAAATCTTCTTCTCCAGATCCAGCAGGCAGAATCTTTTGATATTTGGTATGCAACATTGTGGGGTGGATCTGATTCAAGTTTGTTCAAATCGGCTTCCTAGATTCATATTTGGGCTCACTATAGAAGCTTGAATTTGAACTTAGTGCATTTCATGCAAATTTCTTAAAAAATCTTCTTCTCCAGATCCAGCAGGCAGAATCTTTTCATATTTGGTAAGCAACATTGTGGGGTGGATCTGATTCAAGTTTGTTCAAATCGGCCCCCTGGGTTTATATTTGGGCTCAGTATAGGAGCCCAAATTTGAACTTAGTGCATTTCAAGCAAATTTATTAAAAAATCTTCTCCAGATCCAGCAGGCAGAATCTTTTGATATTTGGTATGCAACATTGTGGGGTGGATCTGATTCAAGTTTGTTCAAATCGGCTTCCTAGATTCATATTTGGGCTCACTATAGAAGCTCGAATTCGAACTTAGTGCATTTCAGGCAAATTTCTTAAAAAATTTTCTTCTCCAGATCCAGCAGGCAGAATCTTTTGATATTTGGTATGCAACATTGTGGGATGGATCTGATGCAAATTTGTTCAAATTGGCTCCCTAGATTCATATTTGGGCTTACTATAGAAGCTCGAATTCGAACTTAGTGCATTTCAGGCAAATTTCTTAAAAAATCATCTTCTCCAGATCCAGCAGGCAGAATCTTTTGATATTTGGTATACAACATTGCGGGGTGGATCTGATTCAGGTTTGTTCAAATCGGCCCCCTGGATTCATATTTGGGCTCACTATAGAAGCTTGAATTCAATTTTAGTGCATTTCGGGCAAATTTCTTCAAAAATCTTCTTCTCCAGATCCAGCAGGCAGAATCTTTTGATATTTGGTATGCAACATTGCGGGGTGGATCTGATTCAAGTTTGTTCAAATCGGCCCCCTGAATTCATATTTGGGCTTAATATAGAAGCCCGAATTCGGACTTAGTGCATTTCGGGCAAATTTATTAAAAAATCTTCTTCTCCAGATCCAGCAGGTAGAATCTTTTGATATTTGGTATGCAACATTGTGGGGTGGATCTGATTCAGGTTTGTTCAAATCGGCTTCCTAGATTCATATTTGGGCTCACTATAGAAGCTCGAATTCGAACTTAGTGCATTTCAGGCAAATTTCTTAAAAAATCTTCTTCTCCAGATCCAGCTTCAGAATCTTTTCATATTTGGTAAGCAACATTGTGGGGTGGATCTGATTCAAGTTTGTTCAAATCGGCCCCCTGGGTTTATATTTGGGCTCCGTATAGGAGCCCAAATTTTAATTTAGTGCATTTCAGGCATATTTCTTAAAAAATCTTCTCCAGATCCAGCAGGCAGAATCTTTTGATATTTGGTATGCAACATTGTGGGGTGGATCTGATTCAAGTTTGTTCAAATCAGCCCCCTGGGTTTATATTTGGGCTCAGAATAGGAGCCCAAATTTGAACTTAGTGCATTTCAGGCAAATTTCTTTGAAAATCTTCTTCTCAAGATCCAGCAGGCAGAATCTTCTGATATTGGGTATGCACCATGCTTAGGGGGTGAGATTCAAGTTTGTTCAAGCCAAGTCCCTGGGTTCATATTTGGGCTCACTGTGGTTGCCCGAATTATAACTTAGTTCAAAATGAGGAATTTTCTTTAAAAATCTTCTTCAGATCCAGCATTCGGAATGTTTTGATATTTGGTATGCAGCATCCTTAGGGGGTGAGATTCAAGTTTGTTCAAGCCATGTCCCTAGGTCCATATTTGGACTCACTGTGGGAGCTCGAATTGTAACTTAGTTCAAAATGAGGACTTATCTTTAAAAATCTTCTTCTTCAGCCATGTCCCTAGGTCCATATTTGGACTCACTGTGGGAGCTCAAATTGTAACTTAGTTCAAAATGAGGACTTTTCTTTAAAAATCATCTTCTTCAGATCCAGCAGTCGGAATGTTTTGATATTTGGTGTGCAGCATCCTTAGGGGGGTGAGATTCAAGTTTGTTAAAGCCAAGTCCCTGGGTTCATATATGGGCTCCCTGTGGGAGCCTGAATTATAACTTTGTTCAATATGAGGAATATTCTTTAAAAATCTTTTTTTTTTTAGATCCACTGGTCAGAATCTTTGGATATTTGGTATAAGCTTTTCTTAGGAGGAGCAGATGCAACTTGTTGAAATCAATTCTCTGGGTTGATATAAATTTAGGCTACCATGTCAGGTGAGCGCCCTCAGGCCCCTTGGGGCCTCTTGTTTAGAATATGTCTCCTCTATTACTGTATAGAGAGACATACATGTAATTCCCAATTATTCTAAGTTCCTTCATCATGGATTGCAGGACTGGAGTTATTTCAGAAGTCCTAGGCCCTCCACCTTTTTACAATTCAGCTATGTGTGGGCCATTGGTATACTGTGTAAAAATATGATAAATTTATAGTAATTTCTATATTTTTATACTTACCAATGGCCCAGATGGGAATGGCCCTCCCATGAGTGGGCACTCATACCTCCCCGCTGAATTATTATGTAATACTCTCTTTTATAAAGAATGGTGTTGGCGACAATTCTGGTCACTTCCTGGCGTCTTTGCATGCGCAGAGAGTAAATATATGGAGGTCCAGCAGATATGACTTCTAATTTTCGGTTTTACATGCAAATTTGGGAGATGGGCAGAGGGGAGGGGCAAAATTTATGTTTGGCCCTAGATATTTTAGAGTTAGCACCAGCTATGTCTGGGCCATTGGTACTATAAATTTATAATTTTCTTCAGTTTGCATCAAAAAATGTTATGCATCAATATTTCCCTTTGGCACAAGCGTGACAGGATTGCTTTGGAACCTGGTGTGTGTGTTCGGGGTGACCTCTGGATGTGAGCTCTTGATTTTTAGCTCATCTTGACAAAGTCAAGCTGAGCTAATCTCATCGCTCACCTTACGTCGTCCGTCTGTCATCCATCAACACCATGTTTTGGTCTTCTCCAAAGCCACTGGCGCAGATACAAGTTTGTTAGAATAAAGCCCATTGGTTCTTATTTGGACTCAATACAGGAGCCTGAATTTTCAACATAGAGAAATGTGGGGAATATTCTTTAAAAATCTTCTTCAGAACTACCAGTCAGAATCTTTTAATGTTTGGTATACATCATTGTTATGAGGGTCAGATTCAAAATTGTTCACACCAAGTTCCTAGGTTAATATTTGGGCTTTCTACGGAAGCCCAAATTTTAACTTTGTTCAATATGGGGGATAATTTTTAAAAATCTTCTTCAGATCCAACGGTCAGAATGCTTTCATATTTGGTATGAGGGCCAACAGTCTTCTGACTTGGGGGCAGCTCTTGACCTTGTGTTTGGGTTCCTTCCAGATGTCAAACTGCCAAACCAGCCGACAGTGTCAACCAGGCCGCGATCATCGGTCACGCGCCTACAGCCTGTGGAGCAACCCGCTTCTGGGTGCCTTCGACCGTGCCAGTCGGTACATGTGGTTGAAGTGTTTACAGCTTTGGACTCTAAGCTAAGTTCCAAGGCTATGGAGACTTCGTTCTTCACTAGGGTTGACACTTTTTTGCCTTCAGTGCGTTATCGTTCCTACGATTCTGCTAATCCATTAGTCTGCCAGACTTTGACCGTCTTGGATCAGGACTCCACCTCCCTCGGGCTTTCCAAGCCCAATTCAGCCGTTATTCCTATGGCGACTCTGGAGTCCCTGTTGGGCTTATCAAGAGAGATGCTGGGCATTCTTTCTCTCTCAGATCACGTCGTTCTGGCTTTAGCTGCTCATCTGCCTCCAGATAAGTTTGACAATGTACAGGCTCCTTTGCGTGTGCTGTCCAAGGTGCTCATGCATCTCACTCACATGCATGCCTGTAACTCGGCTAACTTGGAATTAGTTCGCCTGGACACTGTGTTGGACACAAACCATTCCCTTCCTGAGGGGCAGAGCGCTGCTCTTTGATCTGCTTCTTTGGCGGGTCCGCAACTATTCCATGATTCCGAGGCGACAGTCCGCTATGACGTCCTCTGTCATTCCAAAGATCAGCTGCTGCTTCGTCAGCTTGATCAGCCTTCTGTTGGAGGCAGGGGCCATCCAAGCCTAACAAGCACCCTTCTGCTTCCTCTGCGAAGCCAAGAGCTGGTCATCCTGTCCCCGCTTCTACTTCTTTCTCACGGGGTAAGGGTAAGCGTCGGCAGGCTAGAGGGAGGCCTCAGGATTCTTCATATAGTAGAGGAGGTGGTTTCTCCTCTTGCTGGCCTTGCCAGGGCTTGAAATGAAGGTCCTCACCTCGATTTGTCCCAGGTTGGAGGAAAGATATCAGAATTTGCAGACCATTGGGCCACAATCACATCCGATCCTTGGGTGTTGGATGTTGTTCGGTCCGGGCTGCGAGTATCCTTCAGGCGGCTCCCCACTCTGTCGATAGTGCCTCTTCCAACACAAGTTCCTTCAGACGTTTTCACGTCGGGAGCTTTTGCTCACAGAGATAGACAATCTCCTGTCAAAGGAGGCAGTCAAGGTCGTCAAGAACATTCATTCAGTGGAATTTTATTCCCATTTGTTCTTGGTGCCAAAGAAGGATGGCCGACTCTGACCGGTTATCGATCTGAGTATCCTGAACCAGTCTATCATTGCTCCCAAGTTCAGCATGGACGATATCCTCCAGAGGCATTCCAATGCTGCCTTTCTGGAGTCAGATGTCGCTAGGGTTCAGAGTCAATGTGGAGAAGTAGGACCTGGTCCTGACCTGATCCCTTATCAGTCGTTTTGTCATCTGGGGATGCATTCAGCTTATTACGGTTGCGATTCCCCGGGCAAGGGCTATGATTCTCTCAGCTTTTGCCCTGACTCTGTCCCAGTCCACGTCCGCAACAGCTCGGAGTATTCTCCGACTGCTCGGTCTCTGCATTTCGGTGACTGATCTCATTTCTCTAGGGCGGCTGCATGTCAGACCTCTCCAACACTTTCTGCTCAGTCATTGGAGACCGAACCGCATGTCAATCCTCTGGATCTGGTGCTTCAGTTACCAGAGTCTTTTCATCGTCACCTTCTACCCTTGAGTGATGTTCAGTGGATTATACAGGGGTTCTGTTGGACTTACCCACGTCTGATCGTGTTCTGATGGCAGACGCCGGCGATCTTGGATGGTGTGCGACATTGGACCCTCTAGGTCTTTCCTTTCACAGGGCATGGGACCAAGATCAAGCAGCTCTTCACATCAACCAGAAGGAGCTTCTTGCTCTTCTTCTGAGTTTCCAGCAGTGGATCCCCCCACCTTTCGAAACTCCAGGTCCTCCTGTTGTCCGACAATTCGACAGTGGTTGCTTATATTCGGAACCAGTGCGGCACGCACTCTGTTCCCATGTACGAATTGGCTCGGGATCTTCTGCTTGCTCAGGATGTCAATGCCGGAGTGGTGGTTTGTCGCATTCCCGGTCGTCTGAACGTCCTAGCTGACTCCCTGTTCTGATGGGGCAGGGTCAATTCAACCGAGTAGATGCCCCACAGGGTGGCATTCCAGTCGCTTTGCGATCTCTGGGGTTGTCCCCACATCGACCTCTTTGCGACTCATTGGAACCATCAAGTGGACACTTTACTATCCCCGTGTCCAGATCCTCTGGCTTTTGCTGTGGACGCTCGGTCACTTGATTGGAACGGTCATGTTGGCTATGCCTTTCCACCGGTTCCGATTCTGCCTTAGGTTCTCACCACAATACGAACCTGCAGTTGTCGAATCATTCTGATCGCTCCCCTGTCGCCTCAGCTGGTGTGGATCAATCAGCTCCGCTGTCTTCGAAATGAGCAGTGAAATGAGCAGTGGAGTGCATTTCATCAAGGAGGCACTCCAACGGTTTAGTCAATGGGGCTGAGTGGAAGGTCTTCTGTCGATGGTGTGACGATCACTCTGTTGATTATGCCAATCCTTCAATTTCACAGATTGCAGAGTTTCTGGTATATCTGTTTGATTCTCAGGGTCTCCAGCCTGTTACCATCAAAGGATACAGGTCCATGCTTTCGGAGACCTTTTCTTATGTGGGACAGCGTCGTATCAGCACTAATCCATTCCTCTCCAAGCTTGTTCGGCACTCTTTCTTGAAAAGGCCTAGAACTTTGCAGCTTACCCCCAGATGAAATCTTTCTTGGGTGCTGCTTTGCTAGGGAGGGGGAGGGTTGCCGTTCGAACCTTTATCCCAGGTGGATATGAGTTTTCTCACATACAAGATGGCTTTTCTGATGGCTTTTGCCTCAGCCAGACGGGTTAGTGAGCTTCATGCCCTCTCGGTTGACCCAGCTTTTTTCAGGAGCTCTCCCAACAGTGTTATGTTTAACACTGATTGCTCTTTTTTGGCCAAGAATCAGATACTAGAAGCGACTCCACCTCTATCTGTATCAGGGCTCTTTCTTCTGCTGAGGGGGAGCATGGTGACTCAGTTGATAGAGGTGCAGGTCCTCCGTTCGAATCCCAGCTGCGGCAACTGCGTTGTGTCCTTGGGCAAGACACTTCATCTCCATTGCCCGCGTGGGGGCACGATGATGCTGTGTACTAAGGCATACTGCACGTCGATGGTACGCATGTCTTCAGCCAATCTAACCCTGCCTGTGCTGCAGTGCTGAGTTACGATGTTGGGGAGCTGGCAGCTGTTCGTCGTTGCTCGGTGGTTCTCTCCAGGTACTCCGGCTTCCTCCTGTCCACCCGTAAAACTGTCATGGTCATGATTAGCCATTGTGCATAAATATGTGACCTTACACATCAATAAATAAATAATATCTTCTGCTGAGGGCAACTTCCTTTTACTCTGTCCGGAACCGTTCATGCAATTCGCATTTCTCTCAATCTGACGCAGTTCATTAGGAAAAGCAGGAAATTATTTTTTTCTGTCTCTTATTCCTCGTCGACAGAAGATCTCTCGTCAATCCAATTCTCGATGGATTTGTCTTGCTATTCGCGTGGCTTACGCTTGTCTAGCGACTGGCGATTGTATTTCCAATCGCCTTTCTGCCCATGAGGTGCATGCATTGTCTACCTCTTAGGCTTATGCTAACTCCATCAAGTTGTCGGATATTATGCAGGTAGCCTACTGGAGAAATGTTTCTACTTTCTCCACCTTCTGTCTGCATCAGTTGCAGGAGCCATTAGGCTTGTTACAAGGTCAGTTCCAGCTCTGTGCTGTTACTGTCCTTCCTGTCTGTGCGTCACACAGAACCATACGCCTCATCTCTCATTGTCTTTTACCAATGATTGTGCTGCTATGGTTTGATATGCCTAGGGACCTCTTTCCACGGTTCCGGTACAATTGAGTTATGTGATTCCCACCCTCCTATGGTCTATTAATAATGATTAATAATAATAATTTATTTTCTAGAGCGTAAAACCACAAATATTGCTCCAAAATGCTTGACAGAATATAAATACACTTTTCTGAAATAAAGAATCACATCTGTTTTGGTTGCCTTTTAAAGAGGTTCAGGAGAATGCTTCAGTGAATAGGAAAGTTTTAAGATTTCTTTTGAAAACATCGAGAGTTTCTGAAATTCTGACACTAATTGATTAGCCTGATTAGATCTGCTAAAAGGTATAACTAGTTGAATTTGGTTTTTAGATCTGAGACTGCGTGATGGTTTATATACAGAGAGGAGCTCTTGCAGGTAAACTGGAGCCACTTTATGGATACATTTGAATACCAACATCAATATTTTGAAATCAATTCTCTGTTTAACTGGAAGCCAATGTAGTTGTCTTAAAACAGGTGTTATGTGTTCAGAGTGTTTGGTACCAGTAATTATCCTAGCAGCAGTATTCTGCCTGTAGTAAACAATTGTAAGGTAGGTTGTTAAGAAATTTAAATTTTATAGTAAATTTCCTTATTATACCTACCACAATTGTGTACATGGAGGCCCTCCTGTCTGCTTATTCGGGTAAGAATCCTTCCTCCCCGCTGATCACAAAACTCCATTGTTGGCGGATTCAAAAGAATGATTCATTAGTTACTGCCTGCGTACTGGTTCAGTGGAAGCCATGGATATGTACTTGGAGAAGAGCATCCCCTACTGGGTGCGTGCCCATAGCACTCGACCCAGTTTTGGCTTATTTTTTCTTGGTGCTTTTGCACCACTTTTCTTTCCCAAATCCCTTGGGAAAGATCAAAATAGAGAGTACATTTTCCAAGTTAGCGACTTCCACTGTAGTACAAGCCTGTAGTAAACAATTGTGGTAGATATAATAAGAAAGGAAATTTACTATAAAATTTATAATTTTACTTAGTGCAATAGAAGGAAATTTCTTTAAAAATCTTCTTCTTCAGATCCACCAGTCGGAATGCTTTCATATTTGGTATACAACATCTCTAGGGGGGTCAGATTAAAGTTTTTTCAATTGGAGTGCATGGGTTAATATTTGGGCTCCATATGGGACCCTGAAATTTAAGTTAGTACAATATGAGGGAATTTCTTCAAACAAATCTTCAGATCCACAATTCAGGATGCTTTCATATTTGGTATACAACATCTTTAGTTCAAATCGGATCTATAGGTTAATATTTTGGCTCGCTAAGGTAGTCCAAATTTTAAATTAGTGCAACATGAAGAAATTTCTCTTCTTCAGATCCAACAGTCAGAATGCTTTCATATTTGGTACACAACATCTTTAGGGAAGTCAGATTCAACTGTGTTCGAATCGAGAGCCTGGATTAATATTTGGGCTTCCTATGTGAGCCGGTATTGGCCATGTTGCTGAAGAATTAAAAATTTTGTATTCAGTACCCTCTAGAGGTGTGTAACTAAGATTAATCCAAATAGGTTGTATCAAGGGTCTTCATAGGAGAGCTGCACATTTTACGTTATGATCAACTGAAGAAAATGCATGATACCCAGATTATTTTTGTCACTCCTGAGGGACTCGAGGATTGACAGTGTATCCTATGGCAATGGATTGCTTAATTTAGACGCATTCTTGGACTCTGTTTATATTACGTTCTGTTCAAGATGAGCGCTGTTTATATTGCGTTCTGTTCAAGATGAGCGCTTCAGGCCCTGTGGGGGCCTCTTGTTTTTCATTTCCATAAAAAATTTTTGTTGTTATCTCCATCCATTGAACTTACTGCATTTGTGCAGCAACTTATCCCTTTTGCACTCTCTGCTGGGTATATTTATGAATTTCCATAGAAAAGAAAAAAAACATTACCACAAGTAAGTGCATTTGTGCATTAACATCTTCCCTCGCATGCCTCAGAGGGCACATTCACTATCAGGTTGTTTTGAAACAATGTATGCTTTTGCAGGTTGACAAAGATATAAGCTTTTTATTTTCTTTTCATTTCCATTAAAAACTGTTGCTGTTAGCAACAATCTTTGAATTTACTGCATTTGTGCATCAACATTCTTCTTTGATATGGCCTACAGAGCACATTTATCTTTAAATTTGGTGTGCTCATTTGGCGGGACATCTAGATAAGAGTTATTGATCAGCATTCATTTATGTGAAAAAAGTTACCGTTTACAGTAATGTAGTATTTTTACCACATATTATAGCCTGAATTACCAATTAAAGGTAATTAAATGTCACTTCCACTTAATGTAGTCTCTGCGAAGCAGGTTGTCTTTTTAGATCCGATAGGTCTTGACAGTTCAAAGTCTTCAGTGTAAGTGCGCCAAATGTCAGATCGAGTCCGAAGATTTTGTCTCTGTTAAAAGGATTCGGAGGCACTTCCAGGAATACCATCAGTGACTGGTGGGTGGTACCACAGTAACCTCTGAACTTACTGCATTTGTGTATCAACATTCTCTCTTTAACCAGTCTTACAGATTACATTTAAAAATGCATGGATTACTCTGACTTTGTGCACACACAATGCTGTTATGTTTAAATTTCACCAAATAACATTCAATGATCTTCAATTTTGCCGTTTCACTTATAACTTTACAAAGTTCAAGTTTGTCAAGTTTTTAGCTACAGTGTCATTGACACTTTCATTGAGATGGACAATGAGCAGAAAATTTGTTTGTGCTGTATTAATCTGTATCCTGTGTATCATAAACTACAAGGCTTATATTTCAACAAGAATCCGAGAATCCATTATCGCAGAGATTCACTCAACAAAAGCCAGCAAGAACCCATGTAAATTCTCGCTACATCTCTGCTAGTATTCACATGAAAAGAATTGACTCACATTTAACCCTTTACCTAACATAGCAGCAGCAAATTGCAAGGCTAACATATGATTGGAAATATCCTGACACTTTGTGAATAAAATTGTTCAAATATGGCTGTCATTGGAACTGGCTCATGGCATCCATATTTTGAAGGTTTTATTGTTAAATATTACCTTTTTTTTAAATTATTAAATTCAGTTCAGGTTTTCAAAATTAAAAAGCTGTGTTGGGTAAAAATGCTAACATGGGTTGTATACAACAGGGGTTCAACCGTGGTGGCTAAATAGGAACCTAGCACACTTATAGCAGACATGGATTCTCGCAACCATTTTTGCGCGAATCCAAATGGATTCTCCCAAATTTAGATGAAATGGATATATACATGTAACAAAAGAGGTGCTATAAACTCCCAAAATAAACTGTATGGCATGAAGTTTAATTCACATAATAGCATATGATGGAGTCTGATTTAAAAAAAAACCCAGGCAATCCATAGGAAACAAAGGCTTGTGATGCTGTTCTGCATTCTCCACTTTTACAATGCCAGTCAGACATGTTGTTTCGTCTTAACATAATATTTTTCCACTGTATACCAATGGCCCAGACATAGCTGGTGCTAACTCTAAAATATTGAGGGCCAAACACAAATTTTGCCTCCACCCATCCCCAATATTTGCATTCAAAACCGAAAATTAGAAGCCCTATCTGGTCCTCCATACATTTACTCTCTGCGCATGTGCAGACGTCAGGAAGTGACCGGAATTGGTGCCAAGATCATTCTTTGTTTGGCCCTCTGTCAGATAATAACAAACTGACTTCTGTGCTTTTAAATCTCAGTTTATAATGATGCCAGACACAAATCAATGGTTAATTTGGTGGATACAAGGACACAACTGGATGAAGGAAGGAAGAAATGGTGGTTTGAAACGTTCAGGGCTGAAATTTTATAATATTTATAAAAATTAGTTCATGTTCCCCAATTTCGGGACATGGGCCTGATGTCATCATTGTTGATATTGATTTTTCCACTGTTTGTTAAGTATTCCTTCCCTACCCTCCCTTGATCCCCCCAGTTAAACTCCCAAGCTTTTTCGCTTGTTTTATTGAAATTTGTTTATAAAGTTTAACGCGTTACACAGAATGTTTATTCTGTATATCCCAGGGTTACGTCCTCACCCTTGGGGTGTTTAGGCATTTTGGTCATGCATCATACATCCAATGTATAGTTTTTTCTTCTAATGTTGCCTGGGGTCTCGTTTCCGGTTTTCATTCTGACGTTGTTTACATTAACAACGCTCCTTTTATATACGTAGTTTCCTATTTATATATATGGTAGGTCTGTTGTAAGATACATTAAATATTCCGGTAATGTAGCAGTTAATTTTTGGATAGAAAAATAATTTTTGTCCACACTTGGGCTCTATCAGGATACATTTGGGCACTTCGTTCCCTTTAGGAACTTGGGCTCTGGGAAACATTTTTTGTGTAAAGTATTTTTTGATTTATATTTTGAATGTTTTTTGTTATGTATCTTTTTATAATATTTAATGTGGAGTTGCTGGGAGTACGATCAACTTATTTTGCTTCATTATGAAAGCATATTGCTCAATAAGCAAGGCGAGGAAGTCTTTCCTCTGATTACATGTTGGTTGCCTTGCTTGTAGTCGATGTACCCCCACTAATTCTTGCTCAACATGTGTCAAATGGGATGACAAATGTTGGAGACGGGTGTCACGGTACGTTGTTAGCGAGGGGCCACTGCCAGTCCTCACGCAGTAATAGCCGCTGCCAGGCCTTTCGCCAAAAAGTCGCTCTAGTTTTTTAGTTTCTATTTACAGAGGAACAAGAACATGGTGATGTTTACTTGATGCCATCAGAGAGTGTGCTTCCATCATCGCATTTAGATAGTCAGTTAGAGCTAGCGGCTAAAGTGCTCATGAATATAAGACAGGGCCATAAACCACAGCGTGGTTTCAGCTCCCTGTCGCCAGCTAGCTTGACTGGTGAAGCGGTTACACCGTCTGAGGGTACCGTGATGCTGGGTGTGTCCGTTGCAGTCGAGGAGAGTAGAAAGGGTAAAGCGAGCACTATAAAATAATAAGGTCACCCTGTGACGATGGAGAGGAAGAAGCTGGCAAGTTCAGCTGGAACCTCGGCGAGGTCTGAAGGACTGCAAGTGAGTGAGCCCTCCCCCCCCCCACCCCCTCTCTTTCATAACAGCATCTGGGGCCAGATGTTATGGTTCGGAACTTGTGTCAGGTCGGAGCATACGTCCACGCCTCCCATCCAGGACGCTCCATTCAGTTCACAGCCGGGGTCGGCTATAGTTATGGCTTCTTCTTCTGCGTCTACTAAGTATACACGACCGCACCTTGGCTACGTGACTTTTGATATGCAGCCTGCATCGCCGAGAAGGTCCGCTTTTAGTCAGAGAAGTCACACCAAACAGTAGCCAAGGAAACGAGGCCTCATTCATTGGGACGTCCGCAGAAAAGAGCCATCTCGGACACAGGAGCAGCTGGCGGCCAAGCAACAGAAGACCACTGCTCTTCAGGCCTCCGTAACGGACTTTCTGTCACAAATTGCACAGCTCATCGCAGCATCCCAGCAAGTGCAGAAGCAGCCGACGGCAGTCTCAGAACCTGAACTGTCAGATGGTGCTGGGTCGGTCCAGTTATCTGCAAGTTCAGATGCCGCTGACCATGAATTTCAACTGATTCAGTTGGATGGTGAAAGGGATACAGAGGAGGATTACCCTTCCCTTTCGGAACACCACAGGAATGGTGCTGGATCTAATGCTTCAATACTTCCCTGAGTTCGTTCCTGAGAATCAGAATGCTGCGACCGCTCGAAAGTAACTAGCACTATTCAGTAGCTAAGAGACGAGGCCTCATATATCGGGACATCCGAAGAAAAGAGCCGTCTCGGACACACTGTCCCGGGAGCAACTGGCGGTCAGAATAGAAGACTGCTGCTCCTTAGGCATCCATAACGGATTTGCTGTTGCAGTTTGCGCAGCTCATCGCATCATCCCAGCAAGTGTAGAAGCAGCTGACGGCAGTCTCAGAACCTGAGCTCTCGGCTGGTGCTGGGTCGGTCCAGTCATCTGCGCATTCAGATGTCACTGACCATGATTTTCAATTGATTCAGTCGAATGATTAAAGGGATATGGAGGGGGATTACCCTTCCCTTTCGGAACATCACATCGTTGCGATGGATTTAATCTATCAACACTACCCTGAATTTGTTCCAACGAATCAGAATGCTGCAACTATTTGCAAGAAATCGCTAGCGTTTTTGGATGCTGACTTCATCCGGAAAAAGAGGAGGAAATGTCTTTTCCGGTTAAGTATAAACAGGCGTCACTGGCCTTTGTCCTTTTAGACGACACCATATTCAGCTTTCCAGTGGAAAGAAATAAGGCGGTTTCTGATCATCTTCTGTAATTTTACCATTTGCATTTGAATGAGCAGGCTAAGGACCTAGGTATGGCCTTACCTTCGTCATTCACTTTTCGCTCGGTCACAATTGAGACAGCATTTCTTCATTCAGAGCGAATTTAGACTCACTGTCTTACACAGATCACCTTTTAGAACTGTGACACAACGCCTCTACAGAAAGGAATTTGAGGACGTTCATACCTCATTTAGAGTCCTTTCCAGGGCTATTATATTTATGACGTATAACTCTGTCTTAACAGTTGCTAATTTGGAGTTAATCAGACGTGACGGAGCCCATGCATCGTCATCTTCAATGGATGACAAGGTGAAAAACTCTCTTCGGGTTGTTCCAGTTTCCAGACACTAAGTTCTTGACGATAAGCTTTCATTGGTTTATGACCAAGCTACAAAGAAAGCATCGATACTATGCTCCTTAAATTGGCATCTAATCGACCTGCAACAGCAGAAAGGAGTTAGGGAGGACGTCCTAGACAGAAAGTCGTCTAAAAAGGACTCCTCGTGAGGGTATAGGTAACCCTCCTATAATTACTCTAGGGATCGTCAATACAGCGACTTGGATAAGGGGCTTAGTTCTGGTCAAGGCTACCGGTCAGATGCCCCTAGGCCATTGGCTCGAGGCTCTTCACGAAAGTGATGTAGTTTCTCCTTCTGTAGGCCTTGCAGGTACTACCGGTGAGGGTTAGGACCTCTATTGCTTAGCAGTTGACGGATGATTATCAGGATTCGCTTCAAACTGGATAACTATTACAGAAGACTAGTAGAACCACAACTAACTTAATGTCTGTGATGGACAATTCTTCCATCAAATCCTTGCATAAGAGTCTCTTCAATCGAAGGTAAAGGTTCTCTTGACAATGAAAGTAATAGAGGTCGTTGAGAATCAAGATTCTCTAGGATTCTATAGTCACCTGTTACTCGAACCAAAGCCATAGAGCTCATTCCGACCGATAATAGACTAGAGCTGGATAGCAAGTTTATCAATGCTCTAAAAGTTTATTTATGGTTATCATTTAGTCGGTAAAAGTGAGCGTTTGAGTGATCTACTATGCTACAAGTATAGATCTAAGGATCTGTTTTTTCATGTCCTGGTATATCCGGCATTCAGAAAGTATCTATGGTTCTTCGTCCAAAGGATAGTATTTCAGGTACGAGTGATATGCTTCGGTCTAAAGATAGCGACCTGGGCTGTCACTCGAATAATGAACTTGGTAATGTCTCACAACAATCTGGTTCATCTGCCATTATCCAGAACGAAATTAGTCAGTTGTTATGCTCGCTTTTGTCTACTATTAGACGCATTAACAGTGTGAAATTTTATGCGACTGATGGGGTCGTACGGAGCGGCTACCCATCTTGTTTAGATGGGTCGCTTATGCACACGTCCACTCCAGTTATTCTTTACCCAGAACTGGAGTGTGAAAACGCATTCGCTAAGGACCAGTATTGTTTTAACGTATCTAGTAAAAAAAAGGTCCATATTGGGGCAGATATTCAGTGGTTAACTCAAAGAGTTCCGCTGCAACTGCCAGATCTGGCTTTCAGGATTATGATGGATTTGTGTCAATAGTTTGGAGTACGACCCTGAGTCCGATAGACTCGAAATGCAAGGGTCCTGAGACTCTCGGTTCCTAGAGAAACACATAAGCATCAATGAATGATGTCAATATTGTTAACGCTACATCAATGCGGACACGCTTGTTCAGATATTGTTGGACAACTCGATAGTGGTAGCGTACATCAGGAACCAGTGCGGCACCCATTCATTTCCGTTATGATAATTATCGGAGAAGAATTTTCATGTTCATCTCTCTATCCATCATATACCAGGTCGTCTGAACATACTAGCAGACTCGCTCCTTGAAAAGGTCGCCTGTTTCATTGATATTGGATGCTCAACATGTGATTATTTGAAGAGTTTTACTACCAGTGGGATCACCCCATGATAGATCAGTTTGCGACGCACTGGAACAATCAGTTACCGTCATTTGTGTCACCATGCCCGGATCATTGAGCACATGCAGCAGACGCTCTGCAGAATTCATGGGGATGAATGATAGGTTACGCATATCCTCCAATTCATTTGATTCAATAGATTATGTTTAAAATTAAACAGTCTCGTTATGAATCCTGCACCTCTTTTGTCACAGAAACCTTGGATCAGTATTCTCAAGTGTCTATTATGGGACGCTCCCCACAAACTTCCTCCATGAGAAGGTCTTTTTTCAGGGCAAGCTTTATTCTTCACGTCCTTCTCCATCCATAGTGGCATAATAGAGTCAGTTAGACGTGAGAGAACCATCGCAGGTCCTATATTTTTTGATAACTGACACAGGAACGATTAAATAATGCGGATGAGGAGATTTCGATATGTCTTCGAATCCCCCCCCCCATACACTCACACGCACTGCCTATGTGTTTAGATGCAATTACCGGGCAAGATGCCATTTTCTTTCCACAAACCTCATATATTTTAATACATACATACTATGCATTTGGGTCGTGTCCTATGGCGACCCCATGGGCACATCCACTTTTTAGTTGGATTAGTGTTGGATTCGTGTCCTGTTATTATTTGTTGATTTGTTATATTCAAGCACTTATTTATATATAAATCATCACATTTAAATTGCTAACCAGTTAACTGGTATTCAGATGATTACATGTTAAATATAAATGCTCTCGTGCATTATATTTTTAGGTTAACGCTTTCTTCTATTTTGTTGACCTTGAAATCATAATCTATTTCGGGGACGGTCCGTGTCAGAGCCTGTTAATCATACCTACTTACATTTCTAGATCCAGGTTTCTATTATGTCTGTACTCAGTTAACACGTGTTTTTACAATCATAGATATCGGATAGTACATGTTGGAGAGTGTTGTTAGTGGAATTTATTGTACAGAGGCTGCCTGAGGATTACCTAGGAAGTGTGTTTTCTCTTCAGGGATCATTTATCTGTGTATGCCGTCTGCAGTCTACATTATATAGCGGGAATTATTGATTACTAGGATCGTCGCTATAGCCTTAACTTCTGAAGAGGCGTTAAGCGCCATTTATTAATCATGAATGAATATCTAAGTGCCTGTTCGATGAATATTTATATTGTTTTTTGGTACCACTCTTTTTGATTCCAGAGCTCTATCTTTCTTTTGAAGATTCCTTCAAAAGAAAGGGGGTGGGGATTTTTACCTCTTCTCTGGCTTAAAAAGTATATAACTATGAAGGAAGCAGTTTTATCCGTAATTATTTCCTGCATACAGCTGAAACCGTAATTATTTCCTGCATACAGCTGAAACCGTAATTATTTCCTGCATACAGCTGAAGTGTAATTGTATGGCGAATGTTTGTGGGGGATTTTCACTCATTCTCAGATATGCCATCCTAATTTTTGGGGCTTAGTCCGGACTAGCCTTAAAAATCAGGAACTTGTTACATCCAAAGTGTCAATCCTGCTTATGCCATCTTGCAGGCACCTTGTTCTCCCGTGAGGTGCGATCTGAAGGCCTCGGAGGAAGGAATCCTGACAGTTGAGAACAGACTGGGTCCCGGTTAGGACAGGTCTCCAGGATGGAGATCAGGTCGTAAACACTGCTTTGGCCCTGATCTTCATCGTGGAGATTACCTGTTTCAATACACTGTTTTGGCCCCAACTTCGGGTGTAGAAGGATGGTCGGATGGTCCGTTCTGGCCAATCGGGAGCCCCCACCCCAAAAAGTACTGGGTGTCACGTCGGGGGGCATTTGGTGGTCATTCAATCAGTCATTTCTTTTAATCACACATCATAATTGCCATTGTGTACTGTTTTTAACACATTTTACCAAATACTTAGTTTTGCTGCACTACTGTTTGATTCAGTTCTACGCGGCAGCTTTAATTACAAGGTTTTATAAAGTGATTGGTTGGATGATCGCCATCTGAAGACCTGGCACTTCCACACACGGGCCAATCAGCTAGTGGTATACTTCGGTATCAACACTGGCTGAGTATACTGCTCCATACCAGGTATGTGGAAATACCGGCAACCCGGTGGGTTCACTGCGTAGCAGTAACCCTACCCCTTGTTGGACTCCGTGGTGGGTGGGAGCCGGAGCAATGAACAATCAAAACCAAAACATGGAAAAAATCCCACAAAAAAAACAAAAACGTGGTAGCGAATCTAAATTAACAATATCAGACTCTGATTCAGATTGTGAAACCTCATGTATTGAGAAAAATTGGCCAAAATTTGTGATCATTTATGCAGAAGAAGAAGGAAAACAAGTTTCAACTGTCAACCCATTTGCTGTGGAGAAAACTATTAAAGGTATTGCTGGGTCAGTGAAGGAAATTAAAAAATTAAGATCAGGGGGAATTTTAGTAGAATGTAGGTCGGAATTCCAGACAAGTAATTTATTAAAATTAGATAAAATTTTAGATATCAAGGTTGTTGCATTTCCGCACAAAACACTAAATACCAGCAAAGGTGTAATGAGAACTAGAGAGCTTTATGGTATGGATGTGTTGGAAATAAAACAAGAACTCAAATCACAGAATATTACAGACGTCAAGCGAATTGAAATTAAAAAAGATGGTAATATAATTAAAACTAATACCTACATTTTAACTTTCGGCACTTCTAGACCACCCAAATCAATTAAAGTGGGTTATTTGAACATCGGAGTGGACTTGTATATCCCAAATCCACTTCGGTGCTTCAGGTGCCAGAAATATGGTCATGGTCAGAATAATTGTAGGGGACAGGAAACCTGTTTTAAATGCGGCAAACAACATCAAGGACCTTGTAATAATGACGTAAAATGCTGCAACTGTCAGGGCAATCATACAGCTTCATCCAAAGATTGCCCTGTTTGGAAACGAGAGAAGGAAATACAAAAAGTAAAATGTGAGAAGCAAGTTAGTTTTAAGGAGGCCAGAGACATTGTAATGGCAATGCCTGGAATGAATTTAACATCACCCACCTATGCAACAGCCTTAAAACAAGAAATACAAACGAAATCAGTTGAATGTCAGACACCATGGACATGGCTTACTAACAGTACAATTCCATCTTATGTACAAGCTTTTACCATCGATCAAACCACACAAAATCAACCAAAGTCAACTCAAACACAAGAGAATACTGCTAAAACACCAGAGAAAAAAATAGTCCACATCCAGAGAAAACAGACAGCAAAATCTCAACAGAACATTGACCAAAAATCTACAACAGACAGGAAAAACGATCAACCCAAACAAACGCAAGGATCACAGCAACAAACTTTGAGTCAGAGTCAGAGATGGAAACTGGAAAAAGAAAAAAAGAAACTTTTAGAAAAAGAAAAATCAAAAAATTTATCCGACAGAACTCCCAAAATTTTACAAGACCCTGTTATGCGTAACAGGTTCGAGGGTTTGGAAGACATGGATGTCGGCAAGTGCATAGACGATACGTTCTGGCACTTGCGCCCGAACTCCACTCAGAATAAGTCCCCGAAGACAAAATCACCTGTAAAAGCTACTGGGGCTATTTCGCCCATACGTCCGCCATCTCAATCGCCAAGCAAGTATGGTTAATACAACCACAAATAATATAATACAGTGGAATTGTCGAGGTTTTAAGGCAAATTTTAATGAACTGGGTCTTTTAAGTCAAAAATATAAACCTGCAGCTTTTTGCCTGCAGGAAACTCTTTTAAAGAAACCCGAGGCTCAAGATCATTCAGCTTTTAAGCATTATACTTCGTATAATGCCTGGGCAGATGAAACTGATCTTCATATTCGAGGAACGTCCGTCTTAGTTAGAAACGACATTATTCACAGTCCTGTATCTTTGCAATCAAATTTACAGGCTGTAGCAGTGCGCCTAACTTTAGACAAGACAATTACATTATGTTCTATTTACGTTTCACCAAGTAAAACCCTACAACTGAATGATCTTGAGCTGCTGGTCCAATAGCTCCCAACTCCATACATTTTGTTGGGTGATTTTAACGCTCATAACCCACTTTGGGGTAATTCCTGCAGTCAAGAAAATGTAAAAGGTAAAACTGTAGAAGAGTTCATTACTAAATATGACCTATGTTTGTTTAATGATGGTTCAGACACTTATTTGCACCCCGCATCTGGTTCGTATACATCAATTGATCTTTCAATTGCATGCCCTTCTATCTTCCTTGATTTTTCTTGGAAGGTAGAAGATGACTTGTGCGGGAGTGACCACTTTCCAATTGTGTTGGAGAGTGTAGTTCCGGCGGATGATGAGAGGGTACCCCAGTGGAACTTGAAAAAGGCTGACTGGGAGACTTTCTCGTCGCTCTGTTCTGAATGCCTAACACGGGAGAAATTTCGCGAAAGTGCTGACCAAATAGAACATTTCACCACAGAGTTGCTTAACATTGCAAGCAAGGTCATTCCTAAAACCTCGGCAAATCCTAAACGTTTCACCAAACCATGGTTTGATGCTGATTGCAAACAGGCTATTAAAGATCGCAAAAAGACTGAACGGGAATTTAATAAGTCACCAACCACACGTAACTTGGACAAACTTCGTATAAATCGGGCAAAAACAAGACGACTGATTCAACAAAAAAAGAAAAGTTCTTGGAAAACATATGTGTCTAAATTAAATCAAAACACCCCCATCAATAAAATTTGGAAAATGATAAGGAAAATTAAAGGAAAAGACACAAAATCAACTGTTCAACATCTGAAAGATAACAACACACTAATCACATCAAAAAAAGAAATTTCAAATACATTGGCCTCCACATTTTCGAAACATTCGTCGTCTGAAAATTGTAATCCTGAATTTCTCAAAATTAAAAAACAACAAGAAAAACAAAAGCTCAAATTTGCCTCCAATAATTTAGAGGATTACAATGAACCCTTCTCTATGGAAGAGTTAAATAACTCTTTACATAGAGCGAAGGATACCGCCACTGGACTTGACGAAATACATTATCAAATTTTAAAGCATCTGCCTCAATCTTCACTAGAACTTTTATTATCAATTTTTAATGGCATTTGGGTGACTGGCCAGTTTCCACCATCCTGGCGTAAAGCAACAATAATTCCAATTCCTAAGCCTGATAAAGATCACAGCAACCCAAGCAATTACAGGCCTATTGCCTTAACCAGTTGTCTGTGCAAAACCATGGAGAGGATGATCAATGATCGACTTGTCTGGTTTCTGGAATCGAACAATCTGCTTGCGGATGTTCAGTGTGGTTTCAGAAACCAGAGGAGTACTGTGGATCATTTGGTCAGACTTGAAACGTTTATAAGAAATGCCTTTGCTAGAAAAGAACATGTGGTCGCCATCTTCTTTGATCTAGAGAACGCATATGATACAACGTGGACGTATGGGATTTTAAAAGATCTTTTTAACATGGGGTTGAGAGGACGTATGCCTCTTTTTATTGAAAACTTTTTAAAGGACCGCCAGTTTCAGGTTCGTGTTGGGTCAACGTTATCTGATCCTCACGAGCAGGAATTGGGGGTTCCTCAGGGTAGTATTCTGTCTGTTACCCTGTTCTCGATAAAGATCAATAGTATCATCGATGCAATTGAGAATATGGTAGATTCTTCATTGTACGTTGATGATTTTTTTATCTGCTATAGCAGCAAAAAAATGAATGCTATAGAGCGGAAACTTCAGCTGTGTTTAAACAGAATCCAGAAATGGGCTACAGAAAACGGTTTTAAGTTTTCAAAGACCAAAACTAATTGTGTTCATTTTTGTAAGCTCCGGAAGCACCATCTTGATCCAGAGTTGAAAATGGATGGAAACACCATTAAAGTTGTAAAGGAAGTGAAATTCTTAGGTTTGTTGTTTGACAGCAAACTGAATTTCACTTCCCACATAAAACAACTAAAAGTTAAATGTAAAAGAGCACTGAACCTACTGAAGGTTGTTGGTAGCACTGATTGGGGTGCTGACCAAAAAACTTTGCTCCATCTGTATAGATCACTTGTACGATCAAAATTAGATTACGGTTCTATAGTTTACGGTTCTGCAAGGAAGTCATACCTAAAACCACTTGATGCAATTCACAATAGTGGTATTAGAATTAGTCTAGGGGCTTTTCGAACATCCCCAATAGATTCAATGCTTGTTGAAGCAGAGGAGTCTTCTCTTGAGAAGCGCAGAATTAAATTGTCTCTACAACATGTGTCTAAACTTTTGGCCAATCCTTCAAATCCTGCTTTTAATTGTGTTTCAGAACCTCAAAATGTTGAATTTTTTAACCGACATCAGAAACATATTCCTCCATTGGGAATTAGAATTAAACCCCACATGGAGTCTTCAAAAATTAATTCTGAATCTATAAAAGAAAACCGTAAATCACACATTCCTCCTTGGCATCTTAAAAAACCTACTGTTATTTTGGACCTTGCTTCTACCAAAAAATCTGATACCAATTCCTTGCAGTTCAAACAAAAATATGCCGAAATAAAGTCCAAGTATAGTACGTATACAAGAATCTATACAGATGGATCTAAAGATGGTGACAAAGTATCATCAGCTGCTGTTACTGGTGATCATGTCACCTCAACCAGAATCCCGAATCAAAGTTCTATTTTCACAGCTGAAGTTAAAGCTATTCAACTCGCACTTGAGCACATCGAGAATGTACAGGAAAGAAAGTCGATCATCTTCTCCGACTCTCTTTCCTCTTTACTTGCTTTACTCAACCCCAAGTTGAAGAACCCTCTCATTTTGGAACTTCGTGAGAAGCTGACAACTCTTATGTCTGACCAATGTGATATCGTGTTTTGCTGGTTACCCGGACATGTTGGTATCGCTGGTAACACCAGGGCAGACAGTGCAGCAAAACAGGCTTTATCCAAGCCTCTCACTGATTTTAAGATTCCGTTCAGTGACTTCAAACCACATATCAGTAGTTACATCAAATCCATGTGGCAGGCGGAATGGGATGGAGCGACAAATAACAAGCTTCATCGCTTCCGACCAACTATTTCAGATCCCTACCCGTCTAGTAACCTTTGTAGAAAGGATCTTGCAGTTTTGACGCGATGTCATATTGGTCATACAAGACTAACACATTCCTTTTTGTTGGAGGGTACTGTGCGACCAGAGTGTGTTCCTTGTCAGCAGGTGTTGTCAGTGGAACACATTCTTTTACATTGTACAGATTTTAATCTTGTCAGAGGGCAGTATTTTTCTGTAGGATCTCTGAGAGATCTTTTTTATCGTACGAGCCCGAATATTATTCTCGCATTTTTGAAATCAATCAACCTTTTTAATAAATTTTAAAATTGTTTTTATTATCTTAAACTAGAGTCTTTAAGACTTACATTCACCTGGTTGATTTGTGAGCTATTCATATTTCTTGTTTCTTCACGCATCACTGTTCATACTACATTGTCTTTATCATTTTTATTAGAGTTGTTTTTACTCATCTTTATATTTCATTAGTGTCATGTTTCCCTTTTATCGTTTTCTCGCCACGATATAGCCTTAGCTGCTGATGTGGCGTTAAGCACCAATAAATAAATAAATAAATACATCCAAAGTAGCATTGTCTTTATGCTTACATTAAGGAATTACATAAATTGGACTCCTCATTTAGAATATGTCTCCTCTATTACTGTATAGAGAGACATACATGTAATTCCTAATTATTCTAAGTTCCTTTCATCATGGATTACAGGATTGGAATTATTTCGGAAGTCCTAGGCCCTCCACCTTTTTACGATTCAGCTATATCTGGGCCATTGGTATACAGTGTAAAAATATTATAAATTTATAGTAAGGCCATTAAAAAAAGAAGTCTGTGTTCTCAGGGACCGCCCACGTCATCAAAAAGCAGCCGCGTCATTTTTTTTTACCTGGTCAAATTTTAGTGTCACCGGTCATATTTTAACAGCACCGTTTCCTGTTCAATTTTCGCAGATGCCATATTTAATTAATTCGTTCTGCCTCAAGTACTTTCATCATCGTAAATGTTAGCAAATAAGAATGGCATGCTTATTTAGCGTATCGATAACGTCTGGACTCACTGTTTTATTAAATTACAGTGTCTATGGAGGAATGAGTGCTTGTACTCCAATCGGGGAGGTCTTCGAAAAAATTTGAAGTGACGGGGAATTTTGTGAATTGAACATTCCAAACGAAATCAAAGATGTTCGACCACTTTATTACATTGGGAAATCGCAAACCTCCACAATGCAAAAAGTTTATTCGTGCGCCTCAATCGGGGAGCTCATTCTAAATTACGGGAGATACGTAAAATTTGATATCCCAGTCCCAGTAAAAGAATCGTCACTGACTTCAGTCAAAGACACTTCCAGTGCACATGAAAATGAATCGACTGGTACAACATCTAGTGTGTTTACATTGATGATGGACACAGCAAATAAGTTGGCCCTGCCAGATAAATATGACCCAGTATCTGGAAAATTGGATAATAAAAAACGTTTGTTCAATGATTTTGTTGATTTCTTGAAAGAAAAAAGTTTGAAATTTCAACAGTCGCTTGTAAGCGAAGGAAGAAAGTTTGTTTCAGCAATAACTAATGTACTTTGGTTTGTTGATCCACACATGGAGAAATTTGAACAACGTTCCTTGCACTTACCTGATGCACTAAACAAATTTGTTGGGTACAATATGCCAATGACTCACAAACACAAACAAAAGACTTTGCAAATGAATGCAGTTGATTTGAAGTTTCATTCAGATAAACTACTGTTAATTGTGGACATGCCATTCATGAAAAAAAACACGTGGTCTTCATTTCGGGAAGACATTGTAGCATATGCTGACTGTCTTCGGACTTATCATAAATATTTGAATGAAAAAGTAGAATGTATGTTCAAAGTTCGAGGGTCCCTGGAAGAAAATTCTGGGTCCCAAAATTTTACTATAATTAAACCCGTACTTGGTGAATAGTCTTTGGAACGTTATAAGAAATTTAATAAAAAACTCAGTGAAGTTGATTTTTACACACCATTCAGTCTAGATGATTTTACGCCATCAGATATTTGGCAGCGTAGATACTACCTGGATTGTGTAGCGGGAAATACAAACTTTAAATGCATTCATTATTCTGTTGCCTTCCATAACAATGTTGGGACATTACATTTTGTTTGGAAAATACCTCCAGATGATTCTGACAGTGAAGTAATGACCAAATGTAATGCACTTTCTGCAGAACTTAAAAAAACCCTTCCAAAGTTTCATTCGGATGCACAACGGAGAAAATTCATTCTAGAATGTGGTCTACTAAAAAATGTCAAGCCCATGTACCTTAGATATATCTATCAAACACTGACTGGTGACTGTTCTGCTTCTCATGATTATGAGCAATCTGTAATTGATAAAAGAGTCCGACTTGCCTTTTCCTTAGAGGATCCCGATATTATATGTGATTTGCGTGATCATAACCCGGGAATAGTTTCCAAGTATTCTGAGTTTTTTGCCAAATGTAATGACTATATAAAAACTACCATTGAGGAGGCAGTCGACGATAGACGTCATGATCAGATCACTCACCTGGCACAGGCCATATCAGTCCGTGACTTACGTGATCAAGTTTCCAAACTTTGTGACCCAAATGTTCAAATACCTAGTCTACAATGGTTGAGATTACAATTTTACCCAAAGAACCCATCCGCTAAAGCCTCCCTTCAATATACTGGGGCCCTGCCCGTGAAATTTATGGTTCAGTCACGTCAGTTCAGGAACAAGCATTCTGAGGGTCACTATTGTGCGGCTTTATTCCGTTACCTAAAAGAGTTTTGTATTTTGCATAGGGACATTTGTACCCTGGTGTGTCTTGATGATAAGCACCACATAAGTGTTGGTGAGCCCAACTGCCCAGTAGCAGCTGTAGATCGTGGTAGGAAGGTTTTGGTATCCATAAATGAAAGTTTTCAAGTAGCTGACCATGACTTTACAAAGATTTCACTGATACCAAGTGTCTGTCTCGTTAATGACATTCCAGATCAATTATGTGGTAGCTTCTATCACGGACAGGTTTACGTCGGCATGAAAGATATAATTTTGCAACCATCAAGTCCCATGCGCCATGCCACAGAACTTGTTGATATTTTGCGATCAGAGCAAATTGCCAACAAGCCTGTTCTCTGTATTTCCACTGATGGGGGACCAGATCACTGTACAAACTACCTCAGGGTTCAGTTGTCTCTGATATGCATATTCAAAGCTCTTGATTTAGATATGCTAATTGCTCTCAGGACAGCCCCCATGGCTTCTTGGCGTAACCCGGCAGAACGAGTAATGTCTACTTTAAACCTAGCTTTAAATACAGTAGGTATGATGAGACAACAAATGTCCGATGAGAAAGAACGCAAGTTAAAGCCTTTCAATACAATCAAGGCTGTGAGGAAAGTGTTGAAAGACGATGCTTCAATGACTGTGGAATACAAAGAGAGTATTGCTCCTGTTACACAGTTATTGAAGTCTCTCTTTGAACGCCTGGTCATTACAGACAAGAAGTTCAAAAACTTTGATCCTGCAACCAACTCAGCTATGAACAAATTGTGGGAAGAAATGCTAAAGGTAGATAGTAAAGTTACCACTGAGCATCATTTGCAGAAAGAGTTGGCTGATTTACCTGAACTAAATGCCTTCTTAGAACACTGCACTGTAAGAAGACACTATTTGTTTATGATAAAGAAATGTGGTCACATTGATTGTACCATGTGTGGTCCCCCAAAATTACCTATTGTTGAATTCAGAAAATTACATTATTTACCAGACCCACAACCGAGTGAGAAAGACAGTTCTCACTATGAGAGGTTTGAAACCCTCTATGGGGAGGTTACCAGTGAAGAACATCGACCATCACTAGTAGCCACTGAGGGTAAATTAAAGTTACCTTTCAGCCCTTCTGCGCAAACCGCAAAAAATGTGAAGCGTTGTGTTAAATGCTCAGGATGTGAAAAAAGTAGGGTACTGTATTCGTCTAAGATGATTTCGAAACGGGAACTTGTTATTCTGGACAGAATAATCGAATTGTATACCTACACATGTGGCTCATCTCTGCAAGAGCTTAAACGTGAAGGTAATACAAATCTCAATTCTGTTCTGGATAAAGTGTTTGCAAAACCAAATCTTGAATGTACTTCTCCTATTGAGATTCCATATTTCAGTTCAGCCATTTTCCCAGATATATTGTGGAAGTTCCAAATCCCTCATTAAAGTCAATGAGGCTTATCCAGTTTGCAGTGAATGTAGCCTGAACAAGGTTGCAAAATTAAAAAGAAAACGAAACCTTTTTGAGTGCGCCCAAAGTGGCAAGAAAGTGAAGTGAGACACTTCCCATTGCCAAAGCATATGTATAAAAGTACATGAGGATATTGTATAAGTCAAAATAAATTGTAAGATATTAAACCACCATAAACTATTCACTCTACTTTTCCTACATGATTAACACAAGGTTCTGACATAAGTGTTTGGAAAGCCCTCGGATAAAAATGTCAGATCCCGGTTATATCAACACAGAAAAAAGTAGAATACATAGTTTAACTGTGTATTCTACTTCTTTCTGTGTTGATATAACCAGGTTCTGACATTTTGTATCCGAGGGCTTTCCAAAAACGTATGTCAGAACCTTGTGTTAATCATGTAGGAAAAGTAGAGTGAATTGTTTATGGTGGTTTAAAAATATAGTGATTTATTTCGTTGCTGATCCTGCAACTTATTTTGACCTGTACCATATAAGTGCACAATCATCATGCAAAACTCCTTGTAGGGTATTAAATAACCTGTAAAGAATACTGCATGTTGATAGTGCACATACCTTACTCTTGACAGCAGTTAACTGTTCTCTCAATGTTCATGTATTGCATACAGCTTCCTCAATCCTTGAAAATGTGCAACCTATCACCTTGGTATATATCCAGGGCACAATTCTGTTTGTCTTGGATATGTGTCAAGGTCATAGTGTGTGTTTAAATATGGCAAACTATTTTTTAGCCACTCATCTTCTAAAATGCAGATGTTTTATATAAACATTTCCAACTATTGCCTAATAATGGCAGAGAAAAGAGTCTGGTTTGCTCTAAAAGACATTACTTCAATCAATGACATCAGTTTAACCCTTGAGGGCCTGGTCAAGTATGCTGAATTCCCACCAGCCAACAGCCTCTATACACCCAGTGGTTAAGCAGTGGTTTCTAGTCAAGTCTTGGCTGCCTGAACAGGCAGCTAAAACTTGACTAGAAACCACTGCCTAGGTAAATTTGTCTATGATCAGCAGGGTCTTCTCATGGTAGCATGTTAAGGGCACCTGTTCTGAAGTCGTACAAGACGAAAATATGTGATCAGCATTATTGTGTGACCTTTCTACTACTGTAAAATCTCACAGTGTCAGAGTCTTCATAAGAACTTTATACTATCTTAATGTGACCAGTTTGACAAAATAAAAGTTTCAAAGCATATATTTTTTATTTTATTTCAATACAATGTTATACTCTCCCTGTCTGATATCCAGTACCATATAAATGGCCAATTCCTTGAACAGTTGTCCCAGACCACATCCGCATATTCTAATGCTGGTCGGACGAAAGAGAAATATATTTTTTCTAAGACTCTCCTGTCAAGTCTGTACTTTAAATTCCGAATCAGACCTATTCGTTTCCACCCTTGGGTAGTTATTTCACTTATATGAGATGCCCAACTAAATTTAAATAGATGTAAAAAGGAAGGGGATTTAAAAATAAAAAAATAACAAACACTACAGACGTTTTGTGTTTTTTAATTGAGCTGAAATGAAAAACACAAAATCAAAACACTTTAACATATATTTTAATTTTATACAGTGATAAAAGAATAAAATTATCTCTGCAAGGCAAAACAGTATCAACCCACTGCACACTGAGGTGAAAATACCAAAATTTAACCAGTTCAATCTTGAGCTCTGTCTACAAGATTGAATTGGTTAAATTCCTACATGTAGTTGCATTATGAGAAAAACTGGCCTTTGAAATTTTGGTATTTTGACCTCAGTGTGCAGGGGGTTAAACATTTATAATAATATGCTGATTGAAAATCTAATACACTTCTTTTGCTGACTTCAACTATTCAGATCATGTTAAGATCCTGACAACTTCTTACCTGGAAAATATAATATATAAAGTATTAAAGATGAAAAGTCAGTGGTGGGCTTATTTTTGGAATTCAGTACTCAAGAAAGTACCCTTTCATGAAAGTTGGGAGATGGGCTAATCAATGGAAGATGGCCTACTGCTGGGTCAGTACCAGTCTCCAAAGCACCATGGCTCATAGTTCCCAAAGGGCTTAGGTTTACATACCATCATAGCAGGTACATGTGGGAGTCACATGAAGGAGTTTGAGAATTGATGGTTTTGTACCAACATTGTGAAAACACTCTTAAAAAAATGGTGTGACCAATTGACTGTAAGCATTCCATGAGCACCTACCAGGTTTGATGTCAACAAGACACTAGATGAAATGTACAATGTAGGAACTTACAAGGCCAGATTCCAAGAAACTTCATTTTGAGGTATGTTTTTTAGATTTGGGAATAAAAAAAAAAAAAAAAGCCTCCCTCCCTCGTCAAATTTTTTTGGTATAATTCCCTGAGAACACAGACTTTTTTTTTTAATGGCCTAATTTGTATATTTTTATACTTGCCAATGGCCCAGACGGGGATGGCCCTCCCCGCTGAATTATTATGCAATACTCTCTTTTACAAAGAATGATCTTGGCGTCAATTCCAGTCACTCCCTGGTGACTGCGCATGCGCAGAGAGTAAATGTATGGGTGACCAGATAGGACTTCTAATTTTCGGTTTTGCATGCAAATTTTTTTTTTTTTGGGTGGGTGGGGGGGGGGGGGGGGGGAGGCAAAATTTATGTTTGGCCCTCGAAATTTTAGAGTTAGCACCAGATATGTCTGGGCCATTGGTAAATATAAAAATATACTAATTAGGCCACACAAAGTAGATCTTCTGTTTCTCGGGCCATTATTTGTGAAATTGCATGTGGGCGAGCGGTTTTTTATTTTATTTTTTATTTCAGTAATTACTTCTTTGCCATCAAAAGTTCATGTTCTTGGTTCAAGTTTTAGGCCTCATAATCTACAGAATAGCATGGGTGGTGGTGTATTTCATCCCTTGAGTGCAAGAAGGCTTTGCAATGCTAAAGCATTGCAAAGCCTTCTTGCACTCAAGGGACAAATTCATCAATTTTTTAACTTGGGTAAAATATCAGACATAAACCATTTAATTTTAATTTTTTTTTAAGTCTAAATTGGTTAAAAAAAGAGAGCATGCAGCAGATTTTTTATTTTTTTAGGCCTTACTAAAAATTTATAATTTTTGCTGAAAAGAATTAGTGTCAACCATTGAGAGATCTTACTTTTGTGAGGATGCTCATTAGTTCCTATTGATTATGGCAGAAATTCTGTTAAAATGTAAGTAATGTGTCACTCTATTGATATGTCGATACAATGTCCTATCTTTGGGTGAGGTAAGTCCTGAAAGATTGTTAGACTTATGGGACTGGGGATTTGATTTATGTTATATTATTTTATCATAACATATTCAGCTAGGCAAATAAATAAAGGTTTCCTGCAGTTAAAGCAGTAACATTGCTGTGTGTTTCTACTAGTGTATCCAGTAACACTTTGCTTCACTTCCAGCCTACAGGTACAGGAATCTATTTTGCACTCCTACATGCCCAGGTAGACCTGAAATAAGACATAGAAACTATTAGATATATCCCCTGTTGGATTTAAGGAACACAAAATCGGGAAAACCTCTGTGGCAATTAACTCTTTGAACTCGAGAAGCTGACTGTCTGGTCCAGGAACATGACACGTCATAATTTCATTAAGTGTGTGTGTGGGGTAGACTAATCAATATTTTCAACTGGAAGTCTTGGATATTGTTTGGCCTACCCCCAAATAATGAATAGGGACTCTTCAATTTGTTGTCACTAAACTGATGTGGAAGAACCAGTAAGATGCAAAGGGTTGAGGTGCAACAGAAGTGAAGTACAAAGACAGAGCTCATTCATAACAGCCGGTATGTGAAGGACAAAACAACATGTATTCCTTTTTTCTTAGTATTGATGACAGGTGATATAGTAATTTTATTTTTTGTTCTTCAGAGTACACATGATGATGAAAGAATGCAGTTTAATTAATATCTAGGTAACGATAACTGGAACTTACGAGTTTGTGTTGAATGGTTAGCATTGGTGGAAAAGTAAAAAAGATTCAGATTGAAAGTAGACATGAAATTACAGTAATATTATAAACTGACAGTTAACTTGATGCAGTTTGCTGATTTATGAAGAGTGTTGAGAAGATATAGTTGAAATGTTTATAAATTAGGTACATGGCTGTTTTCTTTGAACTGTTTTAACAGAACTGACTTGGTTGATCACAAACGGTATGGATGGGCTTTCGAATGGATTAATGTGTTAGACCCTTTATCACAAAAACAAGGTTTGAAGCAACATTTCAAAATACACACAAGTGAGAAAGTATTTAAATGTAATATATGTAATAAAGGGTTCACTTGCAAATCATTTCTCATCAAACATCTCAGAGCTCATAAAGATTAGAAACTATTTGAATGTGAAAAATATAATAAAGCATTCATTGATGATTGTGAGCTCTCCAAACATCACAGAATTCCTACAGGTGAGAAACTTTTCAAATGTACCATGTGTAAGAAAGAATTTACTGCTACAAAACAGCTCAAAACACGCCTCGGATTTCAAACAGAGGAGAAAATGTTTCTATGTAATATATGTAAAAAAGCATTCAGCAATAATTCTGATCTCATCCACCATCTCAGAATTCATGCAGGTGAAACATTTGACCATAATGTATGTAAAAAAACATCCGATCGAGAATCACTTCTCAAAAGACATGTCCAAACTCATACAGGCGAGAAACCATTTGAATGTAATATATGTAATAAACTATTTGGTCATGATTCAAATCTCAAAATACATCTCAGAACTCATACAGGTGAGAAACCATTTGAATGTAATATATGTAATAAAACATTTGATAAAGAACCAAATTTAAAAAGACATCTCCGAACACATACAGGTGAGAAACCATTCGAATGTAATATATGTAATAAAACATTTGGTCACAAATCAACTTTAAAAAAACATCTCAGAATACACACAGGTGAGAAACCATTTGAATGTAATATATGTAATGAAGCATTCCATCAAAAAACCCCTCTCAAAAGGCATGTCCAAACACATACAGGTGAGAAACCATTTGAATGTAATATATGCAAAAAGGTATTTTGTCACGAATCAACTTTCAAAATACATCTCAGAACACATACAGGTGAGAAACCATTTGAATGTAATATTTGTAATAAAACATTTGGTCACAAGTCAACTTTAAAAATACATCTCAGAACACATACAGGTGAGAAACCATTTGAATGTATTATATGTAATAAAACATTTGGTCATGAACCAACTTTAAAAATACATCTCAAAACACATACAGGTGAGAATCTATTTGAATGTAATATTTGTAATAAAACATTTGGTCACGAACCAACTTTAAAAAACCATCTCAGAACACATACAGGTGAGAAACCATTTGAATGTACTATATGTAATAAAACATTTGGTCACAAATCAGCTTTAAAAGGACATCTCAGAACACATACAGGTGAGAAACCATTTGAATGTAATATTTGTAATAAAACATTTGGTCACGAACCAAATTTAAAAGTACATCTCAGAACACATACAGGTGAGAAACCATTTGAATGTAATATATGCAATAAAACATTTGGTCACGAATCAACTTTAGAAAAACATGTCAGAATACATACAGGTGAGAAACCATTTGAATGTAATATATGTAATGAAGCATTCCATCAAAAAACCACTCTCAAAAGGCATATCCAAACTCATACAGGTGAGAAACCATTTGAATGTAATATATGTAATAAGGTATTTTGTCACGAATCAACTTTAAAAATACATCTCAGAACACATACAGGTGAGAAACCATTTGAATGTAATATTTGTAATAAAACATTTGGTTGCAAGTCAACTTTAAAAATACATCTCAGAACACATACACGTGAGAAACCATTTGAATGTAATATTTGTAATAACACATTTGGTCGCAAGTCAACTTTAAAAATACATCTCAGAAAACATACAGGTGAGAAACCATTTGAATGTAATTTTTGTAATAAAGCATTTAGTCAGAAATCAGCTTTAAAAACACATCTCAGAACACATACAGGTGAGAAACCATTTGAATGTAATATATGCAATAACAAATTTGGTCACAAACTAACTTTAAAAACACATCTCAAAACACATACAGGCGAGAAACCATTTTAATGTACTATTTGTAATAAAGGATTCTGTCAAAAAAAACCCTCTCAGGAGGCACGTCCTAACTCATACAGATGAGAAACCATTTGAATGTAATATATGTAATAAGGCATTTGGTCATGAATCAAGTTTAAAATTACATCTCAGAACACATACAGGTGAGAAACCATTTGCATGTAATATTTGTAATAAAGCATTCAGTCCAAAAAACCCTCTCAAAAGGCATGTCCCAATTCATACAGGTGAGAAACCATTTGAATGTAATATATGTAATATAGCCTTTGGTCATGAATCAACTTTTAAAAATGCAGCTCAGAACATATACAGGTGAGAAAACATTTGAATGTAATATATGTGATAAAGCATTTGTTCAAAAGTCACATGTCACAGCACATTTGAGAAGCCATACAGGTGAGGAAACAATTTCAGTGTAATTTGTGCAGAAAAGCATCCAGTCAAGAATCCTGTGTCAAAGCACGTCAGAACACATACAGGCGATTCTCACAAGGAAAACAATGAGAATCAACTTTGATTCACACAAATGCTCATTTGATTCTCATCATCAATTTTAAAAGCATCATTAAATGCCTGGCCAATTCTACTTATGTTTTGTTCCATCATAATAAAGTAACACTGCCTTAATAGTGGTATCTAGTGAATACATGACTGTCTGTAAAGACTTCACTAGAAATAACTACAAAGGTACTTGATGTAACTTCCATGAAAAAGACCATCTGTTTACTGTAAGATGTGTTCTACATGTACACATAAGAAACTCATAATATTGGTTCTAAGCCTTAAGGGTTAAACTCTAGTAAGTATTGAAATGTGAGGTTTGTTATGCCCCAGGACTAGAAGTGGGGGGTGGGTGATATTGTTTTACCGCTATCTGTCCATCCATTTTTCCATTTGTCGATCCACATATAGGGTACATGGTTTGTCCACCTGATTCCTCTTACAGTTTTCAAGCTAAAACCTTCTTTTTTTTCTTTTAGAGGGTATTTATACATATACCAAATGTGTGCATTTTGCCACAAATTTGATTTTGTGTCATTTTTCACAAATTACAGGTTGTTGAAATTTTCAATATAGGGTACAAGGTTTGTCTGCCTAACTTCCTGTACAGTTTTCAAGCTAGAATCTTTTATTTTGCGGGATAGTTATACATATACCAAAGGTGTGCATGTTGCCAGGAATTTGATTCTCACAAAGTTAGGGTTATTGAACTAATACATTTTTTGAGGAATTTTTCACAAATTACAGGTTGTTGAAATTTCGAATATAGGGTACAAGGTTTGTCTGCCTAACTCTCTGTACAGTTTTCAAGCTAGGGGTTATTGAACTAAAACATTTTTTTAGGAATTTTGAATGTAGGGTACGTGATTTGTCCAGCTAACTCCTCCCACAGTTTTCGACCTAGAACATGTACTAAAAGTGTGGATATTGCCCGGAATTTGATTTTGTTCAGTTTTTCTCAAAATTGCGAGTATTTGAATGTAGTAAATTTTTCTGAAATTTCAACTAACTCCTCCCACAATACGTATGAAAAATAAAGTACATGGCAAGAACTTTTGGGGGCATCATATGCGTCTTACAGACACACCACATGTACATGTAAAAAACCCATATCAAAACACATCTCCAAACTCGTCGTACAGGTGAGAAACTGTTTGAATGTAATAAGTGTGAATGCTGTACAAAAACATAACTCTCTCAACACGTTAGAGGTCATACTGGAGAGGAATAATCTGTATGGGATATTTGTGGCAAAGATTTTTCTTTTCAGACACAACACATGTTCAGTACAGCCTTCAGTAAAGTGGAAACCTGGACATGCCAATAGTGCACTATTTGGGTGATATCTGCATCAGATTCGTATCGGAATATCATATATTTTTATACTGTGCCAATGATCCAGACTTAGCTGGCTGGTGCTAATCTTAATAATTCAGGGCCAAATACAAATTTTGCCCCCCCCCCCCCCCCAACCACCAAAATTTGCATCAAAAACCAAAAATTAGATGTCCTATATGGTCCTCCATACTTTTACTTCACTGCACATGCGCAGTGTCAAGGAGGTCTCGAAATTGGCGCCAAATGTTATTCTTTGTTTGGCCCTCAAAACAAGTACATCTCACTGTTATTTGTGCTTCTAAATCTCAGTTTAAATGATGCCAGACACATAATTATGAGAGAAATGGTGGATATAAGAAGGAAATAGAAGGAGGAGAGGAAAAAATAGTGCAAGAAAATGTTCAGGGCTGTAACTTATAATTATTTTACGAAATTGTTTCATGTTGCCTATTTTCAAGGCATGGCCCTGTTATTGTCATTCTTGCTATGAATGTTCCATTGTTTGATCAGTGTTTCCTCTGTCCCTTTCCTTTATTCCTCCCTAGCTATTCTCCCATGCTTTTGGCTTAATTTTTGTAATGTTTATTACTAAAATTTCTTGGGAGTTTTGGCCTGGTAACAGAATTATTTTCTGTTTTTTTCCCCATGTTTACATCCTCACCCTTGGGTGTTTAGGCGTTTTGGTCTGCATCTACCATCCAGTGTTCTACAGTTTCTTCTCTGGAAGCCTCTCTTTTGCATCAGATAGTGTTTAAATTGGTAACTAATTTCGGGCCATGTTTATCAGTGCCTGGAGTCATGTTTCCAGTTTGTTTACACTTTTTGTTTAGGTTGACATCTGTTACTTCTGATAGTGATTACTTGTCTTCTGCTTAGTTTAGTTCATAGCAAGATACATTAATATTGTCCGTAAGTGTTACATTCATTTTTCAAAATGATTTAAAATTTTTGTCCACACTTAGGCTTTTTAGGGATCCATTTGGGCTCAGGGTTCCCATTGGGAACTGGGGCTCTTCTGAAATTTTTTTTTTTTTTTTATTTTTTCTTTTTGAATCATTTTTCATTTTTTCGTAAAGATTATAATGGATTATTTTATTATGTATCTTTGTTTTCAAGGTTTAGTGCGAGTACTATGACTTTACTTTTTTCACAATGAAAGATTATTGTTCAAATTGTAATGGGAGAAAATCTTCCTCTGATTCTCATGATCTCTGTATTAATTAATCTGTATTAATTCAATGTACTCGCACTAACTCTTGTTCAGTGTGTATCAATTGGGATGCCAAACGCTGGAGACGTGTGTCACGGTATGTTGTTAGCGGGGAGAGGACCATGCCGGTCCTCTTTCTGTAAGGTCACTCTAGTTTCTGAATTATCTGGATACAGGTGCGGACGACCAAGATTTGCAAGAGGTCTGACAGGATGGTGAAAGGGATTCCGAGGATTTGGATTTTTCCCTTTCGGAACAACATAAAATTGCCGTGGAGTTCATCCGGCATTACCTTCCAGATGTGGTTCCTACAGACCAAAATGCTGCGCAGCTGGATAGGAGGCTTATAGCCACTGGACATCAATTTTTACAGTCGGTTTAGGGACACCATCCCGGAAATTTCCGTCACAGTCCAGAAATGTCTCACGGACATTTGAATTATTGAATGACGCTATATCTAAACTTGCTAACAAAATGGGCGGGTCAGCCTTCCTACCGGCATCTGCTCTTCTTCTGCCTTTTATCAATCCAAGGAATAAATTTGAAACGGCAGGACAGGGCATCCAGAGAGTTCCTCTGCATCTTGACGACTAGGCTGAAGACCTTGAATTGTCCATGCCGTCGTCTATGTCAATTCCTTTGTTGATGTTGGAAAGGACAATATCGTCTAACAGAGCTAATTTAGATGCACTCTCATATGCAAATCACCTTACCAGAGCATTGTCATTACACCTTGAGGGACAAAAATTCCAAGATGTACAAACGTCCTTAAGAGTTCTGCCCAGGGCCATAGCATACTCCACGTATAACTCCACCCTTTCAGTGGCAAATCTGGAGTTAGTTAGACATGGCGGGGCCCTAGCTACTTCCACGCACCGGGACAGTAAGGTGAAAAACTCTCTCAGAGTCGCTCCGGTCTCCAGAGAGCTTCTCTTCGGCGGCAAGCTTTCTGCAATTTATGATCAATTAACTAAGAAAGCTTCAGACTCTCTGCTACTTAAATCCACTTCCAAAAAGTCGGAGTCAGTGGAGAAGAGTAGGCCAGGCACTTCTGGGACGAGTACGTCCAGGGGAATTTCCTATAGAGGTTCGCACGCATCCTCTAGGTCATACTCTAGAGGACGTCAAGGTAGCGACTCAGATAGGGGCCGTAACGCTGGCCGAAACAATCGGTCAGACACCCCTAGGCTGACGTTGCGAGGTGCGGGCCGTGGAGGGCATGGTTTCTCCTACCGCAAGCCTCGCAGATCCAAGAGGTGATGGTTTAAACCTCTGTCGCATTCCAGTGGGCGGAAGACTGTCTAGTTTCTCAAACAATTGGGAATTAATTACGGAGGATCCTTGGGTTCGAGGGGTTATATCAGAAGGTCTGAAACTGTCCTTCAAAGGAAAACCTCCATTAACTCCAAGACCAAGATGGACTCAGCTTCCGTCAAATCTACAGAAAAGAGCCGCGCTTCTATCAGAAGTCCAGTCTCTTTTAGTGAAGAACGCGATAGAGGTCGTAGAAAACCAGGAATCTCCAGGTTTCTACAGCCATCTCTTTCTGTTTCCGAACCAGATGGCTCATTCCGTTCAGTGATAGATTTGAGCTAGATAAACAAGCTGATCGTGGCTCCAAAATTCTATATGGAGACCATTCGATCGGTCAGAGCGAGCATTTGAGTGAACGACTATGCTGCGAGCATAGATCTCAAGGATGCGTACTTTCACGTCATGGTACATCTGGCGTTCAGAAAGTATCTTTGCTTCTCTGTCCTAGGAGTCGTATATCAGTTCCGAGCGATGTCTTTCGGTCTGTATCTAGCGCCCTGGGCTTTCACTCGAGTAATGAACTCGGTAATGACTCATTTCCAAGCTCATTTGTCTGCGGTAATGTCGGACTACCTGGACGATATTCTTCAGAGGTACGACAACGAGTTAACGCTTCAGAACGATATGCAGAATCTGCTTCTATTGCTCTGTCGTCTCGGTTTCATAGTAAACGAAGAGAAGTCGGATCTGGTGCCGTCCAAGTCATTCACCCACCTGGGGATGAGTTTCGAGACACACAACAATCTCGTTCGTCTGCAGTTAACCAGAGCGAAGTTAGTCAGTTGTTACACTCGCTATTGTCTTCACTTGGACAAGGTTACAGCGAGAGAATTCATGAGACTGATAGGTCTGTGCGGAGCTGCCGCAGATCTCATGCCAATGGGGCGGCTACGCACTCGTCCTCCCCAAATCTTTCTGACTCAGAATTGGAGGGCGAAGATTCATTCGCCCGATACGGACATCCTCTTGTCAAACCAAGTGAAACAAGAGATTCAGACTTGGGCAGATATTCAGTGGTTAACCCAGATCCGAGTTTTACAATTATGACGGATGCCAGTCAAACAGGTTGGGGCGCGATGCTGAGCCCATCGGATTTGAAGTGCCAGGGTCTTTGGGAACCGCAGTTTTTAAGCAAGCACATAAACATCAAGGAAATGATGTCAATTTGGATTGCGCTACGTCATTGGATGGACGTTATTCAGAATGCACACATGCAAATTCTATCCGACAATACGATGGTAGTAGCGTATATTCGGAATCAAGGAGGCACTCATTCCATTCCATTGTTCAATCTAACAGAAAGAATCCTTCTGTTTGTACTAGAACATCAGATTCTCCTATCGGTCTGTCATATTCCGGGTCGTCTGAACGTTTTAGCAGACTCCCTTTCATGGAGGGGTGCCTGTTGCCGTCAGAATGGACTCGCAACAAGCAGGTATTCAATCAGATTTGCTACCAATGGGAGCGGCCAATGATAGACTTATTTGCGACACATCTCAACAATCAGTTGCAGGCGTATGCGTCTCCATGTCCGCATCCTCGAGCATTTGCAGTAGACACTCTATCAATCTCGTCGGATGGAATAATAGGATATGCGTATCCTCCAGCGCCGTTGATTCAACAGATATTGCTCAAGATAAAACAATCGCAATGCAAGATTCTGTTGGTAGCATCTCTGTCTCCACAGAGACCGTGGATAAATCTACTCAGGTGTTTGTTGTGGGACATGCCGTGGAAGCTTCCTTCACAGGAGGATCTTCTTTCGCAGGGGAAATCGCGCATCCTCCATCACAACCCGCAAGGTCTCAACCTTCACGTATTTCCGTTGTGCGGTCCTTCTTGTACAGAAAGCATTTTACAGGACGAGCAGTGGACGCGATTTCTAACTGTAGGAGGACCTCCTCTTCGCTAAACTATGCTGCTAAGTGGAGGGTCTTTTGTCAGTGGTGTGGGGATCATTCTGTAGATATTTATGATCCTTCCATTCCAGATATTGCAAATTTTCTAGTCTACTTGTTTGATGAGATCAAACTGCAGCCTGTCACCATTAAGGGTTATAGGTCTATGCTATCCGATTCCTATGCACATCATGATAGCTTAATGATTGGATCTAATGTCTCTTTATCTAAATTAGTTAGAAACTTTTCGATAAATAGACCTAGAACCCTTAGATTAATTCCTAAGTGGAATTTGTCTTGGGTTCTTCTTAAGCTAAAAGAAGCGCCTTTTGAGCCGCTTGACACAGTGGACTTCAAATTCTTATCTTATAAGACAGCTTTTCTCTTAGCCTTCTCTTCTGCTAGAAGAGTTAATGAGCTCCATGCACTATCTGTGGATGATTCTCACTATTGTAGTGTAGATAATACTATTACCTTTACTACCAATGTTGGATTTTTGGCTAAGAATCAGGCTCCTAATAAGTATCCGGAACCTATTGTTGACATTATGGTCCATTCTATTGCTAGATGGATTCAATTAACTATCCGTACTGCTTATGAAAAATTATCTTCTACTCAGCAGTCTGCGCTTAAAATTTCAGCTCATGAAATAAGAGCTCTGTCAACATCTTGGGCCTATGTTAATAGTGTTGCTATTACTGATTTAATGAAGGATGCATATTGGTCTCAACCTTCCACATTCACAAATTTTTATCTCAGAAATATTGAGTCCATTTCTGAAGACCTCCATTGTTTAGGTCCGTTATCTGTTGCTCAGAATATAGTCCACTAAACAGTTGCAACTATAGTTATGTAGGCTCTCTGTTCTGGCAGTGACTCTGTCCTCCTGCCCTCTTTGCTCTGGGGTATTTGACCCAGGGCAAGGGGAAAGGGGGGAGGGGTGGGTGTTCCCTTAGGTCACCTGCTTTAGAGTGAAAAGCAAGGGAATAACTCCCCTGGAGTCAGTAATTCCGAGTCGGTTCCGGGATGGTTTTAAAGTGTAAAGCTAATGTTTACTCATACGTGTAATATTTTTAAAGTGTAGCTCGGTGTGAAGCATTTGTATATGTCACGTGTCAAACAGGCATTAATATACAATCCTTGGACACTTTTAATGCGTATAAAGAGTTTCATTTCTCTGGACTTCCTTTATTTATTGGCTTACCTTTAAAAATACTTAGTATAACGGGTTATACTGGATGTTAATAGAGATCATTGATGTTATTGTGCTCAATTACAGAAGGGTGTTTTGTCTTTCTTCTTTGATATAAATAAGAAAGATACATGTAAAGCCTATCTCTCCTTTTCTCCTCGAGGGGATAGTTCTGTTATATGTAATTGAGCCTATTGGATTTTCCTTTATGTCCTAGGCCCTCCAACCTTTTTACTATTCAGCTAAGTCTGGGTAATTGGTACAGTATAAAAATGTTAAAAAATTTATAGTAATTTACATATTTTTTATACTTATTAATGACCCAGACGGGGATGGCCCTCCCAGGAGTTGGGAACTCATACCTCCCCGCTGAGTACATAATGCTTACCAGGCACTGGTTGTAAGAATGACATTTGGCGCCAATTTCGAGACCACCTTGACACTGCGTGTGCGCAGTGGAGTAAAAGTATGGAGGACCATATAGGACATCTAATTTTCGGTTTTTGATGCAAATTTTGGGGATTGAGGGGGCAAAATTTGTGTTTGGCCCTGAATTATTAAGATTAGCACCAGCCAGCTAAGGCTGGGTCATTGGTAAGTATAAAAAATATATAAATTACTATAAATTTTCAAACTTTTATAGCAATAATACATTAGTTGGTCATGATCTGGCCAGTTGAAACAGGCTAAGATGACGAGATCAAAAACCCTCCACACTTGCCATCAACAGCATGTCCTATATGCACATGTCTGTGTCGTGAAAAAGACCCCCCCCCCCCCCCCTCCTCCCACACCCACACATACACACACAGCATTTTGTTGAAAGGAAAATGTGCACAGTAGCGTTTTTCACCAACAAGTAAAAATCACTGTGTTGTACACTCTTCATTCAATGCTGCATTCAAAAAAGGGAAGGCTTCTACAGTCGCACAAATCCTTGATAATTTGATACAGCGAATCACTTTTAGAGTTAGGAAAGGAAAGCAATCGTGCCAATCTGTGATCTCACTGCAACTCATGCCAGTGAGTTTGGCAGCTCGTGTCTCTCGCTGATGAGCTTGTTACAATCACAAATGTGTGCTTGGTTTACAATTTCATTAACGATTGTTTGAACAAGTTTGGCCCTTTTCCAAGAGATGTTTGTTTTTCATAACAAAAACATGATTAAGTCCAAAGAAGAATGAGTTGAAAAAATATTTCATTTCTTGAAAGTGTGTGTTTCTGAAGGCTGTGTGCCATCCACATAGCAATCAGCAAAGGACTAGAGGTCGGCTGTCATAAGTAAAAATAGGCCGATGAAATCGTCAGATGTGTACCCATACGCGCAACTAGTAGAAAGCTGTATGACGGAGGGCCACCACGGATGCCGACATATGTACACCATACATGATATGGGTGCATATAGAAATGGATTGGAGGAGTGTCTAATTTGATGGATAAAGGGTTAATATCTCGGGATCAAATTATCAGATTTATATAAAAAAAACTGTACAGCACAACACATCAGTAACCTGAATAAATATATAAAGTAACATGACAATCGGATTGATATTTTTTGAGTTATCGAATGCCAAAGGGACTGGAGGAATTTTCAATTTGAAGGATAAAGGGTTAATATCTCAGGATCAAATTATCAGGTTTACACCAAAAACTATACAGCTCGGCACATCAGTAACTTGAACACAAATATAAAGTAACTTGACAATCCAAGCAATATTTTTCAAGTTATCTAATGCCAAAGGGATTGGAGGAATTTTCAATTTGAAGGATAAAGGGTTAATATCTCAGGATCAAAATAACAGATTTACACCAAAAACTATGCAGCTCAGTACATCAGTAACCTGAACACAAATATAAAGTAACTTGACAATCCAAGCAATATTTTTCAAGTTATCGAATGCCAAAGGGATTGGAGGAATTTTCAATTTGGAGGATAAAGGGTTAATATCTCAGGATTAAATTATCTGATTTACACCAAAAACTATACAGCTCGGCACATCAGTAACCTGAACACACATATAATGTAACTTGACAATCCAAGCAGAATTTTTCAAGTTATCAAATGCCAAAGGGATTGGAGGAATTTTCAATTTGAACTATAAAGGGTTAATATCTCAGGATCAAAATAACAGATTTACACCAAAAACTATACAGCTCGGCACATCAGTAACCTAAACACAAATATAAAGTAACTAGACAATCCAAGCAATATTTTTCAAGTTATCGAATGCCAAAGGGATTGGAGGAATTTTCAATTTGACGGATAAAGGGTTAATATCTCGGTAACAAACCATCAGATTTACACCAAAAACTATACAGCTCGGCAAATCACTAACCTGAACACAAATGTAAAGTAACTAGACAATCCAAGCAATATTTTTCAAGTTATCGAATGCCAAAGGGATTGGAGGAATTTTCAATTTGAAGGATAAAGGGTTAATATCTCAGGACCAAATTATCAGATTTACACCAAAAACCATACAGCTTGGCACATCAGTAACCTGAACACGAATATAAATTACCTTGACAATCCAAGAAATATTTTTCAAGTTACCGAATGACAAAGAAAGGGATACGGATGCCGGACGGACAAAGGATGGACGAATGACGGATGGCCACCCCAGATGCCGGCATTATGTGTACCATACATAGTATGGGTACACATAAAAAGTGAGAAATATATCTTTTCACTACATATATTACAGGTCCGGCATGCCCAGGCTAGCTAAATCATTGGTATTACCACACCTGCAGGTCAAGACTTGGGCCCAAGCAACACGATTGCAGTAGGCTTCACTGCCAACCCGACCCACAAATCGAACTATTGGGACTTGGTTGAGACAATCATAGTCCATAGAGACAGTTGGTGGCATGCTCCCTTGACTTGTTCAACCCGGAGCATGTCCTGGCAATTCAGTAAATACTGTAAAGGGGGTCTGCAATGGGTTTTATGCCCCAATATAATGTGCTACGCAGCACGCCCACAGCAAGCTAAAACCTTTGGCACTCCAGAGCAGCCTCCCCCCCTCCATTCCACTCTCCATATGGTCATCTGGATGAAGTTTTGAATCAGATGGGCTGAACTTTTGGTGAGTTTGTTTAATCTGTGATTTAGAATTATGATCTTTTGCACACCCAAGATTAGTTATCAGTATGATCAGAAGTAGTTTAATAGCAGGACTCGGAATTTCCATTTCTTTTTTTAAAATAAATTTTAATCGGCTCATTTTACATATCTGAATAACGTATTTACTCTATGTATTGGGACAGCCGAAAATAATTATTTTCAAAGGTGTCCCAATTCTTAGAAAATGGAGAAAGAACAGAGCCCGGTCTTGATTTGATGCTGAATAAAGTTGTGTGTGATTCATTTTCCATCACTATATACGAAAATCGCCGTCCAATTTTTTTTTATATTTTCATTTTTTGCTTCCAAAACATAGCTTATGATCCCTCATTGGAACGAGCGTATTGCGCTTGTTCCGATGAGGGATCATAAGCTATGTTTTGGAAGAAAAAAATGAAAATTTTTAGTTACCGAAGAATTTTTTTGGCTTCAAATACTCAATTACCATTGGTCAGCTGAGTGCAAACGTCATGACCAAATGTAATTCATTTTCCAGTGAATGCATTTGGTCGAACTTTGACCTGCATTTACGGTAGAGCGCAGTTGACAGAATGTAATTCGGGCAGTGTTTGGGTGGGTTTTTAAACTTTAGCGCCTCTCGCAGTGATCAACTCCGCGGCTGTTTCTTTGGTGACATTTCCCAACAGTGGCATAAAGCCTGTTACTAAAATACTCATATCCATTTCTAAAGTTGTGAAAATTAAAAATCAGAGTTGTGCGTTTTGTATTTTGTGTGAGGGTGGTTTTTCGCCTTGTTCGTTCGTACATGTTTTATTTCGTCTTTCTGTTTTGTTGTTTGGTAAAATGTAGTTTAAACAGTTACAGAATGTAATTATAAGAATTGAATGCAATTTTTATAATCTTTATTGGAGTATGAACGTGTGGGAATGGGTACAAATTGTATGAATCCCTTTAGGATTCATACATAATTTGTACCCATTCCCACACGTTCATACTCCAATTAAAGATTATAAAAATTGCATTCAGTTCTTAAAAAAGTTTAAAGTGCAATTATGTAAACAAACTTTCAAGGACTCTCGAGAAGGCGGGTAGACCAAGGGAAAATCTGAGGTTTTTTTGCATCTACATCAATGAATACATCAACGACATCAGTTCGCTTAACATAAAAAGCTTTGCAAGGCTCAAATCGTCCACATTATTATAAGTATTCACTCCTCTTCTTTTCATCCAAAAAATTAAGAATGATAGTTATGAAAATATCATGCTATGTGCGCATTTGTCTTGCAATATTCACATTGGAAATATTGCATTAATGCTATAGGAATATCGCCATAATAAGGTGCTAATATGGCTTCATTAACAAAAGAATATCACCTAATGGTATACTTTGTTCTTTTCTCTACTGTATGAGTAACTATTTACTCTTCACCCTCCCGTGTCCATGTTCTGTGAGGGGGAATGCTTCAGTCTAGTTTTTTACTTTGTTCTGGGCTCTACTGTTTGAGTAACTGTTTACTCTTCACCCTCCCGTGTCCATGTTCTGTGAGGGGGAATGTTTCAGTCTAGTTTTTTACTTTGTTCTGGGCTCTACTGTTTGAGTAACTGTTTACTCTTCACCCTCCCGTGTCCATGTTCTGTGAGGGGGAATGCTTCAGTCTAGTTTTTTACTTTGTTCTGGGCTCTACTGTTTGAGTAACTATTTACTCTTCACCCTCCCGTGTCCATGTACTGTGAAGGGGAATGCTTCAGTCTAGTGTTTTACTTTGTTCTAGTCTCGACTGTATGAGTAACTGTTTACAGCTATGACTAGAGTTGATGAAAAAATGATCTAAATATAACACTAAATCATTGGTGAAAAAATCCGTTCAATTTACAGGAGAAATTAAGTTTAAATATGCTAAAATTATACTTATATCAGTGACAAGAGAAACCCTATGCTGGGCAGGAATATCCGCCAGCAGCGTGCAAAGAGTTAACAAAAGAATATTGCCTAATAGTACACTTTGTTATAGGCTCTACTGTATGAGTAACTCTTTACTCTTCACCCTCGCATGTCTGTGAGGGTGCATGCTTCTGTCTGGTTTTTCCTGGAGGTCCATTGGCTGAAACTTTGTTTATGTTAATTATGCATTGCATCAGATTTATCATTTATTGCTAGAGAGAAATCATCACTCCATAGGTGATTTATTGACAACACACTCACTGTGTACTGTATATTCACTTCAAGATATTACTATTGTGACTGAAGAATTGTACTGCATTTAGCTGTATTGTGGAAAAATTGGCACACACATCTTCTCATTTTTCAGAATGTTGCATTCAATTCTTTTGTGACTGTCTTCTTCACCCAGAATGTAACATTCAATGCAGAATAGGTCATGAGTTATTGAGAATCAATGCAATTGACAAGTGATAATAGATTTTAAAGGCAGTCCCAAACAGGTCTGGCATTCCAGAAAATCAAGGGGTGCTAAAAATTGCCCTCCTCACCTTTTTTCTAGGCATGCAGTAGACGTGCAGCACTCCAAAAGAATGCCAGGCCTGTAAAAGTCTTCTCTCAATAGTAGGGCTGTCACAATTATTCAATTAATCGATTGCTGATCGATCACGCCGAAATCGATCAGTATTTTTCGTTGTCGAAGAATCGGTAAATTTTACCCCGTTATAGACGTTTAATAATTAAAAAAGATTGGATGAAAAAACAATTGTTTCTTAAGTTAAAGGGTCAAGAACGTCGACGTTAAATCTCAAGAAGTTGTTAGAAGCATTTGCCATTTAGGAACATTCAAAGCTTTGATGTTCTGAACTTTTGAACCGTCAGTGTAATAATGAAGACCGGTCGACAGTTGCGAACTTGCGAAGAGGCCGATGGATAACAGGCACGAGTAATGCCACAGCACTAGAAGCGATCAGAGGTGAGCTCGGGTGGATGAGGATCAAGGACAGGATAGACCTATTGAAACTCGGTTATCTTAATTATTTGGTAAATCTCCCCGATAGCCGATGGTGTAAAGTAATGTTCCTGAGAACTTTCAACTCAAATATCAAGACGGGGTGGATGGTCCAAGTGAGGGAGCTAGTAGAAAACTACTCATTGGAGATCTCAGACCTTGATGTTGGGGCAAACCAGGGCAAAAGGATCGCCAGAGAAAGGGTCATGGAGGATTGTAACTGTAATTGGCGAGAGGGGGTCAAATCAAAGAGATCTTTGGGTGGCCTGCGTGATAAAGAGAAGCCTGGTCTTGAAGAGTACCTTGATGGCACCTTTGGGGGGTCACTGTTGTTCAAGCTGAGGTCGCGGTCCCTGGAGCTGAGGGGAAAAATTACGAAAAACAGTGAAAAGGAGTGCCAGATGTGTAACTTGGGCGTGGTGGAGACCCTGGAACACTTTCTTCTAGAATGCCCAAAGTATCAGTCTAAAAGAATGAGATTCACTGGGAGTATAATGGGGAAGTGGGATGGGAGAATGAAGGACATGTGGTTAGGGGGAGACTCAAAGGAGAGGGTTGATATCCTAATCGGTGAGATTGCGAAGAATGGGGCATGGGATGTCATCAAGCAGTTCGTCTCCGAGTGTTGGGAGGAGAGGAGAAGCGTGGGAATAGGGAGTCAGTTGGGTGTTCAGGGGTAACCATGGCCTTCTCGTCCGAGAACCGCGACAAAACAGCGTCTGGTCAAAGTGTTATTATTATTACACTGACGGTTCAAAAGTTCAGAACATCAAACATTTGAATGTACCTAAAAGAGGATCGTCTTTGTTGTTTACTTGAGGAAGGTCAGCTGACTTGAACTTCATTTTTAACGACTTCAAAGAGAGGGAAATGTGGGGGCGAGGTCATCTATGTATGATTAATCGATTATAATCGATTATTTGCGACGATTAATCGATTCCTACATTCAAAAATTGTGACAGCCCTACTCAATAGACATTGCTATGCTCATGCTGCTAAAACCATTTCAATGCAATATATATGTTAATGGGTTCAGCATAAGTCAGACACTGATGAAGTGTTTCAAAACTAAAACAGGACAGAAACAGTCTGAATGTATAAGGCATCTTGCATTCAGTAATACAGTAGAATCCTCTTAATTGAATATCCATTTTGCCAGTGAAAATTATTCAATTAACAGGAGTATACAATTAACAGGGATTTGGTCAGTTTTCTGTGTTCTGGGGGTAAACTGAGCGTTTATTCTATTATATCTTGTTTGACAGAGCTCATAGAGCTCTGTCAAACAAGATATAATAGAATGAATGCCTGTATTGGATGTAGTGAGGCCAAAAAGGTTGATAAATAAGGCGAATTTGATGCGTGTCACAGTAATTTTTTCGGCATATTACAAAAATTTATATACAATTAACAGGAGTTTACTCTACAACCCATATGCAATTAACAGATCAAATTTGTACTGATGGTATTGTAAATGGTTTTGTGTTTGAAAATTATATTCAATTAACAGGGATATACAATTAAGAGATATCCAATTAAGTGGGCTCCACTGTAGTTCAAACTTCTGAAATCTCTGAATGCATAAAAATGAAGAACCATTAATACAAAGGAGCCTTGAACACAAATCATGTGCATCTGCCCAAATTTGATGTTCAATTTTCGAATTGAAGTGTGCGAGAGTATACTCGATTAGAAACACTACATTTGTAGGACCACGATACATGAATAGTGGTAATATGGGCATTCAGAACCACTTAACATAGTGGCGCCAAAATGTATTGACCTGAATAGAGTCCCAAAATTTGCAACGTCAGTACCGGTAGATAAATGTTAGGCAATTTGTAGTGTAATATTGTAGTTTTCTGTAATCTTCGTGTAATCTCAGAGCCACTTTTAGCTGACTTTCACGCTTAAGGTGGCACAAATCTTCTGAAGTTAGTAAGCACTGAGGTATAATTAAGTCCCTTCTGGTCACTTTTCATGCTTTGCCAAATATCAACAAAAACCCTCAAATACTCCACTCATTTTTTTTGTAGAAAAATTGGCACCCTATGTAGAGTTTATAAAAAAATAAATAAAAGTTATTAAAAAAATGTAAATAAAAAGGTTGTGGTAAAATATAGAGCTGTAGGTTTTTAAATTTCTTGTTCGGTTTCGGTTTTGGTTTTTCAGGTGGAGTAAAACCTCGGTTCGGTTCGGTTTTCGGTTTGTTCATGAGGCCAAGTAAAATTCAATAAAACTCATTCTTATGTTCGGAGTCATAACTGAATGGTAGTGAAATTGAGTGAAACCCAATGAATGCCCGAAATAAGCTACAATACATGAAGAACCAGGAAGGCCAATATAATAATTATCTAAATATATACAGAACTTTTATTGTGCTTGGCCATTTTTCAAGGTCTGACACCTACATGCAACTTGAGGAAAGCTGCAAACACAACTGAACTGAAATGTCTGAAATTCACAGACTGTAGCCTTCCCAGAGTAGCGAGAGTACCCAGACACTGCCATTGGCAGTGTCTGGGTACTCTCACTACTCTGGGATGGCTACATTCTGTGAATTTCTGCAGCAAGAGAGTATTTAATAAAAAACGAAAAACCTTAGATTATGGGATGTCGACAATTTCGGTTTTTTAAAAAAACTAAAAACCTCGGTTCGGTTTCGGTTAACCTACAGCTCTAGTAAAATAACTCATTTTTGTCCATCAAAAGCAAACGAGATTTGAAGGAAAAATGCAACAATAATAACAAAAATGACGGAAGATAGTTATTCATCAATTAAATTTTATTTTACGTTACGTTTTTGCCTAGGAAACCTTAAGAAGAAATGAAAAACTGAAATATTTATTCAATTATAAAATTTAAAACTGATAAAAGAAACCCACATGATTGATTCTAGAGTAAAAAGGCAAAAAGCAACAACAAGCATTCCATAATCAGCCTAATTCCCTCATATATTGAAACTGCAAGTCAACTTTGAAAACTCTGGTAAAAAGGGCCATAACTCTGGTGGAGATGGATAGACATAGCTGAAATACCAAAGTGTATGCACATTAACCATATTTGAGAACTGAAAGTCAAATCATGTTAATGTTATTGCATGTAACCGACAAATAGACCAATTTTTTTTTACAAGCAAAGGGCTGTCACTCAGAGGAAAATGGAAGGTTGAGCTGAAATTCGATATTAATCACTATTCCAAAGTGCTGATGCCAAAAAACAAATTGAAAACTATAGGTCAAATCATATCAAAGTTATTGCACAGAACCAACAAGCAGCCCAAATTTGTTCAAATAAAGGGAAGAATTAAAAGCGGATCTGAATTTCAAACCAACCTCTATATTTCAATATGTTAAAACTACAAATCAAATTTGAAAACTCTAGGTCAAATCATAATAAACTTATTAGACGAATGCCAACAAAGGACCCAATTGTGTTCAAAGTATCATAATTTGGGGTTTATGTGATTTTGTTCCCAAATCATTTCGTACACAATAAAAAAGTAATTTCGTACCCAAAAAACTAAAAGTCAGAATGTCTAAGGCAATATTAATCACAGTCTATTTGACAGTGGAATTTTGTGCAAAAAATATGTCATTAAGTGATCAATTTCTGTCTGTTGCCTGCAAGTCGCCTGTACGGCATGCACTTTTTACATTATTGACTTTTCATAAACCATTGGACTGTATTGATCCAAGTTTGATATGAATGTTCCACATAATATTTCAATTCAGGTTTGTTCAATTATAAAGTTGCCATGCCCACAAGAGACATCAAAAAGAGGCACAATGCTGTTAAAAAATCCTAATTGCCAAACCTTCCAATCAGAATTGTTTGATATTAAGGGAACATCCTTAGAGGGGACAAATTCACGTTGTTCAACACAAACACAGGTTGCTTCGTTCATATTTGGGCTTCCTATGGGAACCTGAATTTCAACTCAGTCCAATATGACAAATTTTCAAAAAATCTTTTTTGAATCTATGCATCAGCATCTTTTGATGATTGGTATTATTAGTTACCCCGTGTCTGATCACGTGGTACGGGTTTTTACCTACCCGAAGCCAGCCGTATCCCATTCGGCCTTCGGCTGGGGGTAACAAATTTATCTTTTGACTTTCCGTTTTAGAAGTACAATCTATTTCATGTGTGAACACACACAGCATGAGATCTTTTATCTTCCTTTGTTGAGCCATACAGGTTTCTGTGGAATTTTTGTGCAAAAGAGTTTTTGTGAAAATATGCCGATATGACTAGTATAAAAAAATTATTGAATTTCTTTTTTTCATTTTTGTCCCAAAAACAGCTTATGAACCCCACATTGGAGGGTACTCTACAAGCTCATTCCAATAAGGGGTCATGAGCTATATTTTGGAGATAAAAAATTAAAATATAATACATGTACATTGTAAAACTGGAATGACGCGTCTTCTACGGGGTATGGACAATTTGTAGATTTCAGAACGAGGCTTCCACTGGGTATGGGAAATTTGTCAGTGGCTGGGCAGACGTATCCTGGGTTTCAATGAATATGGTCTCATACTACGTATCTAACAACCAATCAAATCATAAAATTCACTTTAGTCAATAGATAAAGGGTGATATATGGAGTGAGTGAGCATCAGTAATATTGTGGGAGGTGTGAAGGAGTATTTAAGTACAAAATTACATACTAAAATGGGGAAAAAATTATGCAAAATTTCTGGTACGCAATAGATTTGGGGCAAAATGGGTGGGAGGCGCTGAAATTCAGTACCAAACTGTACTCCAATATGTTTATATTTTGAAGCAAATTTGAAAACTCTACATCAAATTATACTCAGTTTATTGCACGGAAACCAAAAATGGCCTTCAACTATTCCTCTATTTGTATATATAGACAAAAAACATATAGTGTTTTTTTATACTGTGGAGCCCACTTAATAGGATATCTCTTAACTGAATAACCCTGTTAATTGAATATAATTTCCAAACACAAAACCACCTACCATACCTCCTGTACAAATTTGACCTGTTAATTGAATATAGGTTATAGAGTAAACTCATGTTAATTGAATAAAAAATCTTTTCTGTAACCTGTCGTGAAATTACCCAGACTGTCCCCAGTTTTCCTTTGTTGAAAGACCTATTTGGCCTCAGCACATCCAATACAGGCATTTAATCTATTCTATATTGTTTGACAGAGCTCATGGAGCTCTGTCAAACAAGATATAATAGAATAAATACTAAGTTTATCTCTAGAATACAGGAAAGTGACACAATCCCTGTTAATTGAATACTCCTGTTAATTGAATAATATTCATTGGCAAAGTGGCTATTCAATTAACAGGGTTCCACTGTATCTGGTTTATAAGATGAAAGAAATTTTGACTATATTTCAACGAGTTGTATAAGCCAGATATAAAAAAACACCATATGTATATTGTCTTTATCTGATAATAAACAGCAGTTTCACTCCTTGAGGCTTATTTTCACTTTTATCCCGATTCCCACAGGCCTCCATAGAAAACAAGGCAAAGCAAACGGGATGAGACAAACAGAGTTGTGTCTCTTATATATACCACAAAATCGATGACAGTGATTGATTCACACTCTAGGATTTGTCACTACACTGAAACAAAAAAAAAATAACATGTTACATTAAATTTTGCATGAAATCAGTGAAAAGTCGATTGTTTAATAACTTTTTCATTCGGAATCGGACAATTTTGGAATAACTCTCTGGAATTTACTACGTTTTCTTGGTGGTGTTGTTGCACTTAACCCAGATTACCCACATGGGGGCACGATGATGCTGTGTACTAAGGTGTACTGCACGTTGATGGTACGCATGTCTTCAACCAATCTAACCCTGCCTGTGCTGCATTGCGGAGTTACGTTGTTAGGGAGCTGACAGCTGCTCGGTGGTACTCCGGCTTCCTCCGCCCGTAAAACTGTCACGGTCATGATTGGCCATTGTGCATAGATATATGACCTTAAACACCAATAAATAAATAAATAATTGGTGGTGTCGTAAGATTTTCTGTGAACTGATTAGTGTATATCACTATACATGTATATGTTCATATTTTGTACATTTAATGTTGCTCTGTAGAATAATTGTTGAACATTGTACGCTGACGTTGTCATTTCTTTATGGTTTACAATATCTAAGGCCAATAACGGTACTGCTGCTGCTGGGGTGGTGTAATTATGCCACTGTCTGCTGAATTGGTGATGTTATTGCTGAAGCAATCAAAGTTGAAGCTGAAGGGCAGGTTGATTTTTGTACCGTGTTCAGACAGTATGTCGGTATAATGTGTGATCAATCGAGAAGCTTCAAATTTCAATTAATTATGGTCCACTTGTTTTTGTTTACAATTTGTACGAAACATTTTTTTCAGGTTGCAGACAAACTTGTAATTAGGACAGTACTTTGATCGTTCACATCGCCATAACTATAAATAGTGCCCTACACATTATTGACACTATACTCGGAATTTCTACATAAGGTTTAAAATGAAGTAGTTTGTAATTATATCTTTATTTCAGATAAGGCCACACAAAGTAGATCTTCTGTTTCTCCGGCCATTATTTGTAAAATTTCATGCGGACGAGCGTTTTTTTATTTTATTTTTTATTTCTGTAATTATTTCCTTGTCATCAAAAGTTCATGTTCTTGGTTTCTGTTTTAGGCCTCATAATCTATGGAAAAGCATGGGTGGTGGTGTAATTCGTCCCTTGAGTGGAAGAGGGCTTTGCAATGCTAAAGCATTGCAAAGCCTTCTTGTACTCAAGGGACAAATTTATAAAAAATTTTAACTTGGGTAAAATATCATACATAAACCATTTAATTTTTATTTTTTTCAAGTTTACATTGGTTATAAAAAGAGAGCATGCGGCAACCAAAAGGACCATGCGGGAGGGCCTGAGAAACAGATTTTTATTTTTTTAGGCCTAAACAGAAAATTTACATTTTTATACTTATAGAAACTATTTCAATAAAATATCACTTGCTTTTTCAATGAAGAATTCAAACCTGCATTATGAAGTTTATGAATGAATGGAAATGCAATCGAACGAGGTCAAAGGTCGTTCGCACAAATTATAATTTTTTACAACACCCAGATTTTAGATTCTATGGTTATCAGATGAATAGAGGATATGGAATGAGTGTTTTTCTTATATAATATTTATGAAACGAGTCTAAGCCAAAACGGAAAATTCGGACGAGTTTCATAAATATTATATGAGAAAAACACTCATTTCATATTCTATTTATCATATGACACACACACACACACACACACACACACACACACACACACACAAATTAGCCACTTAGTATGACTTTTTAACCCATCACCTAACTTGAGTTGCAGACAACACTTGGAAAAAACATCCTTGTATAACTAAAAATTTTCATTTTTTGCTTCCAAAACATAGGTTATGACCCCTCATTGGAACGAGCTCATCAAGCTCGTTCCAATGAGGGGTCATAACCTATGTTTTGGAAACAAGAAGTGAAAATATAAAAAAAAATGAATGGTGTTTTTCTTGCAGGTAAAAGATTAATACAATATAGCCCACCCTAAATAGGACAGATAACGTAAATTCTCCCTACTGAAATTATGTAAATGTGACCCAATTGTATTTTGTTTAGCCGATCAAATTGTCCAGTTTGGAAATTGACAAATGGAAGCTCCCAACTCTAATTATGCAAATTATGAAAATGTGGCCCAGTTGTGTTTTCTTCAGCCAATCAAATTGTCCAGTTTTGAATTTGACCAATGAAATTGACGTTTATTTATCACTGATTAATATGAAAACAAAATATCAAATGTTTTAAAGTGAACAAAATGGACGAGTCATATTATAAAAAATAGTATGTGGGTATCAGTTGCAAGTGTGCTCTCAAAATGGGAGGATGGTGTAAAAACATTAAATAATGTTTAAGTAAAACAGCTCTTCCTTTATTAAATTTTGTGCTCTACATCATACTAAAATTCCATATAAATAGCACAAAGTTTAATTTTTGTGACGTTGATGCTCCAGTGTCACCATTGGGGCAGCCAAGAGAAATGTGAGATTGGCTGGAAACAGATTTCAAGGGGTGCTTTACTAATTACTTTTTGTTCATTGTTGTCCATCCAGCGTAAACTTTACATTATAGACTTCTCACAAACTACTTGACCAAATTGAACCAAATCTGGTGTAAATGTTCCCTATCATATGTCAATTCAGGTTCATTCAAATCGAGTTCCTTGGTTAATATTTGGGCTCCCTATGGGAGCCTGAATTTTAACTTAGCGCAATATGAGAACAAGAGGCCCCAGGGGGCCTGAGGGCGCTCACCTGACATGGTAGCCTAAATATCAACCCAGAGAATTGATTTCCACAAGTTGCATCTGCTCCTCCTAAGAAAAGCTGAAACCAAATATCCAAATATTCTGACCAGTGGATCTAAAAAAAGATTTTTAAAGAATATTCCTCATACTGAACTAAGTCATAATTCGGGCTCCCACAGGGAGCCCATATATGAACCCAGGGACTTGGCTTTAACAAACCTGAATCTCACACCCCTAAGGATTCTGCACACCAAATATCAAAACATTCCGACTGCTGGATCTGAAGAAGAAGATTTTTAAAGAAAATTCCTCATTTTGAACCAAGTTACAATTCGAGCTCCCACAATCAGCCCAAATATGGACCTAGGGACATGGCTTGAACAAACTTGAATCTTACCCCCCTAAGGATGCTGCATAAAAAATATCAAAAGCATTCATCTGCTGGATCTGAAGATTTTTAAAGAAAATTCCTCATTTTGAACTAAGTTGTCATTCAGGCTCCCATAGTGAGCCCAAATATGAACCAAGGGACTTGGCTTGAACAAACTTGAATCTCAGCCCCCAAGGTTGCTCCATGCCAAATATCAAAACATTCCAACTGCTGAATCTGAAGAAGAAGATTTTTAAAGAAAAATTCCTCATATTGACTAAGTTATAATTTGGGCTCCCTCAGGGAGCCCACATATGGACCCATGGACTTGGCTTTAACACACTTGAATCCCCCCTCCCCCCCCCCCCCCCCCCCCCCCCCAAGGATGCTACTCACCACATATCAAACCATTCTGACTGCTGGATCTGAAGAAGAAGATTTTTTAAGAAAATTCCTCATTTCGAACAAAGTTACAATTCAAGCTCCCACAGTGAGCCCAAATATGGACCTAGGGACATGGCTTGAACAAACTTGAATCTCACCCCCCTAAGGATGCTGCATACCAAATATCACAATATTCTGCCTGCTGGATCTTGAGAAGAAGATTTTCAAAGAAATTTGCCTGAAATGCACTAAGTTCGAATTTGGGCTTCTATCGTGAGCCCAAATATGAATCCAGGTGGCTGATTTTGAACAAACTGGAATCAGATCCACCCCACAATGTTGCATACCAAATATCAAAAGATTCTGCCTGCAGGATCTGGAGAAGAAGATTTTTGAAGAAATTTGCCTGAAATGCACTAAGTTCAAATTCGAGCTTCTATAGTGAGCCCAAATATGAATCTAGGGAGCCGATTTGAACAAAATAGAATCAGATCCACCCCACAATGTTGCATACCAAATATCAAAAGATTCTGCCTGCTCGATCTGGAGAAGAAGATTTTTTAAGAAATTTGCCTGAAAAGCACTAAGTTCAAATTTGGGCTCCTATACTGAGCCCAAATATAAACCCAGGGAGCCGATTTGAACAAACGTGAATCAGATCCACCCCACAGTGTTGCATACCCAATATCAAAAGATTCTGCCTGCTGGATCTTGAGAAGATTTTCAAAGAAATTTGCCTGAAATGCACTAAGTTCAAATTTGGGCTCCTATACTGAGCCCAAATATAAACCCAAGGGGCCGATTTGAACAAACTTGAATCAGATCCACCCCACAATGTTGCATACCAAATATCAAAAGATTCTGCCTGCTGGATCTGGAGAAGAAGATTTTCAAAGAAATTTGCCTGAAATGCAGTAAGTTCAAATTTGGGCTCCTATACTGAGCCCAAATATAAACCCAGGGGGCCGATTTGAACAAACTTGAATCAGATCCACCCCACAATGTTGCATACCAAATATCAAAAGATTCTGCCTGCTGGATCTGGAGAAGAAGATTTTTTAAGAAATTTGCCTGAAATGCACTAAGTTCGAAATCGGGCTCCTATACTGAGCCCAAATATGAACCCAGGGGGCCGATTTGAACAAACTTGAATCAGATCCACCCTCCAATGTTGCATACCAAATATCAAAAGATTCTGCCTGCTGGATCTGGAGAAGAAGATTTTTTAATGTTTTTCCCATTGCCTACAGTGTTAAAAAGTGCTGACTCAGCACTTTTTCGAAGTCCCGAAACTGTACCCTATGATAAAACCGATGGCAATTTTTTTTTACCAATTCTTTCTGTTGGTCCTAAGGAAGCTTCACACCAAATAAAAATTCTCGGTGCCGTGCAGTTTTGGAGATATGGGCATTTTAATTTTTTTCTATTTTTAGCTCCTGCGGTTCCCATGGGGCTACGGGAAAAAAAAATCAGCATAAATTAGGTACTTATGACCCAATAAGCCCTCACATAAAATTTGGTTCAAATCAGCCTCTCGGTTTGGAAAATAGAAATTTTGGGCGGGGCCAAAAATTTTGCCCCTCCCATAACGACGCCAAGTATAGCCCCACAAACTTCTCTTGAACAAATCTGAGTCTACACCTCAAAAGGAAGCTGCACACCAAATATCAAGTCTCTGCTACTGCTGGTTCATGAGAAGAAGATTTTTTAAGATTTCAGCTCACTTTTTGGGTGTGGCCCTACCCACGGGCGGGGCAACTTGATTTGAACAAAATCAAATTGCGATGTCATAACAAACTATTATCTCAAATATCAATTAAATTGGTTCAGCGGTTTGGGAGGAGAAGACGCAAACACCATGTTCACGGACGACGGACGCCAGACGACGGACGACGGACGGTGAGTGATCACTATAGCTCTCCTGACTGAAAGTCAGGTGAGCTAAAAATTCAGTCAGAATCCTTTAACATTTGCTATACGTCATCGCAAGAGGGGGGGGGGGGAGGGGAGCAGATTCAAGTTTGTTCAAATAATCGGGTCCCTGGGTTGCAAACTTTGGGTCTGGTTCAGACTTCTAAATTTTAGACCAAAATTCGGGAAATTTTTTTTTCTCCATTTTTTATGTCTTTCGTACAATTTTGAGATGAAACACATTTTTTTAGCCTGAAAATTTTGGACCAAAATTTTGAATTTCTTTTTCTTTTTCATCCGTTTTGTTCAATTTTGAGATGAAAGAGAAAGAAAAATTTTAGCCTGAAAATTTTGGGTCAGGTTCCAACTTGGAAATTTTGAAAAAAGTGTTAGCCTGAAAATTTTGGGTCTACCTCTTTTCAAAATCGACTTCCTAGATCAATTAGAGTGCTTTTATGTTTTTACCATATGTCCTCCCCTCCCTTCCTTGTTGGGGAGGGCAGTCAGATGTAAGAAACTATTTGGCTGCAAAATATATAATATATTTTGAAAGATTTAGAGTGATGTTAGGCAACCCCCCCCCCCCCCCCCCCCCCCAAAAAAAAAAAAAAAAAAAAAATACACCTACGACCACCAACCGCACTCCCCACCAAATGGGGTCAGTTAGAGGACAAAAATGTGTTTTGAAGGAATTAGAGTGAATAAAAGGACCCCTATAATAATTTCATGACTTCATTCCTCTGAAGTGTTGAGCCATTTATAAGCTGAATCTGATCCAAAATAATTCTTTGAACAACTTGTTTAAGCAATCTTCAGATCTATCAGTCAGAATCCTTTCATATTTGGTATACAACATCTCTAGGTAGGTCAAATTCAAGTTTGTTCAAATCAGATCCATTGGTTAATATTTTGGCTCACTCTTGGGGCCTAAAGTTTAACTTAGACTTGGTGCAATTTCTTTAAACACCTTCTTCGGATCCACGAGTCGAATTCTTTCATATTTGGTGTATAACATTTCAAGGGGGATTAGATTCAAGTTTGTTCAGTTTGAGTCCCTAGCTTAATATTTGCGCTCTCTATGGGCAGGGGTGGGCGTGGCATGGGGAATATGTTACGCTCAAATTTGTTCAAATCCATTCCTTAGTGTTTTTCCATAAAATTTCATGACTTCATTCCTTTGTAGTGTTTATGAACCATGTCTAACTGAATGTGATCCCCAAATACTTCTTTCAACCACTTTGGCAGGTGAGCGATTAAGGCCGTGAGGCCTGTTGTTTCTTTGAGGGTGCTCTCAGTGACGGAGTTGATATTAACCTTTCAGGAAAAAGATGTAAAATGTATTGATGCTGGTTTGGAAAAGGTTGAAATTTGAAATTCTAACTGTTACATTTAATGCAGCCATTGACCAAATGACAATGTGTATATTTTTGATACGGATTATGGAGCAGTGAGTTTCCAAAGTTGAACGTGTCACTGAAAAATGACAAAAATAAGGTAAATTTGAAATGACCTTAAAAGTTAAGAAAAATGGCAATGAATCAAAAAACGAATAAACAGATACCCCTTAATCTAAAGCTCAACAATAAAATTTTAGACTTGTACTGTTTCCTCTGTGCTTTTATGACATTTTGAAGACGTCATACCTCATCACTTGCAATTGGTTTTTGTATTTGTTAATTGGATTTTCTAAGCAATGTAGAGGCAGTAATTAATTTATTTGATAGAAAGAGTACATACCTTATGGCTGCAGACAAGTTTAATTGCACTTATGTGGGTGCAGGGTTGTGGCTCGGGTCTTAGGGTTGACAGCTGGATTTTAAATTAACTGATGCTTACTAATTAGTGAGCGTGCCAGCTTACAGACTGCTATATTAGGGTTGAACGTCTTATCTGTACCACCTAAACCTAATACATTTAGATGAGCTGCTAACCTATACAGGCACAAGCGATATGACTTACATAAGGCATGAGCTTTTTGTCGAATCTGTCATTTCCTCGTCAATTTGACCATCGTTATACTTTTTATATTCTATACTGCTGTATCTTGTTTTGTTATATTTTATTAGCTTACCTAATCACGTTCCATCCAGCATCCGGCGTTAACTTTACATTATCGACTTTCTCTCACAAACTACACAACCAAATCTGGTGAGCATGTTCCCTATCATGTGTCAATTCAAGTTTGTTCAAATCAAATTGACCCGACCCTTGTTAGGGCCACGCCCAAAAAGTGAGCCTAAATCTTAAAAAAACAGCAGTAGCAGAGACTTGATATTAGGTGTGCAGCTTCCTTTTGAGGAGTAGACTCAGATTTGTTCAAGAGATGTTCTAGAAGCTATATTTGCCATCATTATGAGAGGGGCAAGAATTTCCATTTTCCAAACCAAGAGGCTGATTCGAACCAAATTTGATATTAGGTTTTATTGGGACATTAGAAGCTAATTTATGCCAAGAAACATGTTCTAGTCGCCCCATGGGAACCGCAGGAGCTAAAAATAGAAATTAAAACGCCCATATCGCCAAAACTGCACGGCACTGAGAATTTTTATTTGGTGTGAAGCTTCCTCAGCACAAACAGAATGGAATGGTAAAACAAATTGCTATCGGTTTTATCATAGGGTATTTTATCGGGACTTTGAAAAAGTGCCGAGTCAGCATTGTTAGCTCAACTTAACAAAGTCAAGCTGAACTCTTGCCATCACTTCTCGTCCGTCGGCGTACGTACGTACGTACGTCCACAATTTTCTTTGGCACACCTCACAGGTCGCATTTATGATCAGATCACTTTGAAACTTAGTATGCTTGTTTGGTGTGACCTCTAGATGGGAGCTATCGAATTTTTAGCTCAACTTTGACGAAGTCAAATTTGAGCTATTGTCATGGCCCGTCGTCCGTCTGTCCGTCCGTCCGTCTGTCTGTCCGTCTGTCCGTACGTCAACAATTGGCTATGGCTCGGGCTAGAGGTCGTATTTATGAACCGATCTTTACGAAACTTCTTGGGTACCTTTGTTATGACCGTGGGACGATAACGAGTGTTTTTGGGTGCGGTCCGAAATTCAAGATGGCTGCCAGCCGCCATTTTGTACCGATGAGGCAGAAATCTGTTTTTTGTACAGAACTTCCATATGAAAGCTCTGATTTGAATAATTTTTCGTATGAATGTTTAGTACCATGGGGTACATCACATATAATACGGGTTTTTTTCTCGTGCGTAAATTGTGCAAATTAGACTAATTTTGATGTTTTTTGGTGTTAATTTCAGCACTGTAAGTGCAAATGCCAATACGGCTCGGGCTAGAGGCCGTATTTATGAACCGATCTCTACGAAACTTCTTGGGTACCTTTGGTATCACCGTGGGACGAGAACGACTGTTTTTGGGTCCGGTCCGAAATTCAAGATGGCCGATGGCAGCCATTTTGTACAAAATTAGGTGCAATCAGATTTTTGCACAGAACTTCCATATGAAAGCGCTGATTTGAATAATTTTTTGTGTGAATGTTTAGTACCATGGGATACATCACATATAATACAGGTTTTTTTCTCGTGCAGAAATTATGCAAATTAGATGAACTTTGATATTTCAGTGCGACTTACACACATTAAGTACACATGTCAATACGGCTCAGACTTGAGTCTGTATTTATGAACTGATCTTCACGAAATGTCTTGGGTACCTTTGTTATCACCTTGGGACGAGAATGAGTGTTTCTGGGTGCGGTCTAAAATTCAAGATGGCTGCCAGTGGCCATTTTGTACCGAAATTAGGTCTAATCAGTTTTTTGTACACAACTTCTATACAGCTCAGACTAGAGGCCATATTTATGAACCAATCTTTACGAACCTTGTTGGGTACCTTTGTTATCACCGTGGGATGAGAGCGAGTGTTTTTGGGTGTGGTCCGAAATTCAAAATGGCCACCAGCAGCCATTTTGGACCAAAATTAGTGCAATCAGTCTTTTGTACAGAACTTCTGTATGAAAGTTCTGATTTGAATAATTTTTTGTATGAATGTTTAGTAACATGGAATACATCACATATTCTAAGGGGTTTTTTTTCGTGCAGAAATTATGCAAATTAGATGAACTTTGACTTATTCAGTGCTACTTGCACAATGTGAGCACACATGTCAATACGGCTCAGGGTAGAGACTGTATTTATGAACCGATCTTCACAAAACTTCTTGGGTACCTTTGTTATCACCTTGGGACGAGATTGAGTGTTTCTGGGTACGGTCCAAAATTCAAGATGGCTGCCAGTGGCCATTTTGTACCGAAATTAGGTCCAATCAGTTTTTTGTCACAAGTTCTATACAGCTCGTATTTATGAAGTGATGTTCACAAAACTTCTTGGGTACCCTTGTTTTCACCTTGGGACAGGACCGAGTGTGTTTTGGGGTGCCTTTGTTATCACTGTGCTATGAGAACAAATATTTTGGGGTTCAGTCAGACTCACTCTGGGACTCAAAGATTTCTTTTCTAGTTTAGCATCTGACTGTCACCCACCTTTACAATACTTTACCTATACATTTGTTACAGGCAACGGTCAGTATTTATGTACAGACCATTACAATACTTTATATGTACCTTTGTTATCAGGTCATTACCTAGATGTTTGTCATTGCTGTGTCACATACTATACATGTGCATGTCTTTGTCTTGACAAGTTGAGCTACAGTGTCATTGACACTTTCATTTCATTTTCCGTCAAAAAATGTTGCCACGGCCAACGTTCTCAGAACTCAGTTTAGCCAGACCACAATATTTCCCTTTGGCACACCCTACAGGGCTCATTTATGATTGGATTGCTTTAAAACGCGGTATGCTTGTTTAGGGTGACCTCTAGATGGGCGCTGTCGATTTTCGTCAATTTCCGTCAAAAAATGTTGCCGTGGCCAACGTTCTTAGAACTTAGTTTAGTCAGAAGACCTCAATATTTCCCTTTGGCACACCCTACATGGCATATTTATAATCGGATTGCTTTGAAACCTGGCATGCTTGTTTAGGGTGACCTCTAGATGGGAGCTATCGATTTTCTTCAATTTCCATCAAAAATTGTTGCCGCGGCCAATGTTCTTAGAACTTAGTTTAGTCAAACCACAATATTTCCCTTTGGCACACCCTTCAGGGCACATTTATGATTGGATTGCTTTGAAACCCGGTATGCTTGTTTGGGGAGACCTCTAGATGGGAGCTATCGATTATCTTCAATTTCCGTCAAAAATGTCGCTGACCTTTACAACACTTTACATGTACCTTTGTTATCAGGTCATTGCCTAGATGTGTGATATTGCTGTGTCACATACAATACATGTACATGCCTAACACAAGTTGAGCTACAGTGTCATTGACACTTTCATTTAACACTGTGGGTAATGGGGAAAACATTAAAGAATCTTCTTCTCCCCAACCACTGGTCCAAAGGCCTTCATATTTCACATATAACATCATTTGAAGATTGATTCACATATTTGTTGAAATCAATTCCATGGGCCCAGATTTGGGCTCTCTATGGGAGCCCAAATGTTCAAATTAGTGCAATATGAGGAATATTCTTTATAAATATTCTTCTTCAGATCCACCAGTCAGTATCTTTTGATATTTGCTATGCAGCATCCTTGGGGGGGGGGGGGGGGGGGGGGTGAGATTCAAGTTTGTTTAAGCCAAGTTCCTGGGTTCATATTTGGGATCACTGTGGGAGCCCAACTTATAACTTAGTTCAATATGAGTAATTTTATTTAAAAATTTTCTTCAGATTCAGCAGTCAGAATATTTTTATATTTGGTATGCAGCATTCCTAGGGCGGTGAGATTCAAGATTGTTCAATCCAAGTCCCTGGGTTCATATTTGGGCTCCCTGTGGGAGCCTGAATTATAACTTAGTTCAATATGAGGAATATTCTTCAAATATCTTCTTCTTCACATCCACCAGTCAGAATCTTTTGATATATGGTATACAGTATCCTTAGGGAGGTCAGATATCATTTTGTTAAAGTCAAGTCCCTGAGTTCATATTTGAGGCTTTCGGTGGGAGCCCGAATTGTACCAAAATTTCTATTTTCCAAATTGAGAGGCCAATTTGAACCAAATTTGATATGAGGGCTTATTAGGTCATAAGTACCTAATTTATGCCAAAAACATTTTTCCCGTCACCCCAATGAAACTGCAGGAGCTAAAAATAGAAAAAATTTAAAATGCCCATCTCTCCAAAACTACACGGCACTGGGAATTTTTATTTTGTGTGAAGTGTCCTTAGGAACAGCAGAAAGGAATGGTAAAAAAAACAATTGCCATCGTTTTTATGCCCCCCGAAACATCGAGGGGTATATGGTCGAGGTCTCCATCCATCCTTCCGTCCATCCATCCGAAACATTTTGTATTATACCTCGAGCATCAGTTGTCGGATTTTAATGTTCTTTGGTATGGGGACAGGACAGCTTCGGGGAACGGATGCCCTTATACCTAGCATTTCGTCCATTCATGTTTGGTAGACTTATGGCCCCTGTTTGTTTTTGACATCTTTTCCCTATGGGAGCCCGAATTGTAGTAACCTAGTACCATTTGAGGGAATTTCTTTGAAAATTTTCTTTTTCACATCCACCAGTCAGAGAATACTTTCATATTTGGTGTACAACATCTTTAGTGGGATCAGATTCAAGTTTGTCAAATCAAGGCCCTGGGTTAATATTGGGCTTCACATGCTGGTCACTAACTGATGCACTCATTTCTTTTGATAACTTGAGCCAGGTGAATGTTTTACACTTGAGCCTCTGGTTTTCTTTGTGACTTTTATTTTATATATTGTATACATATAACTATTTTTTAAATAAATATTGTTCAAACTTATTACTTTATTTTAAAATTTGGCCATAACCATTTTGGATTTCCCAGGTTGGTACCACATTTGTAGATAAGGTTCGTGTTGGAGATTGGCAATGTGGTCAACAACATCGAGCTCGTTGTACTAACGCCATTAAATGTAGTTGTTGGTGATTAGCTATGTGGTCAACAGCATCAAGATCCTTGTACTAATGCCACTAACTGTAGCAGTTGGAGATTAGCTATGTGGCCAACAACACCAAGATCCTTGTACTAATGCCATTAAATATAGCAGTTGGAGATTAGCTATGTGGCCAACAACATCAAGATCTTTGTACTAATGCCATTAAATGTAGCAGTTGGAGATTAGCTATGTGGTCAACAACATCAAGATCCTTGTACTAATGCCATTAAATGTAGCAGTTGGAGATTAGCTATGTAGTCAACAACACCAAGATCCTTGTACTAATGCCATTAAATGTAGCAGTTGGAGATTAGCTATGTGGTCAACAACATCAAGATCCTTGTACTAATGCCATTAAATGTAGCAGTTGGAGATTAGCTATGTAGTCAACAACACCAAGATCCTTGTACTAATGCCATTAAATGTAGCAGTTGGAGATTAGCTATGTGGCCAACAACATCAAGAACCTTGTACTAATGCCATTAAATGTAGCAGTTGGAGATTAACTATGTGGTCAACAACATCAATATCCTTGTACTAATGCCATTAAATGTAGCAGTTGGAGATTAGCTATGTTGCCAACAACACCAAGATCCTTGTACTATTGCCATTAAATGTGGCAGTTGGAGATTGGCTATGTGGTCAACAAGATCCTTGTACTAACGGCATTAAATGTAGCAGTTGGAGATTAGCGCTAAGTTGTCAAGAACATCAAGACCCTTGTTCTAATTCCATTAAATGTAGCAGTTGGAGATTGGCTATGTGGTCAACAACATCAAGATCCTTGTACTAATTCCATTAAATGTAGCAGTTGGAGATTAGCTATGTGGTCAACAACATCAAGATCCTTGTACTAATTCCATTAAATGTAGCAGTTGGAGATTAGCTATGTAGTCAACAACACCAAGATCCTTGTACTAATGCCATTAAATGTAGCAGTTGGAGATTAGCTATGTGGCCAACAACATCAAGACCCTTGTTCTAATTCCATTAAATGTAGCAGTTGGAGATTGGCTATGTGGTCAACAACATCAAGATCCTTGTACTAATTCCATTAAATGTAGCAGTTGGAGATTAGCTATGTGGTCAACAACATCAAGATCCTTGTATTAATGCAATTAAATGTAGACGTTGGAGATTAGCTATGTGTTCAACAACATCAAGATCCTTTTATTAATGCCATTAAATGTAGAAGTTGGAGATTAGCTATGTGGTCAACAACATCAAGATCCTTGTACTAATGCCATTAAATGTAGCTGTTGCCAAGGTAACCATGTAGCTGCTTCGAAGGACTGCTCCATTAAATTAAATGTGAAAATCAAGTCAGTTTCAAATTATAGCATCAATACCGGGTATGAGTACTTATTCCTCGTCATATGCTACAAAAGTATCACAAAAATTGCCAACAAACAGAACCGTCGTCCACCCAAGCAAATTCAACTACTGAGAAAATAACAAACCCTAGAGAAAAACCAGACAAAAAAGACATACCTCAGTTAGAACGCAAAACACAACAAAACCCTAAAACAGAAAAGAATGATAAGTCAAGCAAATCAAAACCAGATACACAACGTAGGTTCCAACAAAATCAGAGTCAGAGACTGCAACAATCACAAGAATTAAAAAAAAAAATAGAAAAGCAGATATTGGAATCTGATAGTCTGCCTAAACGCCATCAAAACGTTGTCACGAGCAAAAGGTTTGTCATGAGCAACATGAAAGCATTGCAGACATGTCAATCGATGAGTGTACTGACGACCCGGTTCCATCCAAACTACACCTGAATTGTTCTTAGGGTGAGTCCCCAGGGTAAGTAAACAATCCCAACAAAAAAAAATGCGGACAATATCTCCCCATAAGATCACCAAACAACCACCGCCAAAGTCGTCATTCAAACATGGATAATACACCTAAACACACCATAATACAGTGAAAATGTCGAGGTTTTAGGGCGAATTTTAACGAACAGGGCATCCTAAGCCCAAAATATAAACCTGCTGCTTTTTGCCAGCATGAGACGCTCTTAAAGAGAACTGACAATCGAGATCATTCAGCTTTCAAGCATAAAACTTCTATAATACTTGGGCGGATGAAAATGATCTTCATGTTTATGGAACATCTGTGTTGTTAGGAAATTTTATGTACCATTACAATCAAATTTATAGGCTACAGCAATACGTCTGGCTAAGACAAGACAGTCACGTTATGTTCAATTTATGTGTCATCAAACAAACCACTTCAGCTGATTGATCTTGAACAACTCATACAGCAGCTCCCAACTCGGTGCATTTTGTTTGATGATTTTAATGCTCATAATCAGGGATGTGGCGACCGGGGGTGTCTCCCCCATTCCCCCCCCCCCCCCCCCCCCCACCAGCAATGAGTAATTTTAGCTCACCTGACTGAAAGTCAGGGTGAGCTTATCTGATCACTTTTCGTCCGGCGTCCGTCGTGACGGTGGTGTTTGGGCCTTTTTCTCTCAAACCAATGGTCGCATATTAATGAAATTTCATGTGAGTAAGGGTTATATAAGGGCATTTTGATTTTTTGTCAAATTAGGTTTCGGCTCATATTGAGCAGAGGGATGGGGCAAAAATGCTCCAATTCTTAAAAAATCTTCTTCTCAAGAACCAGCAATAGCAGAGACTTGATATTTGGTATGCAGCTTCCTTTTGAGGTGTAGACTCAAGTTTGTTCAAGAGAAGTTTGTCGGGCATTATTTGCCTTCGTTATGGGAGGGGCAAAAATTTTGGCCACGCCTAAAATTTCTATTTTCAGAACCGTCAGGTCGATTTGAACCAAATTTGATATGAGATGATAATGGGTCATAAGTAGTTGATTGATGCGAAAAAAATTTTTCTCATTGCCCTTTGGGAACCTCGGGAGCTAAAAATAGGAAAAACCTTAAAACTGTCATACCTCCAAAACTACACGGCACAGAGAATTCTTATTTTGAATAAAGCTTACTTTTATCCAGTAGAATAGAATGGTTAAAAAAATCCCTATCGGTTTGATCACAAGATACTTTTTTGAGGACTTTGAAAAAGTGCTGAGTCAGCACTTTTTAACACTGTAGGCAATGGGAAAAAGATTAAAAAATCTTCTTCTCCAGATCCAGCAGGCAGAATCTTTTGATATTTGGTATGCAACATTGTAGGGTGGATCTGATTCAAGTTTGTTCAAATCGGCCCCCTGGGTTCATATTTGGGCTTAGTATAGGAGCCCGATTTCAAACTTAGTGCATTTCAGGCAAATTTCTTAAAAAATCTTCTTCTCCAGATCGAGCAGGCAGAATCTTTTGATATTTGGTATGCAACATTGTGGGGTGGATCTGATTCAAGTTTGTTCAAATCGGCCCCCTGGATTCATATTTGGGCTCAATATAGAAGCTCGAATTCGAACTTAGTGCATTTCAGGCAAATTTCTTTAAAAATCTTCTTCTCCAGATTCAGCAGACAGAATCTTTTGATATTTGGTATGCAACATTGTGGGATGGATCTGATTCAAGTTTGTTCAAATCGGCTCCCTAGATTCATATTTGGGCTCACAATAGAAGCTCGAATTCGAACTTAGTGCATTTCAGGCAAATTTCTTTGAAAATCTTCTCAAGATCCAGCAGGCATAATCTTTTGATATTGGGTATGCACCATGCTGAGGGGGCGGGGTGGGGGGGGGGGGAGATTCCAGTTTGTTCAAGCCAAGTCTCTAGGTCCATATTTGGACTCACTGTAGGAGCTTGAATTGTAACTTAGTTCAAAATGAGGAATTTTCTTTAAAAATCTTCTTCTTCAGATCCAGCAGTCGGAATGTTTTGATATTTGGTGTGCAGCATCCTTAGTGGGGTGAGGTTCAAGTTTGTTAAAGCCAAGTCCCTGTGGGAGCCCGAATTATAACTTAGTCCAATATGAGGAATATTCTTTAAAAATCTTTTTTTTAGATCCACTGGTCAGAATTTTTGGATATTTGATTTTAGCTTTTCTTAGAAGGAGCAGATGCAACATGTTGAAATTAATTCTCTGGGTTGATATTTAGGCTACCATGTCAGGTGAGCGCTCTCAGGCCCATGTTTGGGGCCTCTTGTTTTCAATAGTTGGAAATTCCGAGGTTAAAAATCAAATAAATGGTTGGAAATTCAATACATTAACATTGTTCATGAAAAATATTAAAATTCCAACTAATGATGAGAAATTTTGATTTATTTCCAACTGGAAACTTGAGTTTCAAATTTCCTACTCTAAAATTGACATGGCCTCAAAATTTTGACTCTGCATCAATCCGGTAAATTTTCTGACCCAAACACATTATAAATGATGCTTTTTCCGTTTCAGGACTAATGAACATTTTCAGAAGGGTTCATAACCCTTTACCCAACGCAGACGTTTTCAAAATTCATTATTTTAAATATCATTTTTTTAATTTTTTTTTTTTTAAATTTCAACAAAACCATATCATGTGACCCCGCTTTGGAACGAGCTCGACGAGAGGGTCACATGATATGGTGTTGTTGAAATTTTTTCAAATTTTTTTTTTTTTCAGCAGCTGTATTTGCATATTACGAGGGCGGATGCGGGCGGTTCGTTGGGTAAAGTGTTAAAAGATATCTCCCAGCGCTGCAGTGCAACCACCTATCGAAACCATTCACAGTTAAAATTTACACCGGTGGCACTCCCCCCCTCCCCCAGCTGAAACCCTCTAGCCACATCCTTGCTTATAATCCTCTTTGGGATGATTCCTGCAACAAAGGAGACTTAAAAGGCAAAATAGTAGAAGAACTCATCATAAAGTATGACTTGTGTTTATTCAATGATGGGTTCTTACACTTCAGTTGATCTTACAATTCTCTGCCCTTCCATCTTCCTTGATTTTTAGCTCAGCTTTGACGCAAGTCAAATTTGAGGTTATGCCATGGTCCGTCTGTCTTTCAACAATTCAATACGGCTCGGGCAAGAGACCATATTTATGAATAGATCTTTACGAAAAGTTGTGAGTACCTTTGTTATCACCATGGGACGAGAACGAGTGTTTGGGGGTGCGGTCCGAAATACAAGATGGCCACCAGCAGTCATTTTGTACTTTAGTTAGTGCAGTCAGTTTTTTTGTACAGAACTTCTGTATGAAAGTTCTGATTCGAATAAATTTTTGTCTGAATGTTTAGCAACATGGTATACATCACATACAATACGGTGGGTTTTTTTAGTGCAGAAATTGTGCAAATTAGATGAACTTTGATTTTTTCAGTGCTACTTACTCTCAGTAAGTACACATGCCAATACGGCTCGGGCTAGGGCCTGTATTTATGAACCGATCTTATTGAAATGTTTTGGGTATCTTTGTTATCACCTTGGAACGAGAACGAGTGTTTCTGGGTGCGGTCCAAAATTCAAGTTGGCTTCCAGTGGCCATTTTGTACCGAAATTAGGTCCAATCAGTTTTTTGTACACAACTTCTATACGGCTTAGGCTAGAGGCAACATTTGTGAACCGAACTTCTTGGGTACCTTTGTTATCGCCGTGGGACGAGAGCCAGTGTTTTGGGGTGCGGTCCGAAATTGAAGATAGCCACCAGCAGCCATTTTGTATCAAAGTTAGTGAAATCAGTTTCGTGTACAGAACTTCTGTATGAAAGTTCTGATTCGAATAAACTTTTGTGTGAATGTTTAGTAACATGGAATATATCACATATAATGTTTTTTTTCTCAGGCAGAAATTATGCAAATTAGATGAACTTTGATTTGTTCAGTGCTGCTTTGATTTATTCAGTGTATACACTGTAAGTGAACGTCAATACGGCTAGGGCTGGAGGCTGTATTTATGAACTGATCTTCACGAAACTTCTTGGGGTACCTTTGTTATCACCTTGGGACGAGAACGATTGTTTTGGGGTGCGGTCCTAAATTCAAGATGCCGGCGGCCATTTTGTTCCAAAATTAGGTCCAATCAGTTTTTTGTACAGAACTTCTATAGGGCTCAGGCGAGAGGCCGTATTTATGAACCGATCTTCACAAAACTTCTTGGGTACCTTTGTTATCACTGCGGGCTGAGAGCGTGTATTTTTGGTCTTGGTCCGAAATTCAAGATGGCCACCAGCAGCCATTTTGTACCAAAATTAGTGCAATCAGTTTTTTTGTACAAAACTTCTGTATGAAAGTTCTGATTTCAATGAATTATTGCATGAATGTTTAGTAACATGGAATACATCACATATAATACAGGTTTTCTTTTTCTCGTGCAGTATTTATGCAAATTCGATGAACTTTGATTTATTCAGTGCTACTAAAACGCATTAAGTGCACATGTCAATACAGCTCGGGCTAGAGTCTGTATTTATAAATCGATCTTCACGAAACTTCTTGGGTACCTTTTTTGTTATCACCTTGGGACAGGAACGAGTGTTTCTGGGTGCCATGAGAACAAATATTTTGGGGTTCAGTCAGAGAGACTCTGGGACTCAAAGATTTCTTTTCTAGTTTGGCATCTAACTGTCGCCCACCTTTACAATACTTTACCTATACATTTGTTATAGACTATGGTCAGCATTTATGTACAGACCGTTACAATACTTTATATGTAGCTTTGTTGTCAGGTCATTACCTAGATGTTTGTCATTGCTGTGTCACATACTATATATGTACATGTCTTATACAAGTTGAGCTACAGTGTCATTGGCACTTTCATTCTTAGAAGGTAGAATATGACTTGTGCGGGAGTGATCACTTTCCAGTTGTGTTGGAGAGTGTATTTCCCACAAATATTAGAGGGTGCCCCAGTGGAACTTTAAAAAAGGCTGACTGGCACACTTCCTCATCCCTTTGTTCTGAACGCCTCACACGGGCGAACTTTGAGAAAAGTGCTGACCAAATAAATCATTTCACCACAGAGTTGCTTGAAATAGCAAGGTTCTTGGGGAATATATTGCAATGAAATTGGTGGCAATATTGAGCTAGGCACTCACCAGGTTTCAACAGAATATCTTTAGTGTCGGCACACTGTATGAAGTATACCTTAGAACGTCGGATTCCGCTGGTAACGCTGGTGAACACACAGACCGTGTGTTTTCTGTAACAACGGGTCTATTCCTTCTTCATAGGAGTGTACTCTGTGATAGATCAAATCAACCCTAGTGTTTTGTCCCATAAACCTCGTTCCATTACACCCCAACCGGTTTTGTTGGACTGCTGAACATACCTGAGACGGTTAATAATTAGTGTGCCGATCAAAGAGAACGAGGTGTAATACCATCACCAATAATTTTATTCCACCACGAAATGAGATACAAAGAGGTAATCAACCTTAAGTTCTCAATAATGCAGATCAGTGCCATAAAAATTCAATCCAACTGTATGCATAATTTTAGAAGTCTCATAAGGTGGAGAAATATAGTGCCGCACCTAATAGTGCACAATATATAGTCATCGAAAACGTCCTCTGAAAACTGAAGAATATTTCTGTCCAATCAATTTAGTTACCAGGAGAACATATTGCTTTGAATCACCAGGATATATTTAGTCCTTATTATATGGCATATATTTACAGCTATATGCCAGTATATTTTATAATATACATATTTACAGCTGTACAAATTATTTACATTTATAATGTATGCTGTTACACAATAGCAATGTGATATACATGGCAGGCATTCTGATTTCCTAAGGCCATTACCACTGGCTCAGGCATATCCAACTTACTGAAATGTCTCACGATTGGCGAGATCATCCAGGGTGTATTCACTGGGCAGTGGCGAAGCGGAGATAGGTACGGCGAATCTGACTCAAACAGTAACTTGTCCACATGTAGCTTTGAAATAGCCTCTAGGGGAGGGGATCACCGAAAATACTGTTTGTGAGACCGAACTTGCACTTTGACAACCTTTGTTGTCACGCTGAAAGCTTAGCTGACGTGCCCATGAAACAATGTCGGTGGATGTCCAGATGTGTCAAATTTAAGTCTTCAAAAATATGAATAACTTTCTTCGCCATTGCCCGAGTCCCTGCAGTGAAGCACAACAGCTTTGTTACACTTCTCTGCCAAGGACAGAACTTTTTTATAGTAACGCTTCTTGCGCAACCACTTTATTTTTTACACAGGTTACTTTATCTAAACATAAGGGTCTACATTTACATGTAGTAGTCGGTTCCTATTTCTCCAAAATACAATGTGGGAGATGTAATAGAGACTGAGGCTTATAGAGGAAATGATCAACAGATCGTGCATCAACAAAATAAGGGTGGAGTCCAAATATTCATCTCCAACCGGTTGCTTCTCCCATGATCTCCAGTGATCTGGGAACACATAATTTATAAATATTTTTTTTCATCTCCAGCCAGGGGGGGGGGGGGGGTGTCTTGAAAAATTTCCTATACACGAGGCCGGGGTGGGTGGGTGGTCTGCCTGAGAAAAAAGTGACTTTTTTCCTTGCAATGAAATAATACTTATTTTGTATTTTAAATCTGATATAAAACAATATTTGACACTTATACTATATGCAGAGGGGCAGCCAGAGCAATAACCTCATAAATGGAAATCAAGGGGAGGGTGGGGTGGCCTAATAACTACCCTATATGTGTTGAAACACAAATATTGTTCAATAATGGCAATTTTCATGAATAAGAACACGAGTCGGCTTGACCAGGATTTTTGTCAGTTTCAACTAAATGTTTTATCATAATGATAAGTTAGGCAACGAGAAGCTCACCCTAGCATACATACTGGATTGCTACATTGAACACAGCAACAACTGTCAATGAAATAATCAGCTCACCCACATTGACATATCAATATTTTGAAGAAACAAATTTCAACAAATTTGCTCCATCCAAACATTGAGATGGTTATGTGAACATCTGGACTATCACGTATGTGCTTAAACAGCCTGACACGGGAGTCACAATAGACATAGTAGTTTTGCTGTATTTGTCAGAAAGTGAACTTTAACCACATTGGTAATGGGTCTCAATAAAATAAATTAATGTTTTTAAAATGATTTATTTTGTAAACAACTCAGTCTTATCTGTAACAGTAACGCAACACCCTATAAATTACTCTACCTACAGCTGATCCTACAAACCGTTTTATATATGTAATTCCGGAAATGTAATTTTTAAACTCAATAGTAAATGGTCAAACTGGTTTGCTGGTACACTAAATGACACATGTATATGATAAATTGCTGTTCCATTTAGGGTACCAACAAATAGTTTGACCATTTACTGTCATGTAACAGAATTACAAATCTGGAAATTACAATTGTGAAAAGAAAGAAAGAAAATAAGAAAAATCTATTAGAAACTCAAGACTGAATGACATTTCATACAAAGACAAACATCTCAGAGTATTAAAGTTTAACCCTTTACCAGCTTTTACTCAAACTATCAATCATAAGCGGCCAAAGCTATATACAAAGAAAATCCAGATTTTTTTACATTTCCTTTTATGTGCAGTTTTGTGTCTCAAAAACACAGCTTATCAGTCCTATTGAAACTAGCTTGTCAAGCTTGTTACAATGAGGGATCATAAGCTATCTTTTTAAGACAAAAAATGAAAAATCCTTGGTATTTGAAAGTATCATTTTATTCCTGTCTTGGTTAAAGGGTAAAAGCTGATTTAAACAAGCAGCCACAAGGAATGTATCAGGTTAATTAAATGGAAGTATAATTACATGTGAAACCTAGGAAAAAGTTGTGTAAAACGCGGGTTTTTGGTGATACTAGGGGGTGGGTCCCCTCAGAAAAGGAAAAAAATTTTTTCCTCCTCAAAATGGGGTGGTGGGTGGTGTTGGGGCGGAAAAAAATTTTTCAGCCTCGTGTATGGGACTTTTTTCCAGACCCCCCGCCCCCCCCCCCCCCCCCCCCCCCTGCTCCAGCCAGCTGCTTCTCACATGATCTCCAGTGATCTGGAAACACATAATTTATAAATATTTTTTCATCTCCAGCCAGTTGCTTCTCCCATGATCTCCAGTGATCTGGGAACACATAATTTATAAATATTCTTTCATCTCCAGCCTGTTGCTTCTCCCGTGATCTCCAGTGATCTGGAAACACATAATTTATAAATATTCTTTCATCTCCAGCCTGTTGCTTCTCCCGTGATCTCCAGTGATCTGGAAACACATAATTTGCCACAGTTCTCACCATTCTCAGTATCACTTCCAGGTACCATTTTCTCTACCTCTACCAGCAACTATCTCCCTGAACGTTTCAACAATTGGTCGACATGCAGATTACTGTCTATAAAATCCAGTCTATAGGTTTCTGGAGATAAATCATTTACCTGAATACCATAGCAGTAGTGATTTCTGTAACTATTTATTAATGATTCTGGCTCCACTTCCGTTAGATCTTACCCCCTCCCCATCGTCTCTGTAACTTCTTCGCCTTCTTCAAACAAATCGTGCGACCTCCTTCTGATCCACATTGGTAAATATCTGTCCCAACATACCGTTAATCTGTCGTGGTGGGTCATATAGGTCCCTTTTCTGTACACAACTTCGTATAAAGGTGGCTGATTTCTGACAACCAAATATGGGCCTACCCATGGTGCCTGTAATTTTCGACTTTGGCCTACTTTTGTTGACTTGTCACTTTTATACACTATATCACCAGGATGACACCTCGCCTTGTGTGCACGTAAGTCATAGGTCTTTTTCTGACGTCTCTGTGATTGTCCCAAGATTTTCCTCGCAAAGTGATATATCTTTGGCATGATCACACTCAAATGAGCTACCCAACCAGCTGCACTGTATTCTTCTTGGTTGATTTCCTGTATACCTAACAACAGATCTACCGGTTGAATGACTTCGCGCCCCAGCATAAGCATATTGGGAGTGAAACCTGTTTGTTGGTGTTCCATTGAATGATGTGCAAATGCTAATAGTGGGAGGTCCCGGTCCCACTCTCTACAATGTCCTTGAATGAAACACCTTATCTGTAAAATAGTCCGGTTATATCGCTCCACGTGTCCATTAGACGATGGGTGATATGGTGTCTTCCTTCTTTTAGCAACCTGCAGCTGTTCACAAAGGGACTTGAACAAATTACCCTAAAAATTCCTCCCTTGATTAACCTCTAGTAGACACCCGAAAGTGACGATAAAGTGAAGGATAAATTTGCGATCAATCTATTCGGCGGTCTGGCAGTGCTGCAATTTCAATCCACTTTTTAAACTGGTCGACCTTGACAAGGACTTATGAATTACCACTGTTGCTGGACAAGAATGGACCAAGGATATCCAGATGAACACTTTCCATTGGGAACCCAGCACGATGAGTTTGAAGGTGGGCTCTAGGAGTAACAATGGATTTCTTCTGCGTGTTACATATCTTATATGACTGAACACACGTCCTATAATCTGCAGTCATGGTATGCCACTTAAATGACTTCTTCAGACCTTGAAAAGTCTTTGTCCCAAATGTCCAGCTGATGTTACATTATGGCAGTAGTGTAACACTGCTTGTTTTGGAGTGATTCATGAACTATAAGAACAAATTCCCTGTCCTCTCTGTGTTCATATCCGTATACCAAAATACCATTGCGGATTGATAACTGGGATCCACATAGCCACAGTTCTTCTACAATTGGCTGGCCAGATATAGCTCAAGTTTCTCAGGCATAATGTCTTTCCAAATAATGAATGATTTCGCACAAGTATTGATCTTCCTGTTGTAACTTTCGCATATCTTCATTGGAGTATGTCTCCAGCCAGGAGACACGAGAAACATGCTGCTCTGTTGTGTCATTTATTTTATTTTCTGCTCTCAAAGGATAATCATCTACTTTTGCAAGGTTTTCTTCAGGGATCTGTCTTATTGCTAGAGGGATTATATAATCAACATTGTCACCAAATCTCTCACATTCTCAGCCCTGGTAATTCACCCGCAGCAATCGGCAGTGCCGAGGAAAATGCCGAGGAAACAAAAAATATTCACAGCAAAAATACTGCCGAGGATGGCTTCTTCAGAAAGCCTTGTGGTGGCAGAAATTGTGCAACTTCCAGGTTACACAAGGAATCAAACCATGTGGGTTGCACTACGCTGTATTGCTAAAATTACAATTTACAGTACAAGTTGCAGCATAACCACTAGAAACTAGGTGTTCTGCTTCTTCTATGTTGACAACACCAGAATCTGACATCAGATTCTGGAAAGCCTTGTGGTGGCAGAAATTGTGCAACTTCCAGGTTACACAAGGAATCAAACTGCACTACGCTGTATTGCTTATCTTACAATTTATAGTACAAGTTGCAGCATAACCACTAGAAACTAGGTGTTCTGCTTCTTCTATGTTGACAACACCAGAATCTGACATCAGATTCTGGAAAGCTCTTGTAGAGCTTTCCAGAAACTGATGTCAGATTTTGGTGTTTTCAACATAGAAGCAGCGGGATACTTAGTTTGTGGTTATGCTGCATCTGGTTGTCCCTCATACTATACATATTGAGCAAGTCGCCTGCTTACTTCCAAGAATTTTTCTCAACACTGACATGGTTCATGACTGAGTGAAAGATTCTGCACATTGACTGTGATTATTTCCACATGTATCTCGAACTACTTTCACGTTTTAAAGTTACTTGAAACTTTTCACTTCACTGCATACTATATATACATATACATGGCAATTGAGACTATGCCCTGCCCCCTGATGGTTTTTACGCAATCGAACAGGCTTCACAGCAATTGCCGTAGAAGCACTTGTTTTCCACAGCAATTTTTTTTGCCGAGGAAACAAGGATGAATTACCAGGACTGCATACTTGTTGGGCCCTCTTGCACAAATTTTCCACTGTATTCCCTGCATTGTAACAGTTACATTCTGCTAGCTGATCTGGAATCCGAGACAGGCCATCGGCATTGGCATGCTGTCTTCATGGTCGGCGTATGATTTGCATGTCATACTGCGAAAGCTCCTCTATCCAACGAGTCAGTTGACCCACTATTTCTTAAATCTCACCATCCAGACCAAGCTATTATGATCAGTGTGGACAGTGAATTTCCTCCCCAGCACGTAATGGCGGAAATTCCAACAAAACTTTACAACTGCAAGTAGCTCCTTTCTGGTCGTACAATATTTCCACTGAGCAGGGAACAGTACATGGCTAGCATAACCTATCACCTTCATTTTTTCTGACTGCATCTGGGATGACTCGGCACCACTTGCTTTGTTCGAAGCATCAGTGTCTAATATAAACAATCCTGTTGCCTGTGGATATGAAAGTAAAGGTGACTTGACCATAACTTCTTTCAATTTGTTGAATGCTGTCTGGTGCTCTGTGGTCCACAGGAATTCACTTTTTATATGGCCGCTCATATGAGCGGGCCGTATTATGATATGGCAAAGTCCGTCCGTCCGTCCATCCATCCATCCGTCCATTAGCTTTTGTTTGTTCACGCGATAACTTGCAACAATACATCCAACAGATACTATTTTCTTATGGTTGATGAGTCATGACTAGAGAATGGTTCCTTTCGATAACCAGCATTCTGGCATATTCAGTAAGGTCACCATGGCAGCCATCTTGGATTTTCAGGGACTTTTAATTGTCCACGTGATAACTTGAAAACTAGAGATCCAACAGATCGTCCCCTGAGTTCCAATGTGTTCTATGTGCCAGTAGGCATATAGAACTCAAGAGACGAGATGCTGCTTTTTATAGTTGATTAATCATGATGAGAAGATGGTTCCTTTCGATAACCAGCATTCTAGCATATACAATATGGCCACCATGGCTGCCATTTTGGATTTTCGGGGACTTTTAATTGTCCTCGTGATAACTTGAAAACTATAGATCCAACAGGTGCTGTTTTTTATGGTTGATTAGTCATGACTAGAGGATGGTTCCTTTTGATAACCAGCATTCTGGCATATCCAATATGGCCACCACGACAGCCATCTTGGATTTTCAGGGACTTTTGATTGTCCATGTGATAACTTGAAAACTATGGATCCAATAGATGCTGTTTTTTATGGTTGATTAGTCATGACTAGAGGATGGTTCCTTTCAATAACCAGCATTCTGGAATATCCAATATGTCCACCACGGCAGCCATCTTGGATTTTCAGGGACTTGTGATTGTCCACATGATAACTTGAAAACTATAGATCCAATAGATGCTGCTTTTTTGTGGTTGATTAATCATGACTAGAGGATGGTTCCTTTCGATAACCAGCATTCTGGCATATCCAGTAAGGCCACCATGGCAGCCATCTTGGATTTTCAGGAACTTTCAATTGCCCACACGATAACTTGAAAACTATAGATCCAACAGATCATCCCATGAGTTCCAATGTGTTCTATGTGCCAGTAGGCACATAGAACACATTGGAACTCAAGAGACGAGATGCTGCTGTTTTATGGCTGATTAATCATGACTAGAGGGTGGTTCCTTTTGATAACCAGCATTCTGGCATATCCAATATGTCCACCACGGCAGCCATCTTGGATTTTCAGGGACTTTTGATTGTCCACGTGATAACTTGAAAACTATAGATCCAAAAGATGCTGCTTTTTATGGTTGATTAATCATGACTAGAGGATGGTTCCTTTCGATAACCTGCATTCTGGCATATCCAGTGTGGTTGCCATTGCAGCCATCTTGGATTTTTAGGGACTTTTGATTGTCCGTTTGATAATCCAACAGATACTGTTTTTATGGTTGATTAGTCATGACTAGAGGATGGTTCCTTTCGATAACCAGCATCATTGTCCCTCTGTCCATTCATTTGTCTGTTTGTCTGTCCATCCATCCATCCACCCATTAACTTTTGTTTGCCCACGTGATAACTTGAAAACAATACATCCAACAGATACTGTTTTTTATTGTTGATTAGTCATGATTAGAGGATGGTTCCTTTCAATAACCAGCATCAGTGTCCGTCCGTCCATCCATCTGTCTGTCCATACGTCCGTCCGTCCGTCCGCTCATCCATCTCTCCGTTAACTTTTATTTGTCCATGCTATAACTTGAAAACAATACATCTAACAGATACTGTTTCTTTATGGTTAATTAGTCATGACCAGAGGATGGTTCCTTTCGATAACCAGCGTTCTGGCATATCCAATATGGGCGGCATGACAACCATCTTGAGTTTGGGTGACTTTTGATTCCCCACACATTAACCTGAAAACAATATATTCAACTTTAATGGGTTGTAAGCCAGGTATGTACAATTATTTTTGAAGGAATTATTGACCTTTTGTTCAACTAAAATTTCCTCACAAGCACAATTTCTTCATAGGCGGTCGTATATTGATCCACCGCCTGGCGGGGCACTTGTTTAAGTGGTGGGTTCATAGGGTGGTGCTGTGAGGTAACGCCATCTTTGTTTACTAGTTTTCCCTGGAACTCAATTTCTTCCCTGAACAGCTGGCACTTCTTCGGCTTTAGTTTGAGATTATATTGCCGGAATCGAGCAAAGACATGTTTGAGGTATTCAAGCATTTCTTTGAAAGTAGAGCCCAAAACGGCTATGTCATCTAAGTATACAAGCGACTCTTTCCAGGCCAGCCCTCTCAAAACTAGCTGCATCGCAAGCTGAAAGATTGTAGGAGCATCACATAACCCAAACTCATTCTAGTGTGCCATATTTCGTGACAAATGCGGTCTTCTTACAATCTGGTTCATGCAACAGGATTTGGTAATAGCCTGATGCCATAAAGTACAAAAGTACTTGGTGCCCTGCAATGTGTCCAAGCAATCTTCAATGAGAGGTAAATGGGGGCTATCTTATATCTTAGCATTTGAGGCTCCACATTCGATGCACCAACGGGCACTTCCGTCTTTCTTTCTTACCTGTTCTCTGTATTCAATCCAGAAATGGATGGAGTGTGACTTTTTTGTCCCCATCCTCTATATTCAATTCAAAAATGGATGGAGTGACACTTCCTTGTCCCCGCCCTCTATATTCAATCCAGAAAAGGAATGTGACTTTATTGTCCCTTACTTTATTGTCTATATGCAATGTAGAAATGGATGGAGTGTGACTTTCTTGCCCCTGTCTTCTATATTCAATGCAGAAATGGATGGAGTGTCACTTTCTTGTCCCTATCTTCTATATTCAACCCAAAAATGGATGGAGTGTGACTGTCTTGTCCCTATCCTCTATATTCAATGCAGAAATGGATGGAGTGTCATTTTCTTGTCCCTATCCTCTATATTCCATCCAAAAATGGATGGAGTGACACTTTCTTGTTCCTGCCCTCCATATTCAATCCAGAAAAGGAAGGAATATGACTTTATTGTCCCTGCCCTCTATATTCAATCCAGAAAAGGAAGGAATATGACTTTCTTGCCCCTGCTCTCTATATGCAATCTAGAAATGGATGGTATATTCAATCCACAAATGGAAGTAGTGTGACTTTCTTGTCCCTGCCCTCTATATTCAATCCAGAAATGGAGGGAGTGTGACTTTCTTGTCCCTGCCCTCTATATTCAATCCAGAAATGGGCGGAGTGTGACTTTCTAGTCCTTGCTTTCCATATTCAATGTAGAAATGGATGCAGTGTGACATTGTTGTCTCTGCCCTCTATATTCAATCCAGAAATGGATGGGGTGTCACTTTCTTGTCCCTGCCCATTATATTCAATCCAATAATGGATGGGGTGTCACTTTCTTGTCCCTGCCCACTATATTCAATCCAATAATGGATGGAGTGTCACTTTCTTGTACCTGCCCACTATATTCAATCCAGGAATGGAAGGAGTATGACTTTCTTGTCCCTGTCCTCACGATTCAATCCAGAAATGGAAGGAGTGTGACTTTCTTGTCCCTGCCCTCCATATTCAATGTAGAAATGGATGGAGTGTGACTTTCTTATCCCTGCCCTCTATATTCAATACAATAATGGATGAAGTGTCACTTTCGTATCCCTGTCCTCTATATTCAATCCAGAAATGGAAGGAGTGTGACTTTCTTGTCCCTGCCCACTATATTCAATCCAGAAATGGAAGGTGTGTGACTTTCTTGCCCCTGCCCTCTATATTCAATCCAGAAATGGAAGGAGTGTGACTTTCTTGTCCTTGCCCTCCACATTCAAAGTAGAAATGGATGCAGTGTGACTTTGTTGTCCCTGCCCTCTATATTCAATCCAGAAATGAATGGAGTGTGACTTTCTTGTCCCTGCCCTTTATATTCAATCCAATAATGGATGGAGTGTCACTTTCCTGTTCCTGTCCTCTATATTCAATCCAGAAATGGAAGGAGTGTGACTTTCTTGTCCCTGCCCACTTTATTCAATCCAGAAATGAATGGAGTGTCACTTTTTTGTTCCTGCCCTCTATATTCAATCCAGAAATGGGTGGAGTATCACTTTCTTGTCCCTGCCCCTTTTTCAATCCAGAAATGGGTGGAGTGTCATTTTCTTGTCCCTGTCCTTTATATTCAATCCAATAATGGATGGAGTATCACTTTCTTGTCCCTGTCTTCTATATTCAATCCAGAAATGGGTGGAATGTCACTTTCTTGTCCCTGTCGTCTATATTCAATCCAAAAATGAATGGAGTGTGACTTTCTTGTCTCTGTCCTCTATATCCAATCCAATAATGAATGGCGTATCACTTTCTTGTCCCTGTATTTTATATTCAATCCAGAAATGGGTGGAGTGTCACTTTCTTGTTCCTGCCCTCTATATCTAATCCAGAAATGGGTGGAGTGTCACTTTCTTGTCCCTTTCTTGTCCCTGCCCTTTATATTCAATCCAGAAATGGTAGAGTGTCACTTTCGGTTCGGAAGATCAGTAGGAGGCGTAAATTTTCACAACACTCTTTATCGAAAATTGTTATCGTCCGGCTCTTGTATTGCCGAATCGCTTGAGGTATTGAGTTTGGAATTAATACGTTATGTACGTCTATAGAAGGTGAGGTTCTGTCGGTAGATAATGTAGGTTGAAAAAGTCGAACTCCCCATATGGATTCAAGAAGTAGTAGTAGTGGGGGGAAGAACGAAAAGCCGGAAGAGAAAAGCTTCACGGGGGCAGAGATGCGTGTAGCATGCTGCTAACCACCATAAAGGCTTCATGTTGGCTCCTTTCAGGGTCCACACATTCTTAACTAGAGGCTCCAAAGAGTCTGTAATCGCTCACCTGGCAGAACCACATCTAAAATGTGATTTCCCATAGGGTTTCCATGGTAACTATGAGCCGCAATCTGGCCCTGTTTGCAACATTACATCAACATTACATGGGTATAATTGGTAAGTGTCCCAGTCCTCAATCGTGTGATGTTTCAAAACATTTGACCTTGTAGATTCAGAGGAGAAGACTTTTCATAATCGACCAATCAGAAGCAAAGAATGCCCCTGGTGGCCACGTTTTTTCAATCAACAGGAATACAATTAGTAACAGTTGTAGAGAACCTTTCAGAGACCATGCCTGCTGAGTTGGGTTCACATTGGCTCAGTAGTTCCAGAGAAGAAGATGAAAATGTGATTTCCCATAGGGTTTCTATAATAATTATAAGCCGAAATTGCAGCCATATTTTCAAACCCGATCAAGATTAAATGAGGATCGTTGGTAGAAGGTGTTCCAGTCATCAGTCACGTGAAGTTTTAAATAATTTGGCCTGTAGTTTCAAAGGAGAAGATTTGTTGAAAATCCACACATTTATAAATTCTGTTCCAATACAAAATCAGTAAAAGATGGTTAAATGTTTCGAAAATTACAAATTTTTCGGACAGTTTCTCTTTCACATAGCTTTGGATAGATAATGGGTTACAGAAAACACAACACTTTATTCAAATAATTTGTATATCTTAATAGACTGATTGGTCAGGTTTTCACGGTGGTGTACAAAATAAACAAACACTACCAAACACCTGTCATCAATCGGAATTTCCGATAAGAAACATGAGAGTAATATTAACATAATTACATGTATAGTTGCAAATTTGTTTACAGTACAAGTCAAAATACGTTGTGGGATAACCACGATAAACTATATATCTTTCTCTTCCTACTCAGTTAAGACCAGAAGCTGACAGCATTTTCTTGAAATCCCTCACTGATAGCTTTCCAGGAAATGATGTCAGATTCTAACATTATCAGTGCAGGAGCACCAGTCTACTTAGTTTATTGTGCTTATCCTACAACTTATTTTGACTTGTACTGTATACACAATATTGTTGTGGTTCTTCCCAGTTATCAGTGGAGAAAACTGGAACCAACCCTTATAAGATTCTCAAAAACACGTATTTTGTAGACAGGAAAGGCACTGGATTAAGCATTAGAATATATCTTCTGACATCCACGTATTCCCATCCTCTCATAGACAATTCCTGTCAAGGTTGGTTCACATCGGCTCATTAGTTCTAGAGAAGAAGTAGAAAATGTGATTTCCCATTGAGTTTCTATAGTACTTATAAGCAGCAATTGCAGCCATGTTTGCAAAACGATCAACATTAAATGAGAATCGTCGGTAGAGGGTGTCCCAGTCATCAACCATGCAAAGTTTCAAAACATTTGGCCCTGTGGGTTAAGAGGAGTCTTTTCAAAATCTACCAATCATAATCAAAGAATGCGGCCATATTTTCAAACCCACGGGAACAGAATGAGGATCGTTTGTAGAGGACCTCCCACAGACTATATCCCCGCCAGGTTTGATTCACGTCGGCTCAGTAGTAGGAGAAGATGAAAATGTGATTTCCCATAGGGTTTCTGTAGTACATATACAATTGCAGCTATGTTGTAACCCGATCAACATTAAATGAGGATCGTTGGTAGATGGTGGTGGGGTGGTCCCAGTCATCATTCATGAAAAGTTTCAAAACATTTGGCCTGACAGTTTCAGAGGAGAAGATTTCTGAAAATCCACCAACCTTAATCAAAGAATGCCTCTGAAAGCCATGTTTTTCATCCGACAGAAACCAAATGTGGACCGTTTATAGCGAACCTCCCATAGACCATTACTGCCAAGTTTGGTTCACACCGGCCCAGCAGTTACAGGGAAGAAGATGGAAATGTGAAAAGTTTACGGATGCTGGACGACGGTTTAGATTCATCAAAACACACTGTGTATTACAAGTCTTTTGCCATGAAAAGACAAACAAAACCAATATCCATCCCTGTACGTTTGTCCAGATGTCCTTTGGAATCTCAGTTAACAGGAGGGGTGACTTCTCTGTTGCGATCAACCAATTAGCGACGTTTCTCTGTGGGACAGCATTTCCACAACATCATCACTCAGAATCTCAGTTAACAGGAGGGGTGACTTCTCTGTTGGGATCAACCAATCAGCGACGTTTCTCTGTGGGACAGCATTTCCACAACATCACCACTCGATTGATGAAACACAGAAAATTAACTTTTTAGGATTGAGCAACACTTTTGACAGCCAGTGTCATCTCGTGTCAGCTTTATGGATGATTGAAGCTGGAGTACCTAAAGAGAACCACCTAACAATGGCGAGTAATCGTCAGATTTCCCAATGTATTAACTCCACGTAAACAGGGTTAGCATTGGTTAAAGACATGGAGACCATAGATGTGCAGTACGCCTTAGTACGCCGTGCCCCCACGTGGGCAATCTGTATGAAGTGCGTTGCCGAAGGAAACAACACAGTTACCCTTGGAGAGGGTTGAAAGATATATAAAATAGACCAGCCATGACATAAACCTCCAGAGATATGAGGGGTTGGGTTACGGTCAATGTCTGGATGGGGGTTAGGTCGATAATTTGTGAAGTTGTGTGTGCGGGTCTTTGTCGCTGATAGCGGTCATTCTCAATTCAAAGCTCATATTAGAAATCATGTAGAAACTTGAAAGAACTTACGATGGAAGCAACATGCACAAGACATGGAGACCTGCTGGTGGGTTATCAGACAAGAGGCCCCAGGGGGCCTAAGGTCGCTTACCTGACATGGTAGCTAAATATCAACCCAGGGAATTGATTTGAACAAGTTGCATCTGCCCCTTCTAAGAAAAACTTTTTCCAAATATTCAAAACTCTAAGTTTCTAAGATTGCACTAATTTGAAGATTTGGGCCCTCTATGGACCATGGGATTTGATTTCAACAAACCTGTGAATGAGTCTTCCAAAGATGTTATATGTGAAAAATGAAAGCATTCGGAGCAGTGGTATAGGGGGAGAAGATTCTTTAATGTTTTCCCATTACTCACAAGTGTTAACTACGGCAAATACCCTGTGTTTTGGATGCAAAAAATGAAAATTTTTAGTTACACGAGAATTTTTTTCACGAGTATCGTCTCCTACTAGCGTTACGTAATGGGTTAATGTGTCCCATGGACGGAGCTACATTATAAACACTCTATCCAACAAAACGACTGAAACTTTAAAAAAAACTAACTTAAATAAGGCCCACAAAGACTGAAATATCTTCGAGCTTCTTAATAACGTCCTTTAAATATGGATATCGGTGATTCTGAGTGATTTCGAAGGTTCCAGTGATATTCATATCTGTAATGTTTTAATAAGGTGTACCCATCTTTAAATAAAAGTTTGATTAGTTTTTCTAAAAAGGCCTTGTTGGCAAAATAATTAAAGGTCAAGTCACACATCTTGCTAAACGTGAATAGGCCGTCGTCACCCCATCTAACAGGTGCGGATCCAGGATTTCTGAAAAGGGGGCGTGCCTTAGTCTGAAACTTAGCCATGAAACAAGAGGGTGCGTGATAAACTCGAGATCGATTCTCCCATCTCTAAAGGCGGAGTGGGGAGGGGGTTGGGGGGGGGGGGGGGGGCTCTACTGGGAAAAGATGAATAAATACTGGACTCTGAAGTGACTTTTAATCCATACCCAGGAAAGCAGCCAAAAATGTCTTGAAATATATATTTTATAAAAGTTTTTTAGTATGACTATGTAAATGTAGATATCATTGGAACCGGCTGAATAAGCCGATTCCAATTATGCCCATATTTACATCGTTTCCCATTAGTAGTGCGCTCCGACACGTCTCGGGGAAAAATATAGGGGGCGCGCGCCGGATGCGCCCCGTCTAAATCCGCTACTGTCTAAGACAAAATATTTTTTCATGATTCTTCCATTTTTACATGATACAAGAGGTGATGCAGTATGCTTTCAAAATGAGGTGCGTTTTCAGGATCAAGTGGGTAGGTCCAGCTAAGAGAAGACTAGCAACAGAAAACTAAAAAGAAATGTTTGGTATTTCACACTCACTGCACAATTTTGACGACGCAAAACGGTTGGCTTTCCCGTGATCACTTAGCCTGGCCCACCCTTAGAATATGGGCTGACCACTATGTGAGAAATTTGTCTTTGTTTGTTTTTCACATTCACTAAGCATACTACAAAGATTCACGAGGCGTTGTTTGGTCAGCCATCACAGGACTATTTTCAAGCGTTAAGTTCCCCAATGAAGTAGCGTTTTTGTGCAGAAATATATGATCTTAAACACCAATAAATAAATAATATGACCCTGGTTGTTAAAGTGTCGTTAAACAACAATAAATAAATAAATAAATAAATAAATAAATAAATAAATAAATAACTTGGGTTGAATTTAGTGCATCAGAGAGAATTTTCCCAAAATATTGCCTGCACATTTTCGAACAAGACGCCCACCCCTTACTAACGTGTGCCATTTTCACATTCACTACGCATACTACAAAGATTCACGAGGCGTTGTTTGGTCAGCCATCACAGGACTATTTTCAAGCGTTAAGTTCCCCAATGAAGTAGCCTTTTTGTGCAGAAATATATGATCCTAAACACCAATAAATAAATAATATGACCCTGGTTGTTAAAGTGTCGTTAAACAACAATAAATAAATAAATAAATAAATAAATAAATAAATAAATAACTTGGGTTGAATTTAGTGCATCAGAGAGAATTTTCCCAAAATATTGCCTGCACATTTTCTACATTTTCGAACAAGACGCCCACCCCTTACTAACGTGTGCCATTTTCCCAGATTATGCCCACTATTCTCACATATAAAGCCTCCTGATGTTGTATGTATGTTAAGAGTGTGATGTACAACATCATCTTTAAGGTTTGAAACACAAATGATGGTATATATTAGCTGATATATTGATATATTTTTAATTAATTCAAAAAATTGCACAAGTTGAAAATGCACATTTTTGGCGCACTCAAGAGACCCACCCACCCCCCACGTCACGTCTTGCAAATTTTTGGTGCCCCCCCCCCCCCCCCCCCCCCCCCCCCCCCCCCCTGTGTTGGACGTGTATTTCAGAAAATTATACGTTGAACTTATATTTTGACGCGGAAAATATACGATGGACGTACATTTTATTCTTAAATATACGTTGAACGTGTAATTTTTATCGATGCACCTGGATTTTATAGTTGGAGCGATATTTTGAAATGGAGGTGCAACAAGAAAAATTTACAGGTGCACCGCTAATTTCTACGAAAAATACACGTCCAACGTATACTTATACGTCGGACGTATAAATATACGTTGGACGTGGATTTTAATATACGATGGACGTATATTTTATAGGCGCATCGCTAAATTTTACAGGTGCACCCGTATACAGAAATAGCGTTGCACCTGTAAAATCTAGCTGCAACGATAAATAATTATACGTCGGACGTGTTTTTTTAGTGAAAATATACGTTTTGACCGAAAATATATACGATGGACGTGTATTTTGTCAGAAATATACGTTGGATGTGTAAATTTTATCGATGCACTCGGAATTTACAGTTGCAACGGTATTTTGAAATGTAGGTGCACCTGGAAAAAATGTAGGTGCATCGCTATTTTCCTCTAAAAGCGCACATGCAACGTGTATTTATACGTCGGACGTACAAAATATACGATGGACGTGTAATTCAATATACGTTGGACGTATAAATTATAGGTGCACCGCTAAATTTTATAGGTGCACCTGTATTGAGAAATAGCGTTGCAACTGAAAAATCCAGGTGCAACGATAAAAAATATACTGTATTTAGACTTTTGACCCAAACGGTCAATCATATTGGGTACTGGCACACCTCGTCCGCCGCCGACCCCCGCTTCCTGCAAGGGCCACCGATTGTTTTAGTGGAAGAATTAACCATTTGCACGCCTCCTTCACACAGAACATTATACTTGGTGTATACTATTCTTAGTGGATACTGCATTACGGGTTCGGACTTTTTCTTGCCGATAGAATTTGCACCCTTCCCGCGGGTGGTGGCATAACACTTGAGTACTCGGTTGGGTGGGGTGCTTCGTTCCGTCGTGTTCGTTGTGTATTATTATATTCTGTTCAGGCTCTTCATTTAGTGCGTGTCTCCTACCAGTTTCGCCTCCCCTAGTGCAGGACTGGTCTTCAGCCCTGTGGGTGGGTGGCGGGGGGGGGGGGGGGGCAATTTGACCCCTTCCCATTTAACCAGGGGGTGGTGCAGGGTAGTTTAACATTCGGTGGGAGCTGCTACACATCCATCATAAGCCCTATATACCTCTTTTTCTATCACATAAAATTACATACTTAATATAAAAAAAAAATTCCTACCATCTTGCCTCCCCTTGGGCGGAACATTGGCCATTGGGCGTGGTGCACTAGACTCTGATCTGCTCATCAGTGATAGCGCAGGGCTGCATTGCCTTGTGTAGGAACAGATTGTTTTTGTACACTTTTATGTTAGTGTTGTGTAACCGGGTGCAGGACTGTTGTCTACCACCTGTGTGAGAGCCTTGTTTGCTCTTACCTACTTACCCGTTGATGTTAACTGTTCTTCCGTGTGATCCGTGTACCCCCTTTTTGTGTCTCAGTTCACCTTATATTTATACCATCTGGCTGTCTCACAGTGTCCTGGGGTGGGGCTCCGTTAGGTTACTCTCCCCTGCCTAAGGATGGTGCTGGAACCTATTTTGGCGATTCACCCACTGGTTTGATTTCGTTGGTACACAGTGTATACCCATAATCCCTCTCTAAACTGTTTGGGCACCAGTAAGCCATTGTCTGGCAGGTGGGAGTCCTTACAACTCTTTGTTTTACTTAACTTTACATAGGTGATCCGTCCACTCAGTCCTGGGTTTTATATCTCTTCACTCTCCACATTTTACTGCTGCTTATCTTTATTTTTGCAGCCGTGCCCAGAAAGAAAAAGTCGAGAGTTAGTGCCAGTCTAGATGATGGTCTGGCAGATGTTTTTCGGTCTTCAGCAAGGAAACGAGTTCGGCAATCCACACAGGCCAGTACCCAGCGCTCTACTTCGAGGGAGGTCCCTGCTCCAGTACTGGTCCCTACGCACAGGGCATCCACAGTACAGACCAATCAGGACAGAGGACCTGAGCAGTGGCGTGGCAACGGGAGGGGGGGGGACGCGTCCCCCCACTTTCCTTCAAAGTTGGTCCTCGAAAGATGTCCAATAATGGCATAACAATCGTAGGGGGGTAAGGTCCATGGGGGTTCGGTTGTAGATTTGTAGATTGCTTGTCCTAATATCTGTGTCGGGAAATGTAGAAAGTCGTCAATACATAAAAAAAACTCAAAATATCCGCTCAGATGAAAGGATATTGGTTTTTTTTAACCCTGGGGCTCAAACTTTTTCTACCACGGGTCGAACCATGGTCGGCCCGTGTTAGAAATATTTTGAATTCCAGGGTTCAAAAACCCCCTTCGCCGACCCTTGGCCGCCCCATATCGGACACATTTATTTCCCTCTAGTGGAAACCCTGATTATTGTTACCTTGGTTATCTAGCTCAAACTTTAGGGACGCAAAATTCTGAGATGTGAAGGCTTGGAAAGCTTTTCCTGCACACACCACCCTCACCCCCCCCCCCCCCCCTATATTAAAATGGAGCTAAGCCAGGCTCTGTGAGTTTGCCCCCCCCCCCCCCCCCCCACACACACACACACCCACACTACTTGCTTTGGGCTGGCTATGCCACTGGACCTGAGAGCACACAAGTAGTTCTACGTGGCTCCAGGTCAATAGGTCTTCAACATGACAGTGCTAATATTATTCACACTTCCCCTGCTGGGGATCAAACTTCTTCACCTGCAGTCACACCGACAGTAATGTCCAATGAAAGTCAGACTGATTTTCCGGATACTGTGAACACTTCTTTGGTCGCCAACATTCCTTCGCAACAAATACCTTTTCGAGACATTCCATTCTTAACATGGATAATGATAATCTGGATCATTCTACATCATCTCAGCAATCGTTTCGGCCGGTGACTGTGAATGTCCCATCATCTTTGTTTCATACTGACAATGCTACATTTTCGCAAGTTTTTCAACAAGCTCTTCAACAGACTTCGGTTCCAGATTTTTCCACTTCAAGTTATAACCAGTTTCCAGGACAAGACTCCACCTTTAGGCCTTTGGCCTCACTTGACGGTCAGTTCACCTCCAACACGTCTTCATTGACTGCCTCAGTGTTGCCTAGGACCAAGGCCCTAATCTGGTCGCACGAAATGTTAACTCTGCCAGTTCAGCTCCTCAAAGTGCTACCGGTACCTCTTCTGCAGCATACACAATGACTCTTTCTGAAACTGAGGTGGGGTGGGGGTGGGGGTGGGGGGGGGGGGGGCTCGCTTCTATGGGTTCCCAAACCTTCAGAATCTCTTCAATCTATTTATCCGTGGTTGAGTGCATATGACGTTTTTATGTGGGTCTAACTGCAACGATACACAGAACAGTTTGAGGACTTGATAAAATATATGTATCAATCCAACATTCGCCATTTGAATTTCATTGGTGTTTTTATGATCAGAATTTTCGGGCACTCCGGCAGCACAATCCAACCCTATCCTGGGGCTCATGACACTGGGAACTTTATATGAAAGCTCTACCCGGAGGAGAGGCTCCAGCACACCCCGGACACCTACTTACATACCCAGACCCTCGAGGAATCAAAATCGGGTGGTCGTAGACGGCACCCACTTCGGTTTTGCCACAAATAACCATGCTGGGGAAAAATGTAGAGCCCACCCCTGTACATTTTCCCACAGCTGCTTTAAATGTGGTCAGAACCATAGCTTCCAGCAGTGTCCCGTTCATCAGCAAGCTGCAGCAGCCTTTTCGTGGTGAGTGGGCCCACCCCAAACAGGTTCAACTCTCCCAGTCAGTCTCGCTAATGATCTTCCCACTGCCATTCGCGTACAGCCACTTACCGCTCTTCTCGTGGGTTATGACTGCGCTGCAACAACATTTTTACTTGATGGCTTTCGCTTTCGTATCGGAAGCACTTGCTCTGCCACACATAGTGCTCAAAATCTTAAGTCTGCTATAGACCTTCCTCATGTCATAGAGCTCAAATTAAAAAAGGAATTAGCATTGGGTAGAGTTGGGGGCCCATTTGATACTCCTTTTGGTAATTTTATTGTTTCACCTCTTGGGGTGCTTCCAAAGAAGGTCCCCGGTGATTTCAGGCTGACCCACCATTTGTCTTCTCCAGCTGGGGCATCCGTCAATGATTCCATCCCCTCTGAATTTTCCACTGCATTACCAAACCAGTGGTGGCGCCAGGGGGGGGGGGGGGGCTACAGCCCCCCGTCGGAGGGGCCCTCCCCCCCTCCCCGTCGGAGATTTTTAGGCAGTCCGTCGGAGAGTCTCGTAAACCCGACTTCACGAGAAATTTCCGATAATCGAATGCAGATATCTCGTCTTGTCAGTCTCGAACCCGTGCAGCACTGGAACTTTGATAGAGAATAGTGAGTCTCACGAAATTCCTTAATGTCGTTCGTCAAACTGGCTTTATAGATGAAATATTTCCCGACCTTATTATAATATGTTTACTTTAAACCTTTACCTAAGGTAACGGCCAAAACCGGCCAGCGCTTTTCTCAAAAATCGCCAATTAATTTTCATTATTTTTTTCATTTTTTTTGTCTCAAAAACATAGGTTTTGACCCCTCGCTGGAACGAGCTCGTTCCAACGAGGGGTCATAACCTATGTTTTTGAGACAAAAAATGAAAAAAATTAGTTATTCAAGAATTATTTTTGCAAATGTCGTCTGCTTTTCAGGTTACATGTAGGTAAAGGGTTAAATAATCAACAAACATACTCAATTTTGGTTCTCCAATTTACCAATTTTCACTCATTTTCCTTCGTTTGCGATGTCAAATGTTATAGCCCCCCTGCCGGAGAGGTCAGCCCCCCTGTCGAGAAATCCCTGGCGCCACCCCTGTACCAAACCATTCAAGATGCCATTGACTTTATCCTTGAACTCGGTACGGGTTGCTTTATGTCCAAAACTGATATTCAGTCTGTCTGTCATCTCGTTCCAGTTCATCCTCATGACTACCCTCTGGGTTTTAAGTGGAATGCTCAGTACTTCTTCGACAAATGCATGCCAATGGGATGTAGTTCTTCATGCCAGACTTTTGAGGCTTTCAGTTCTGCTCTGAAAAGGGTCGCTCAATTCAAGCGCCGCATTGAACATGTGGTTCATGTGCTGGACGACTTGCAAAACTGGAAGCCACCTGCCAAGGTTATTTAAAGAGTTTCAGTCGGTTGTGCGCTCATTTAGGGGTACCCATTACTGGTGACAAGACAGTAGATGCAACAACATGTATACCATTTTTAGGGATCGAGTTGTACTCCTTGGATATGTCTGCTCGTCTCCCTGGTGTCAAGCTTGCCAAATGCAAGGACACCATCCATTTCTTTCTGTCTATGAAGAAAGTGTCCTTACGAGACCTCCAATCCTTCATTGGGCTCCTAAATTTCGCATATCCCGTTATTGTTCCAGACAGAGTATTTCTACGACGCCTCATCAACCTTACTATGCACGTGTCCAAGCCACACCACTTGATTCGGCTAACCCAGGAATCTAAAGCAGATCTGCGGACATGGGTTCTCTTCTTAGACGAATTTAATAGCAAATCCTTTTTCCTTTCCAGACAGTGGTCCCTCAATAAAAGCAGCATCATTGGGTTGTGGGGGATGTTTGGTCGCAACTAGTTCTCAATTAGATGGCCACTATCAATGCCCACTTTTAGCATTACCGTGTTAGAATTGTACCCCACCGTCCACACAGCCCTACTGTGAGGGTCCCAAATTGCCAACATGAAGGTCTTATTCTATGCTGACAATCAATCTGTCGTGGCGGTGATTAACTCTCAAACCGTTAAGGACATATTGTTGTTGCATCTGCTGCGTCACCTTGTGCTTGTTTGCTTGAAACATAATATATATTTCAATGCTAAGTACGTTACGGGTAAGGCCAACCACCTTGCTGATCTTTTGTCTCGTTTACAAGTTCAAGACTTCCAAAGACTAGCGCCAACCAGCTACCCACACCCGGCCTGTATCCCACCAACATGGTACATTATGAACTTACTCAAACTGTGAATATCATTCTGTATCATGCACTGTCTCCAGCCACCAGGCAGGCCTATCAACGGACTTTTGACACATTTCATCGGTTTTGTGTGGCCATTAAATATACCATGTATTTTACCAATTCCAGGTCATACCATATGCTTATTTGTGACGGCTAACTTTCTGCAGCAATACTCTCCAAAATCTATCAGGACCATGCTGTCCAGTCTGTCATATCTTCATAAATATTCTCAAATGCCTGATCCTACCAACACCTTTATTGTGCAGAAAATGATGAGTGGACTCCAACGACTCTGTCCATCCGTTGATTCGCGGCTGCCCATTTCTTTACCATTATTGCATAAACTTCTGGATGCCGTTCCACACTGCACCCATAATTCGACTGAAAGCAAGATGTTTCTGGCTCTGTTTGCAACAGCATTTTATGCCTTTGCTGGAATAGGTGAATTGTGCCCTAATCATCTTGCTGGCAAACACTGTGTCATTCAGTAATCTGATGTGTCTGTGCCTTCGGCAACCAGCGTGGCCACTGTAACCTTCTGTACTTTCAAACATAACGTTTCTGATGAAGCACACGTCATCTCCAATAAACTATTGCCTCAGTCAGCCTACTGTCCCGTTAGGCTATTATCTGATTTCTACCTTGTTCGATGTAGTGCTGCGGCCCCCGCGTTCGCTTACCTCACTGGGTCTCCGGTTTTGAGACATTACTTTTCACAGATTCTCAATGCCCGCCTCCAGTTTTCTGGCCTTGATTCCAAAGTTTTTAAGGGTCACAGTTTTCGGATCGGGGCAGCGACATGGGCAGCAGATGCGGGATATACCGATCCGCAGATACGCCTTATGGGTAGATGGAAAACAGATGCATTCCGGCAATATATTAGCATTGACTAATTGATATACACGTACTTCTGATTTCCATCTTCCTTTATCCATTCAGATCTCATCCGCGTTTGTTCCATAATGTTTGCCAATTTACTCACACTCCAAGGGTTGCCGGTGCATCTTTGAATTGCTGTTTCGTTTTGGTGAGTTATTGAGGGTGACGCTGGTCCACATCCTTCAATTGATACTCACTGCGAATGCCACCATTTGCTACTTCCCCCATTATACAGGTTCACATCTTTTCGTTTCCCATCCTCTCACATTGTTATTTTTCGGTATGATGTTTTCAGCACTGCGTCCATTTCACGAGTTGCTGGTGCACCATCAGTCAGTTGTTTATGTTTTTCGCCACCCGCCTGTTGCCGCTGCACAGGGATGCTGTTAAGCGGCCCTAAGGATCGTCTAAGTTGTAGGACTCAAATGGCGTCTTCCAATGGTAGCTCCTTTGTTCTACAACAAGGGCATCGCGATGTGTTGAGTGTGTGGTACACAATGGTTACTGGAAGTGGTTGCCACTGCCGATTAACTAGAGAGTCAATAAATACAACTGGAACTCATCGCCACAGTTTCTACTAATGTTTATTTTATTCTAACACAGTTCAACAAATTCAACAAGCACTTGGAGCTGGAACATCACCACTCAGTCTTCAGCTTCTCTGCCAATGCACCAGGTCTTCCACATAACCTAACAAATAGCCTAACCGCGACGCGACTTTACTAATATATTCTTGTGACAGGTTTGAAACACTGAATTTAATTTGTATTAAATTTAGTTGTTTTAATCTGGATGTCTCATTTACTGTGGAAGATATAGACTGTCAGTGCTTATTTTTATTTCAGCTTTTACTGATTGAAGAGTTAATATTACAGGTGACCAAAAATTCTCCATTGATTCAATAACTGGTCACCAGATTTTATTTTACTATTGTGTGATCACCATGTTCCACTCACTGCATGCACTGAGCACTACTAAACCAATCCCTCATTGGCTAATCGTTGAGGTGTTCACTTTTATTCACACTGGTCAATGAGAAAGGGTTTCATTCTTCCCATTCTTGTGTTATTGGAAAGTCAGTGAATAATTACATCCAATTTTAAAGTAATTTTCAATTGTTAAGTGTATTTCTTGGACCATTCTTCGGAAAGGATTGGAATTCATAATTCCAGGTAAATATAATTTTATTATTTCAAGGCCGTAATTTAATAAAAAAATGTCAAGCGATAGCCTGGTTGTCGTTTCATTTATGAAACGACGCCGGCTATCGTGAGCCGTAACCGGGTCCGTTTGATTGTTACAATCTATTTTCAATCAGTAAATTACGTTAGTAAATTCCCGCTATTTCATTTAATAGTAACTATAACGGCTGTTAGTGTTTTGGTATTTTAACGGTAAATTTAACTGTGTTGCTTTATATTAAGCAATTCATTACTTTGGAATTATATTGGCTGGCAAATGGCTGTGTATTTCTATGGCAAATTGGGATTTGTTGTGTACTGTTCTGTTACGCTTTATTGGGTAGTCACAGTGGACAAACCGTAAAGTACAAAGCCCGGAAGTCGCGAGGCTCGAAGCGAGAGAAGTCTATTTTTATCGTCAAGTTTTCGCAGCGAGAAATTTTCTTTCGACGTTTTTACCATTTTACGACAGCTAGCAACACAGGAGCAGCGGAACACGTAAGTAAATGTTGCACAAACATATTTCTCAATCTTCAATGACTGCTATTGTTTCAAACCACCCCGTTCCTTGAAAATAACGATTGCTCACTGCGAAAATCTATTTATCATCATGAATTGCCACATCAAATGTCGTTTTAAACATATTAAGCATCGGTTTGTTTCAACACACTGCAGTCTTGTGTGCAGAGTGATACATACCCGAAAGAATTTCTTTTGAACGGGTCTTCGGTTAAGATAATATAATGAATAAACGGCAATAAATTAAGACACCCCACTTCACATTCACTGTACACCGAGTCGTGTACGACCTCTCTCACTGGTTGTCACGGCGTACTGTGACTTGGAATTCAAAGATATCCGCTGGGTTAAACTGCAAACTGGAATTCCATCTAGAGAAATGGAGGCCAGTCTTAAGACTATATATTCTCATCAAAATATATGGATCTTACCATGTAGGAACAGGCAATTAGAGCAAACAATTTCTTTATGTTTAAGTGTTTATTCTATGAAAACAGATACCGAAGGTTATTCAAATAGAGGTGTTTTAAAAAACAGATATGTATTAGATTGTATCCTTACTAAAAACAACCCTATGCGCAGAGAAGTGTCCAGGGCTTGAAAAAGTAGAAGATGGATCTATCGGGAATTGCAACTTTCGATATTTTCAATCATGCACTCACCTCCAGCTAAATATATTGCTAATTTTTTAGCTTTTTGTTTTGACAGACCCACGGATCATGCCTAAATTTCAGTTGCTGGAAAACCAACTTCAGATAAACTGGAGTCTACATATCCTACATAAATGAACTCTTTCCTGACTACTATAGAACGAACGCGCCTTCCCCATCCCGATTGCTATTAGATTCTAACGTCGGGTTTCTTTATTTTTCAGTAAAGATTGATAGCACTGAAGTTGTAATATACCCAACAATAGACGACCAAGAAGTTGATGTTGTCACCCCTCCCCCCCACCAAAAAAAAAAAAAAATTATCCTGTTATAGATATGATTATTCGACAACTTCCAAATTCAATTTAAAACGACACCAGAGTATTCACGCCCACCCCGATGCCAATATTACACCAACAAATTCATTTGTATGCGAACGATGTAGCCATACAACCAAGACAAAATATGGGATGGTGTTGCACATAAAGAAACATGATAACATATTTCGTTTCACATGTGATACGTGTGGGAAGAAATTTAACTATCGTGGCCACCTGGCATCACATGGCCCAAAACGTCAGCATCAGTGCGAGCATTGTGAGAAGGCATACACTCGGAAGGGTGAACTGTCTGCTCATCTGCGCTCTCACGAAGCCAGTAACAGCGGCATGGTGTTTGAATGAAGTAAATGTCAGAACAAAAACTTTGCGTCCCAAAAATCTTTGGCAGAACACCTTAAGGGGGTTCACGGAGACAAGCGGTATCATTGCAAAAATTGTAATAAGGCTTTTTCATGGAGGAGCTCGCTGTCCTTCCACCAGTCGAAATGTCCGTAAAAATAGTGAAACGGACAGAATATAGTAATTAAGGGCATGATTCCACAAAAACTAAGTGCAACAGAAAGTTCATCACCATTCATATCGCTTTCTGGTTTTGGCACAGAATACAGACACCCTGACATAACACAGGGGTCTGAGTGAAATATAATGATTGGGCTGAGTAATATTGACACAATTAAACCCATAATATATAGCATAACTCGGGAGCCGCTCGCCATTTTTACCCCACTTTCGAGCATATCTTTGGTCACTGTAATTAATTGAAAACCTGGCTCATGAACCTAGGATTTATCGGAATATCGCGGGTTTTAGTATAAAATATCACATGAAAGAAGTGTATTCCCGTGGGATTACTCTACTCAATTCCTCAATAGTGCAGACTGCAAAATCATTTTGGTACATCTTATAGTCTACAGTACGGCTACCATGGACAGCCCTTTTTTACGGCGTGGGCATTTCCTCACATGAACATTCAGGGTGCTATGCCAGGGTTGCAATACGCACATTTGAAGGAAGTCTTGGTCTCCATGTACGACCGTTCCATTCTTCAAGCTCTTTGGCTGGAAATAAATAAAACAATATATTGAATATTGATTCCTTATTTTGAGATATAATTCATCCTCTTTTAATATAATCTCGTTGACGTCAGAAAATTTCATAATTCAAATTCAGCGCGACGTTCTGCTCATTCTTTCTGTTTATACCCCCCCCCCCCCCACCACTCCCCTGGAATATAATTAGGCATATACCCACAAAATATGCAGACATTATGAAAAGATAAACGGCTTATGTTCACTACGTTCACGAGTATAAGGTAGAGCCTATAAATTCGGAGCATAATATATTAGCAAACAGTGAACAAATATTTTCACATAGATGCTAAAAGTGATATTGTCTTTTGTACCAAAATGTGTCACCAGAGCTATTTATTTATTTATTTATTGGTGTTGAATATGACATATTTATCCACAATGGCTAATCGTGACACAATATGGATATAAAGTCAAGTTTTGCCAATCGTTTATAACCATGTTGCCCATTTAGAGGACTTTCAACCGAAGAATTGGTGACTGGGTCATATTTTACCAGTAAAGCAGAACTTGTTTAACAAAGTAAACAAGCACTGTCTCACTTCCCGTGACTCCCACGAGGACCCGAGCTATCAACGTCGTTCTTCGTCTGATTTCGCGCACATTTTCCGCGGTCGATTATAAGAGTTTCAATTATCAAATTAGTGCAAGTTGGCGTACAACTTTTCAGCAACTACCGAGCATGAATTTTGCAACTCGTCGTATAGTGAATTTTGAGTGAGTGGTCCTAAAAATTGTCGTTTATTTGTTATATCGACATAATCCGAGGCCCGTTGATATAAATTATTATCGGGTATATACCACTTCCCACACCGGGCGCGGAGTGTTATAAAAAACTGGGGGTTAACGTGTTTAAAAAGACATTTGATGTGGCAATTTCTGTTGAAAAATAGATTTTCGGAGTGAGCAATCGTCATTTTCTTCAAGAAACGTGTTAGTTTGAAACATTAGCAGCCAAAGAAGGTCGAGAAATAAGTTTTAGCAACATGTACTTACGGGTTCCGATGCTCCCGTGTTGCCAGCTGTCGTAAAATGGCAAAAACGTCGAAAGAAAATTTCTCGCTGCAAAAACTTGACGATAAAAATAGATTTCTCTCGCTTCGAGACTTCCGGGCTTTGCACTTTACGGTTTATCCACTGTGTAGTGCCGAAAGGCACTGCCCAGTGAAGTGTCACAGAGCCGTGCATTATGCAAGAAATCTGGCTCAGGCCACGGATAAATTGATGCCTGTTTAGGCAAAGCATAGCTATGGACTGTCATAGTCTGTCGTTTTCTTGGATAACGCCCATATTGGGCTCTAGGCTCTTTGCCAGTCGATAGACTCAATGCTATTCCCAGTGGCGTGAGGTTCCACTCATTCGGCGAAAGCCTAGTGAGTGGGATCGCACGACACTGTGAATGCATTGATAAAATAGTGTTATTTTACCCCCATTTTTGCAAACCCCACTGAGGAAGTGTTTTATTAACTCCAGGTTTAAGAAATACACAATGCCGATATGGCAGGCTACATGTCTGGTGGATATCCACGATAACTCGTCGGATTGAGGGTAGGCATCTCTTTATTTATCAGTTGTGACAGTCACCACTCATTATTTTCAAGACGTCTACTGTAAACATGTAATATATAATTGTAGATAATTTCTAATTGTGGCTTCTTTATCAAGAAGCAGATATCCCGTGTGATCATGTGACTAGGCTTTTGAAGACAGAATGTTAAAGTGTAAATAAGCTAAGCTTCTGCCATATATTGTTAGAAATTTAATGTGATTTTAGTAAGTGGGTTCATTTGGTACATGTCACGTCATAACTCGTGCCAAGAGGAAAATGTCATGTTATAAGCCTTGGGGCCACTGTGGCCGCATATTATTCTTAAATTAATTACTGCCATGCATTTATAATCTGCTAATTATAGCTTCTTTCATGTAAGCTGTCACTACCTCTCATTTGGATAAAAATAGTTCTCGCATGGTGTGTTACACCTCGTTGGAATGATTGGATTGATTTCATTCCTGCGACATGTAGCCACCCATGCTACAGGAGTGACTTTTCACTCGCTGTTTCTTAAGTTTTGGCCATATTCATCCTTTTTCATATTCAAGACTGTTATTTATATTTTTTATATTATTTAATTTCAGAGTGGATTATTTGTGGATATGTGAACTGGACTGTGATTTTTTTCTGAATTTTGAAACAATGTATCTTGATAACCATGCAGCTTCCTATATGAAATAAACTGAACCCACGTAAATCTTATCTCGCCTCCTTTTGTGTTTGTTTCACCCATTGGAAGAAAGGCGGGTACATTCTAAGTGGCTTTTTCACTCAAAGCCCATGCTATGTAGTTCGAGCTCCTAACTGTCGGTTGGTAGATCAGGCGGCGATTGACTATTGCCAGTCGAGTTTGCGGATTATATGCTTCCCCAGCCAGCGTGATTCAGAGCTACGTGACTTGAAAGTCGTAAACAACTCGTGATGAATTTTCATCCTAACCCCTACACGTCATATTGTTTAAGCCGAAACCCGCAGCGGGTCTTCTGGAGCAACTAATAGTCTAATCATCCTGTCTTAAGATTTAGCGGTTAATGAGTGAATACGGTGAGGCTTGTGACCTTCATGAAGTGCGTCACTCTATAAGCATGGTCCCGGAGGCAAGTCATCTCAGATGCTGTTCAAGAGATTAATGATCCGGTAACAGGCTTGCAGAGATCTCCGCACTTGAAGGCTATTTCAACATTCCGTTTCTAGAGTTTTCATACTTAGGACTACAGGATGTTGTCTCTGTCAATCGTGAGAACCTCTTAGAGTACGGCGATGGTCAGCTGCTCATTAATTCTTAATTGGGTTTAAAGTACTTTGTTTACTGTTCTCCCCACTTCTGATACTTATTGTACGTGTCACGCAGTGAACTCTAAGTTCGAAAGTCAATTCTCATCAAGGGCTTTGTCAGATGTTCCTCTTTCCCTGTCACTCCCATGGAACATGGACAGGTTCTCTCTTGTACGACCTCGGGCGGCGAGGCTGGTTAACCCCTTCGTCGACCTCAATCGCAGGGACTGTTAACCCTCTCGTACGCTACATTTCAGCGGGAGTTTGATCTCGACAAAGGATTCAAAAGTCGAAATAGAGCATACGGGAGGTATGGAGTCGTTATAATTTATTCTGAATTATCGCGGTTGCCTGGAGCATGGCTGCTTGTCTGGAACTCTAAAATAAAAGAAAACACAATCCCACCCCCCACCCCCCTCAAAAAAAATATATGTACAAATATGATCACATAAGCATGGCAACAGCTCTCGTTTATAAGTTACACCTTCCCTGGTGGTGGAAACCGGAAAGAGGTGTGTGGGCTGCAAAAACCACTACGGACACAAGTAGTTGGTTGCCAATGAATAGTTTGGCGACAATGTGGACAAACCTGGTGTTCGTCCATCCACCACAGACCACACGCTTCATGAACGCAATGCCTGCACCTTGGACACTGAAGCGCCACCTCTGGTTGTATCGCAACGACCTCTAGACATATGCAACAATTCTCCCCAGTTCCTGTAACAAGTCATGGGGATGTCAATTGTCGTTATTGCTGCTGCTTATGGCGACAAAGTGCTGTCATGACCAAATGGTACATTGACGTTTGTTTTTCTCGACGATGAGTTTTTCATACATCGTCCCCGCAGAAGGTGATTCTCAACTTAAAAGTATCAATAACCTCTTCTACGTACTCTCCTTCACGGAACGGCCGCACTAATCCAGGATTCGGTAACTGTTCAGCCGCTCTTTCTCCCATCGACCATGTGTAGTCCGGGTGATTAAAGTATCTACCATCCCAGCGGTAGTCACTCCAATAACTGACCACACTTTCAGTCGCAAGGCGGTGGGTGTTCTGTGCTGCCCGTGGTGGACTAACACATTCAATGAACCTAGGAAGGGGGAGTCGTCCCTTTTGGGTAATACAATAACAATAGTATACCTCATGTAGCACATATTCGTTTTGGTTGGTCTCTACATTATAATGTAGGACCTCACAATAACGAACCAGGAGTTGGGAGTGTCGCACGCCCTCCATATCAAATGGGAAAGAGCGACTTGCCAAAGCCTGTCTAAAAACATCCAACCTGTTTGTCTTGTGCATCAGGCAGGATTCTTGCCCTGCCCGATCAGCCTGATGACTGTAATTCTGTAGTTCTTCTACGTACTCGTCAAATTCCGGTAAGTACGCCGATGCCATGTCTTACTTGTAATATTTCTTTTGAACCTCAAAATACAATGCAAGAACAAAAAGAAAATTTTATATTTCATATATCTACACTGCCCTGAGACACGCCCTAACTCCCTGCCCTCCTGGGTATATGTGCTTCTAGTACCCCTCTTGACAGTCAAGCCACACCCGTACTGGTTTTTCTGATTGTCTTGTATTGTAGGGTATCTGGTGAGTACTTATCTAAACCCTTCCAGATCCCTCACTTGAATCGTCTAAATTTTCAAATGGTTTTTAAACGTCAAATTTTGTAGCAAATCGAATGGAAGATAGAACCAAATAAGACAATGACACGCGACCCGTACTCTCTCAACATCGCCCCTCATCTCCACTCTTTAATACAATCTCAAGTAAAGAGTAGTAGCAGCATTGACAGAGTATTCGATGGAGCCCTATATCTTGGACATTTACTCATCAGGTGGCACCCCCACTAAATTATAAATTCTGTAAATCCTCCCTGGACTGGAGTAAAAATGAAAATGAAGTCCATCATAAGCTGAGTGACGTCGATGGTACATCAAATATCTCACATCAGGTCTAACCCTACGTCGGACACGGACAATTCGTCTAAATAGGGTGACAGAAGATCTGCGTGGTACCCTCCACTGTCACCAGAGAAGGTTCATTCTAGAAATCTGATGGCTTTGTTTGCCCACATCCGGGTCAGCCATGGGTACACACTCATAGCCACCAGGTTCATCTGAACATTCTCTGACCTCTACTTCAAATCCGCATGCACGTGGGCCCTCCAGGCACCAATAACCAATTAAATCTAGACAGTTTCGGATTTTAATAAAATTTGAATGGGACATTCTCGTCTGCGGTGGAACGGAGCAATTTCACAAATAAAAAAGGAAGTGTTTTGTAAAGAATCTACAGGTATTTCACTGTTTTTTTATTTTGTTTCTGATCCAGCTTATGTTATTGATAAAATCTGGTCGATAATGTGTGGCACACCCCCCCCCCCCCCCCCCCCCCCAATAAAACATTGGAGCATTGGAGAGTGCAACGGGACATTCTCGTCTGCGGTGGAACGGAGCAGTTTCGCAAATGAAAAAGGAAGTGTTTTGTAAAGAATCTACAGGTATTTCACTGTTTTTTTTTATTTTGTGCAGATTGTTTTGTTCCGCTGTGGATGGGAGTGTCTTGTTGTACTCTCCAATGCACTCCAACTGAAGAAAACATAAAAAACACACCATTATATGGAGAACTGATGTCATTTTTACAACCAGGCAGATACTGCGTGATGTCCCCCCCCCCCCCCCCCCCCACCAAGTAAATTGTGCAACCTGGTGGACAATATAAATAGTAACCAACTTCCCCAACAAACCTGGTGGATAATGTGTGATGCCCCCACCCCACCCCTCCCCCACCCCCCACTCCCCCCCCCCCCCCCCCGCTTGAAAAAAATAATTGTAAGAAAATATTTCTACAAAAACCCCAAAATTATGTAAAGAATCTACGGGTATGTCATTGTGGCTGATATGCTGTGCAAATTGTTCTGTTCCAGTGCAGAGGAGAGTGTCTTGTGGCAGTCTCCAATGCACTGTAAGTGAACAATCATGTTTAAAAAAAAAAAAAACCTCCATGTGGAGAAGTGATGTCACTGTTGTAATCTGGTGGATACTGGGTGATGTCCCCAATAAATTATAATCTATCACTTTTACATAAAAAAAACCAAAATATGCAAAAAATCAACAAGTACGTCATTGCTTATGATATGCTATGCAAATTGTTCTGTGCCATTGTGGTGGAGAGTGTTTTGTTGTACTCTTCAACACAATCTATCGCCCCTATATGGAGAACTGATATCATTTTCTTCAACCTGCTGGATAATGTGTGATGCCCCCTCCCCCCGAAATAAATTGTAACCAAACTATTTTGCATAAAACGTTTTCTGTAAAGATGTCTGGTGGATAATGTGTGATGTCACTACCCCCTACCCAATAAACTGTGTGGCACTCTCCAAGACACTGTAATTAAAAAGATGTACAAAACACCTCTATAAGGAGAAGTGACGACATTTTTGCAATCCTCATCCCACGATAGTCAATGCAATAACCGTTCGGCAGCCACTAGGATGACACCAATACGAGAACTGACAATGGCACAAATAGAAAATGTGAAACGGAAATCAGTAATCAGGTATTATCCTAATGGCCACATTGTTGACTCGTATATGAAAAACCAGAGAACATTCATATTCAGGACACCATCCCTGAATGCTAGATTTTACCTCTTGTACATATTTTTTATTTATATTTGTGTTTGCTCTATATTATGCAACATTGTGTCAACGGTTATTATCATTTCACAGTAGTGATGAAATATTGAATCACATTGTCTTCTCTCGACCAGGTACTAAATACATTGTGCTCGATGAAGTTGCATCTGTACTAACCCCTCTCTTTTGCTCGTGCGTTCGTGGTGTTGGTGGTCGGTTTGGATATCATGGCGGGTAGTATCAATTTGGACGAGATCCAGACTAATCCCGAATATGACTTTGGTCTCCTACTGAATGATAAAATTGGGAAGTCTCCCGAAGACAATGACTCTACGTCCATTTTTAACAATACAGGATGTAAGTACCTCCTGCCTAGTGAATTGGTTAGTGAACTTGGTGGGGTGCGTGGATCTTTCTCGGCATATCACATCAATTGCCAAAGTCTAAACGCCCATTGGGATCCACTATATCACCTACTCTCCGACCTGAATAATGAAGAAAACACATTCGATGTCATTGGACTTACGGAAATCTTTCAAGTCCCCTCAAGTGTGTCTTACAATTTAGAAGGATATCACCCCTTATTAACAAACACAAGGCCTAGTGATGACGACAGGCATGGGGGTGTTGGGCTGTTCATAAAAAATGAAATTTTTTTCAGTGTTCGTAAAGATCTGTCCGTTTTTATACCTCATGTATTTGAGTCTATCTTTGCTGAATTAAAGTCAAAACTTTCATCAAAAATAATTGGCGTAATATACAGACCAAATACGGCACCAAAAGCAGATATAGACTTATTCCATTCAAAAATGAACTATTTAACTGATATAATTAATAAGGAAAAGAAAACAGCCCTGATTATGGGCGACTTCAATATTGACCTTTTAAAAGTAGCTTCTCATCTTAAAACAGACTTATTTATTGACATGATGTTTAGTGAAGGCTTCACACCTGTTATCACCAAACCAACCAGAGTAACAGATCGTTCAGCAACGCTGATAGACCACATCTTTACCAACTCTATTTCTAATCATTTCAAATCTGGAATATTCCTAACCGATGTTTCAGACCACTTTGGATTTTTTTATATTGAATTAGCCCATACAAAACATGAATGTTCAAAACCCCTTCTCTCCAGGAAAATAAATTACAGAAGTATAGAACTTTTTAAGTCGTTGCTGTCTCAAAGCGACTTTTCTGCAGTTATGGAGGCAGACTGTCCCAATATAGATTATGATAACTTCTTGAATATCTACTTGAATGCCTTCGAATCAGCCTTCCCTTTAAAAAGCCTCAAACCAAATAAGAAATTCATAAAACGACAGCCGTGGATGACCAAAGGTCTTTTAGTGTCATCCAATAACAAAAATAAATTTTTCAACAAGAAGTTGCGATCTCTCTCAGAATTTAATGTTAGGAATTACAAAAATTACTGCCGGGTATTTAACAGAATTCGAAAGCAAAGCAAAGCTATGTATTATGAACAAATCCTCATCAAAAACAAGAACAACATGCGTAAAACATGGCAAGTTTTGAATAATGCATTAAATAGGAACAAAAATAAGAAATTCCGACCTTCTTTCTTCAATCTTGGTGACAAAAAAATAGATACGCCAAGGGACATTGCACAGGAATTTAATAACTTCTCTGCAAACATAGGCAAACAAACTTCACAACTGATATCCAACCCCCAAAAGTCATTTGACGAGTACCTGAATACTAGACAACCCCAAAACATATTTATTACACCGACGTCGCCTTCTGAAATAATGAATATCGTAAATTCAATGAAACCTAAATTAAGCCAAGACTGTGAAAATATATCGACGAGTATCCTCAAACACTCAATAAACTTCATTGCCACCCCACTCACGCATATTATGAACAATTCATTCAACCAGGGTACAGTTCCTGACAGGATGAAAATTGCTAAGGTTACCCCAATTTTTAACGCAGGTGATGAAAACAATTTCACGAACTATAGACCAATCAGCATTTTGCCTGTTTTTTCAAAAATCCTAGAAAAAATTATGTTTATAAGACTCACAATTTTTTTAAACAAATTCGACATTCTCTATCCTCACCAATATGGCTTTAGGAAACATCACAGTACAATGTACCCTGTTATGCATTTGTTAAAACATATAGCCACAGAAAATAACAAAGTTAGTAAAGACAGTACACTAGCCTTATTCTTGGATCTCTCTAAGGCCTTTGATACTATAAGCCACGAGATATTACTTCAAAAATTAGAACATTATGGAATAAGAGGCAATGCTAATCACTGGTTCAAAAGCTACCTTCAGAACAGGACACAGTATGTCTTCCTTGGTGACAATAAATCGAACTTAGCCGAAATAACATGTGGGGTACCACAAGGTTCAATATCAGGCCCCATCCTCTTTCTTGTTTACATAAACGATATAAATAATTCAACAACATTAAATGTTCTATCGTTTGCAGATGACACCTCGGGATACAAGTCTGGAGTAGAGATAAACCCGCTGATCGAAGAATTCAACGAGGAACTGCAAAAGATATTCAATTGGTGCTCCGCCAACCACTTAGTTTTCAACCCGAAGAAAAGGAAATATATAATTATCAATCCATCCCACAAAGAAAATACTTCCCATGAGAATATATGTATTAATAATCAGATTATCAACAAAGTTGGCAACAGGCAGAACGAAAAATCAGTAAAATTCCTGGGCATAAATATTGACGAAAATCTAACCTACAATGGACACATATCCCAAATCTGCTCGAAAGTTGCCTTTGCCAATCTCACTCTAAGTAAAGTGAAAAAAAATTCTTCCTCACAGAATTATGAAAACTTTATATTTTACCTTAATACAAAGTCACTTTATATACGGAATTCTGTTATGGGGAGGCTCTAAAGCTTGCAATCGACTGTTTAAACTACAAAAACGATCAATACGAATCATAAATAATAAGAAATATAATGCTCATACTGACCCACTGTTTACTAAAGACGGAATTTTAAAGATAAAGGATTTGTATAATTTGCATGTCTCTCTGTTTATGTTTGACTGGCAAAATGGGAATCTCCTGGCATCATTTGCGAATTTTTTTCCTTCTGTAAATAACCAAAACAATGTTAACACAAGGTTCAATAGGAATTCCCTATTCTCTTGTACTGCTGTGTAAGTCAGTCTGATCATAGTTAAACTTTGCCTTTGCACTTGGTGCATTAGCTCTTGATTCCTTGACAATCAGTCCATATTTTTCGTAATTCCTCTTAGATCGGATTCAGTAACAGTGCCAAATAGAAAACTCAACCCTGCGCCAATAAAATTAAATAGTCCACGCTTCTTACACGCCGTTGAGGGGGTGTATGACCATTTAATTTGCGATAATCATTCAGGTCCTGTTTTACTCATTCATAATGATCATTAATGAACCTTATCTCTTGGTACGTATCTGTTATCATCGATCGTAATGCAATATTAAGTGTTTCATTTGCACTGCCATACGTTTCACAGACTTGCTCAAAATTTTTTATCAGTTGCTTCATAATATCCATTTGTGTTTGACACTTGGACACCCAAGTGTTCCATAAACTGTATAAAAGGTTATACTTCTTGTACGTAAATGGTTGACCAATCACTATTAACCATGTAAACTTCCTTCACTTTTGTGAATATCACATTGTTTCTACTCCAGTAGTCCCTTTTATGGCTACCAATAACAAACTTCCAATAAAACACCAGTGAAACATCATGCTCCTACAATGAGAAGGAAAGCATGGGTTAACATGGTGGGTGATTCTCATACCAATACAATCAATTACTCCATAATTCACTGTGCACCCATGAACATCTGGAAATATTCTAAATCCAGTGAAACTGCTTCATTGGTTCGTGACGCCAACAGCGGCCTGGCTGGATTTTCAATTTCTGCAATATCACAAGTCAATACAATTTTGTCACCCACACTCGCAACCCCATCTCCCTCTGTGCAGAGCTATGTTGTACTTTGATCGGTGGCGCTCAAAGGAACAGCTTCAGTGACCTCAGTACCACAAGCTGTTTCACCCCCACTGTTATTATGCAAGACGTTTCAAATATTACTAATTAATTTCCCAATTTCTGTACATTTGCTCTCATTTTCCATCTTACATTGCATATTTACCTCCATCGGTGCATCCGATAGAAGTGCCTGCGTGGCTTTCTTATGTTCTCTGTAACGATGCAGCCGATGCCTTAACTCTTCAAGAGGTACACTCTCTTCTTCAGACGAGGAGTGTTCTTTTACCTGTCTCTCATTTCGAATCAGAGGACCTAATGGATTCCCTGGTTCATTTATCTCTTCACTCTCACTACTGTCTTCACTGGCAGTAGCAGCTTGTGCTGGTGGCGCAACATATCTCTGTGTTCTGCACCACCTATCAGGTGCTGGGACTTCCCACTCTTGTGGAGCTAAACTTAAATTTTCCCCATGACACTTTATAACTCGTCCTGTCAACTGATCTTTTATTCTATAACTCACCGGGTCCGTTTTCTCTAGAACTCGGAAAGGGTATTCCCACTTTTTCTCCAACTTGCCTTTTGATCTCCCGTCTCGATACATAACGGGGTCACCTACTTCAAACCGAATGTCTTTTGCTTTCTCATTGCCTAAGCGTTGTTGTTTCGCGACATTTTTTTTGTCGAGCTTGCTGTTGGGAAAATGCCTTATGCTGTTCTTGGATAGCAATTTTATGGGGTTCCTCTCCCATATATTTCTGTCTTGGTTTCAAAATAGTGTCTAATGGTAAAACCACATCGCTTGTGTACAGCAGATAAATCTGATGGCTGCAAGAGCTTGGTTAATGAACATATCCCAAACTTCAAGATTTTTCTGTGACATTTTCGCCAAGATGTCATTTAGCGTCTGATGAAACGGTTCTACCTTACCATTTGACTGAAGTGGTCAATTTTCAAATGTTCAGTCAAATATTTCAATACTTCGTTGCAATTTTCGGATCCATTGTCTGTCAACAATTCCAAAGGACAGCCAAATCTTGGGAATATTTGGTCTATTAACAAATCTGCAACCGTTTCTGCTTTCTTATCTGGTACTGGAAATGCTTCAGGCCATCCAGAATACATGTCAATAAAAGTGACTATGTATCTGTTCCCAGAGAGTGTAGTTGGGCATGGACCACTCATATCCAGTGCTATTTTTGCAAAGGGATATGGCGGTCTATCGCCTCTTGCATTGGTAAATGGACTTTTCTTGTATTCCGAGCTCGACAGAAAAGACATTTCTCAACATATTGATAAATGTGCTCATATAAATCTGGACAGTAATATTTTCTACTAATATTGTAATACACTTTATCAATCCCTAAATGCCCTAAGTTGTCATGGTATTGTCTCAACACCTCTCCTGTTAAATGATCAGGTACACATAACCTCACTCGCGGGTTGTCATCTGTAGCACTAATATAATGTAATACTTCCTCTATTAACATATATCTACTACTAATATTGGTTGGGGTATTACTACCAAGATATTGCTTTTTAATTTCCATAAGTCTACTAACTTTTTCCTGCTCTACCTTCATATCCAATTCTCGATAATTAACCTTCTCGGGCTCCATGGCTGAACTTGAACTTTGTGTGGGTACTGACACATGGGCAAATAGCTTTGGATCAATTTTATCACTATTAATCACCCCACTGTCAAGGCCTTATCTGTATCTACACCATCCATATTGTAATTTGGGTCAACATCTGCTAACCCCTCAGGTAACCTTGATAACATATCTGCACAAGTATTCTGTCTCCCGGGTAAATATTCAATTTTACAATTATAACTATCTATTTTCAATGCCCATTGTTGCACTTTGGCATTATTTTGGGGACTCATCAACAAGTGTTGCAAGGGGGCATGGTCTGTCTTAATGACAAACTGTGCACCCTGTAGATAATGGTTGAGTTGTCCAAGGCATATGAGATGGCAAATGCTTCCTTTTCAAATGATGACCACTTCTGTTGTGATTCTCCCAATTTATGAGACAAGAACACTATGGGTTTCTCATCGGGCACCCCGGGGAGCTGTCCTGTACTATCCTCACTTGGCTGGGTTAACACCGCCCCTACGCAAGTCCCAGAGGCACCATAGAGAACGTAGCCCTTTCAGGTGTCAGGGTAGCTTGGGTAAGCTACTTGTGTCAAACTCTCTTTTAAATAATTGAAGGCTTTTTGTTGGGCCACCTTCCATTGGAGTCTAGAATATTTCTTTGTGAGGGCCACTAAAGGCTGTGCACTTTCACTAAAATTAGGTATAAATCTCCTATAGTAGGACACCATTCCCATAAAGCTTCTTACTTCTGTTACAGTTGTAGGTGGACCTAATTTTCTGATAACTTCAACTTTATTCGGTTCTGGCTTAATCCCATCATCGCTAATGACAAAACCAAGATAAGATGTTTCACCTTGAAAGAATGAGCACTTCTTTGCTTTTAGTTTTAATTTATGTTGCTTTAACCATTTCAAAACTGCTCTTAACTGTTCAATATGGGACTTTGCGTCAGACTAAACACCAAAATGTCGTCCAAATACGCTAAGGAAAATTTGCTCATTCCATCTAGGACCACCATCATGAGCTATTGAAAACATCTGGGCGTATTTTGAAGACCGAATGGCATCACATTGAACTCATATAACCCTCTGTGACATGTAAAAGCTGTCTTTTGTTTATCACTTTCATCCATCTTGACCTGCCAATAGCCTGACTTCAGGTCAAGGGTGGTGAAATATTTGCACCCATTTAACAACATAAACACGCCATCAATAAGTAGCCAACTCGTAATTTTGGTAACTTAAGGCACCTGAAATCCACACAAAAGTGCCTAGAGCCGTCCTTCTTGCCCACAAGCAAGCAAGGAAATCTCCATGCACTCTGTGACCTTTGGATAATGCCTGCTTCTAGCATTTCTTGAATTGCATCATCCATAATTTTTCGTTTCAACAGTGGGACACGATAAGCCCAGATCTTAATAGGCCTGCCATTCCCTGTATCTATTTTCATTGTTATTGTGTCAGTTTGGGTTAATTCTTTATCAGTTTTTGCAAATACATCCCGCTGTTCTCGGATTAATTTCATTAACAATTCCCTCTTATCTGGTGGCACTTGAATGTCACTATCTGTTACTTGATTGTCATTATCTTCGTTTTCAACTGTACTATGTTTCATCACTTCCTGTGTGGTATCTACTAAGTCCTCGGCAGTTACAGGTTCAACTTTTCCCACGATACAACCTCACTTCAATGTATAATGCTTATTGGTACTGTTAATCAACACTACTGGTATATTACCACAATTGTTACTTACAATGCTGTTACTTACCATTAAATCTGGTTGCTCTGCAATATAGCCTTACTTTAAGCCATGATGTTCTAAAAATTCAGAGTCAAAAGTTGATGTTACCCCTACAGCCTTAGCTGAGCAAACACAAGTACTCTGTGGTTTCATCTCAATGCTGTTCACTAGACGGGTTAAACATGACACATGTAAATCTTTTACTAGTGGAATTAATTGCCCATTTACTTTCATTTTTCTTCATCCCCCAATATATGTTAATATTATTTCCTGCAATCCAATCTAACCCTAAAATCAAACTCGTATTTAATTCATCCAATACTAAGAATTCCTGTGACTGGGGTAACCCATTAATGGAAAAGTACAAAGGCACCATCCCCCTGGGTCCAATACTGGTACCGGCCACACCGGTTATGCTTGGTAGTTGAATTTTATCGCCCACTAATCGAGGGCGACTGTGCATATTTTTCCAAAATTTTGTGATGATGCATGAACTTTCAGCTCCCGAGTTGAGCAGAGCTCTCACTCGTTGCTTCTCCACATGAATCATCACACTGTCCAAAGAAGTTGTGCCAAAATTTAATTCTACAGTCCCAGAATTCCTCCTAGACTGTTTTCCAATCAATTTTCCTACTTGTCTGGGTGGCCAATCTGCGTTTTTGCATGTCTGAAATTTCATTTGTGGCTCAATAGTGGTCAAGCGACTTCATCCACGGTTTAAAGTTGATGGGGTCACCATTAAAATGTTTGATATGGGTATGTAGCATTTGGGTTTGGGTGGCATTTGCTGTAGTATCCGTATTCACATTCCCCTGCTGAAGGGTGTACTGAAACCCCCTGGATGGCCTCTATGATTTCCTGGGCTTCCTCACTTTTCGTTTTACGTTTACTACTTTTACCACTGTCAAATAGTGTCTCCCCCATTCCTTTTTCTTCTAGATAAGCGAGCTCAGGGCTTTTCTGTTTCAGCTGAGCATCCGCTTGTTCTAACTGAAACTGCATGCCCGAAATGTTTGTTTCCAGTTAGGCCATGTCTTGTTGATGGCGCTGTTCCCCAGCCAGCTGTGCTTCTGGCATCCGTTGCCTCAGCATTAATCAAGTCAGATTATAAAATGTTGTACTTACAGTGTAAATTTTAGGAACAGACAGTTTTCCTCTGCTCCGCCGCTGCATCCAATGCATTGTCTTGAAGTTGATGCATTGTATCGTTTCCCGATGTGTAGTATCGCTACAATCAGGTCCGTGGCAAAACCAGTTCAATATCCTGTCGAAGGCACCAAAGAGGGCCGTTGTTACGTGGCCCAAAGGATCGTCTATGTTGTAGGACTCAAATGACATCTTCCAAGGGTGGCTCCTTTGTTCTACAAGGGCAGTGCGATGTGTTGTGTGTATGGCAAACTATGGTTACTTGAAGTGGTTGCCACTACCGATTAACTAGAGAGTCAATAAATACAAAAGGAACTCATCGCCGCAGTTTCTACTAATGTTTATTCATTCTAACACAGTTCAACAAATTCAACAAGCGCTTGGAGCTGGAACATCACCACTCAGTCTTCAGCTTCTCTGCCAATGCACCAGGTCTTCTTGATAACCTTACAAATAGCCTAACCGCGACGCGACTTTACTAATAAATTCTAAGTGGCTTTTTCACTCGAAGAAGATGCTATGTAGTTCGAGCTCCTGTCGGCTGGTGGATCAGGCGGCGACTGACTATTGCCAGTCGAGCTAGCAGATTATATGCTTCCCCAGCCAGCGTGATTCAGAGTTACATGACTTGGAAGTCGTAAACAACTCGTGATGAATTTTCATCCTAACCCCTACACATCATATTGTAATAGCCGAAACCCGTAGCGGGTCTAATGGAGCAACTAAAAGTCTAATCATTCTATCTTAAGGTTTAGCGGTTAATGAGTGAATACGGTGAGGCCTGTGACCTTCATCAGGTGCGTCACTCTTCAAGCATGGTCCTGGAGGCAAGTCATCTCAGATGTTGCTAAGAGATTAATGATCCGGTAACAGGCTTGCAGAGATCTCCCCACTTTGAAGGCTATTTCAACATTCCGTTTCTAGAGTTTTCATACTTAGGACTACAGGGTGTTGTCTCTGTCAATCTTGAGGACCTCTTAGCCTACGGCGATGGTCAGCTGTTCATTAATTCTTAATTGGGTTTCAAGTACTTTGTTTACTGTTCTCCCAACTTCTGATACTTATCGTACGTGTCACGCAGTGAACTCTAAGTTCGAAAGTCAATTCTCATCAAGGGCTTTGTCAGATGTGTGAACTGTATTAAGTTATAACATGCACTCGATCACAGCAGTTCAACTAATAACAAGAATTTCTGTTTAATAATTGTAAGATTTAAGATTTTAGAAATAACCGAATTCTAACAACTTTTAAGTAAATGAATTTTCTATTTCTCCATCCCCTCTTTCCCTGTCACTCCCATGGAACATGGACAGGTTCTCTCTTGTATGACCTCGAGCCGCGAGGCTGGTTCACCCCCTCGTCGTCCTCCTCATCGACCTCGATCGCAGGGACTGTTAACCCTCTGGTAGGCTACATTTCGCTACAATGCAAATGTTTCTGCATTCGTTTTGGTGACCCTTTACACTCGCACTCATCCCCCTGCGGTTCACTTGGACTTTGCTACACTGGTTCGGTTACCGTTTCTTGCGCATCAATTTTCTGGTTCCCCACTTTTTACAGGTGTGGTTTTTCGGCAGGATGGTGGATACTGATGTTGCCGGTGCACATTCATACAATGACATCCACTTTATCTCGCACATCTAATTCAGTCTCTATGTGTTGTCTTTGGGAGGGATAACTTGGACTCTGTGGTTTTCATCAAGAAGGCGATATTGACGCATGATCGTTTCAGTGCCCGATTCATCTTTGGCCGTTTTTCTGTCACCCCATTGTCACCATGCGCAAAAGTAAATTAGGAACCAGAAGACCGAGTGCATAATGCAATTCGGCATCATATCATTTACATTCTCGGCTACACAATAATATGTGTTATGCAATGAAGGTCGACAGTGTAGACCATTTCACACTACACAAGTCTTAGTTGTTTATTGTCCCCCTTTCCCACGGCTGGCACAAATATCAGGCCATTTAATAATGGCCTGATTTGTGCCTGCCGTGAAACAGGAAACAGAACACTGCCCTCTATTGAGACGTTTTTTTCTGTCGCCCCATTGTCACCATGTGCAAAAAAGTAAATTAGGAACCATGATAACGAGTGCATAACGCAATTCACAATCATATCATTTACATTCTCCACTACACTGTATAATATATAATAATATATGTTATGTTATGGGAGCGCGGTGGCTCAGTAGGTAGAGGTGCAGACTGCAAGCCGAGAGGTCCTCGGTTCGAATCCCAACTGCAGCAACCGCGTTGTGTCCTTGGGCAAGACACTTCATCCCCATTGCCCACGTGGGGGCACGATGACACCGTGTGCTACGGCGTACTGCACGGCGAGGGTGCGCATGTCTTCAACCAATCTAACCCTGCCTGTGCTGCAGTGCGGAGTTACGATGTTGGGGAGCTGGCAGCTGCTCGTCGTTGCTCGGTGGTTCTCTCTGGGTACTCCGGCTTCCTCCACCCGTAAAACTGTCACGGTCATCATTAGCCATTGTGCATAATTATGTGACCTTAAACACCAATAAATAATAATATGTTATGTAGTATTTTTTTTTGTTTTTGTTTTTTTTTGGGGGGGGGGGGGAGGGTAGCGTTTTCAATCCAAAATAGTACGTTTTCTGGAGGCCTTGTGTCTTAATAACCCTTTACCTAACATGAAAAGCAGACGTCACTTGCAAAAAATTAAATTCTTGAACTAATTTTTTTCATTTTTTCTCTCAAAAACATTATTATGACACCCTCAATGGCCTCACTGGAACTAGCTCGTTCCAACGAGGGGTCACAACTTGTGGTTTTGAGACAAAAAATGAAAAAAAGAAGAAAATGAATTTGGCGATTTTTGAGAATAACGCTGGCATTTTTGGCCGTTTCGTTGGGTAAAGGGTTAATGTCACTTACCCTGTATCTGATTTGATCACAAACGAGACATTTTGCCTCTGACTTTGTTTTGAATTTTGTGTTCCCGCTAATCCAGTGTGTGTAATTTGGGATTTTCCAACCACGTTTCTGAAACCAAATATTTCTCCATTTCCTTTCACTTTAATTTGTTGACAGTATTTCACAATCGCTAAACTTAGCAGATCAAACATTCAAGTTTGTGTATTGTTTTTCTTGACGTTAACAACATAAACACGTTATCAGTGGAAGCAGCCATTTTGATCAGGGAAACATACGGATCGATTCATGGTCATTAATGCTCATATCAGATCGGTTATTTCCGTGGTGGGTTACAAAAGCCTAAATTTTACGAGTTTGAAATTTGATTCAAACCGAAATAAAAACTAAAATAAAGAAAAATTTAGTAAGAAATTTGAATTTCATGAACAGCGAAAGTGAATCTGAACACAGTTAATTAAATTACCGTACTTTTTCCATACCATTTACATGAAAACATCATTTTCCATACTTTTTCCAGGCCTGGAAGTTGTTTTTAAATATTCCATACTTTTACCAGACTTCCAGACTCGCGTACGGACCCTGTGAAGTGATTTATTTGTTGACACATAAATTGAACATAATGTATCTGTCTTGTCTAAGGTCAGATGTATTGCTACAGCCTGTAAATTTGATTGTAATGGAACATAACTGTTAATAATGTCATTTTCTGAGCAACACAGATGTTCCATGAACATGAAGATCATTTTCATCCCCCATCCCCACCCCCTTAGCATTATATGAAGTATAATGCTTGAAAGCTTAATGATCTTGGTTGTCAGCTCTCTTTAAGCGCATCTCATTCAGGCAAAAAGCAGCAGACTCATATTTTGCGCTCAGAAGGCCCAGTTCATTAAAATTAACTCTAAAACCTCGACAACTTCACTGTACTATGGTGTGTTTGAGTGTATTATTCATGTTTGGGTGGCAACTTTGGCGGTTCATTACAATTCGCTCTAAAACCTTGCTAAATTCATTGTATTATGGTGTGGTTAGGTGTTTTATCCGTGTTTGGGTGGCGACTTTGGCGGTGATCGTATGGGAGATGTTGTCCCCATATTTTTCTTTGGAGGTGCTTTACGTGGGGACTTACCCTGAGAACAATTCAGGTGCAGTTTGGATAAAATCGTGTCTTCAATACACTCATTGATTGACATGTCTTAGATGCCTTCAAACATGTTGCTCGTGACAAACATGTTGCTTGTGACAACATTTTGATGGCGTTTAAGAAGTCTATCAGATTCCAATTTTTGCTTTTCTATTTTTTTCTTATTTCTTGAGATTGTTGCCGTCTCTGACTCTGACTCAGATTTTGTTGGAACCTTCGTTGTGCATCGGGTTTTGACTTGCTTTTTATCATTCTGTTCTGTTTTGGGGTTTTGCATTCTGAGTCATGTCTTTTGTTTGGTCTGGTTTTTGTCTAGGGTTGTTATTTTCACAGTTGTTTGAGTAGTTGTATTTGTTTGGGTCGATGATGGTTCTGTTTGTTCTATTGTGAAGTCTTCTACTAAGGATGGGATTGTTCCCGGAGCCAAGTGTATACAGTCTGACATTCTCTTGACTTTGCTGGCAATTTTTTGTGATACTTTTGTAGCATATGACAAAGACGAAGTACTCATACCAGGTATTGATGCTATAATTTGAAACTGACTTGCTTTTCACATTTAATTTTGTGTATTTGATTCTCTTTTGTCCAAATGGAGCAGTCCTACGAAGTAGCTACATGGTTACCTTGGCAACTGCTACATTTAATGGAATTAGTATATGGGTCTTGATGTTGTTGACCACATAGCTAATCTCCAACTGCTACATTTAATGGCATTAGTACAAGGATCGTTATGTTGTTGACCACATAACTAATCTCCAACTGCTACATTTAATGACATTAGTAAAAGGATCTTGTTGATGACGACATAGCTAATCTCCAACTGCTACATTTAGGTCTTGATGTTGTTGACCACATAGCTAATCTCCAACTGCTACATTTAATGGCATTAGTACAAGGATCGTTATGTTGTTGACCACATAACTAATCTCCAACTGCTACATTTAATGGCATTAGTACAAGGATCGTTATGTTGTTGACCACATAGCTAATCTCCAAATGCTACATTTAATGACATTAGTACAATTTTTGACCATATAACTAATCTCCAACTGCTACATTTAATGGCATTAGTACAAGGATCTTGATGTTATTGTTGACCACATAGCTAATCACCAACTGCTACATTTAATGGCATTAGTACAAGGATCTTGATGTTGTTGTTGACCACATAGCTAATCACCAACTGCTACTTTTAATGGCATTAGTACACTACATTTAAGGGCATTAGTAAGTGCCATGGGAAGAGGAGGAGCACAGCAGCTGACCTAAACACTAAGTTAAACATGAAATTCTGAGCTAAACAGAAAACTAAACGCAACTAAAAATGTCAAGCAAAATGTTTAAAATGCAGAGTATGAGGGGTTAATCATAGAACAATGATACTGCGGGACATATATGATGAGTATAAGTGCCATGGGAAAAGAAGGAGCACGGCAGCTGACCTAAACACTAAGTTAAATATGGAATTCTGAGCTAAACAGAAAACTAAACGCAACTAAAAATGTCAAGAAAAATGTTTAAAATGCAGGGTATGAGGGGTTAATCATGGAACAATGATACTGAGGAACACGTATGATGAATGTAAGTGCCATGGGAAGAGATGGAGCACAGCAGCTGACCAAAACAATTAGTTAAACATGAAATTCTGAGCTAAACAGAAAACTAAATGCAACTAAAATTGTCAAGAAGAATGCTTAAAATGCTGCGTATGAGGGATTAACAATGGAACAATGATACTGAGGAACATGTATGATGAATATAAGTGCCATGGGAAGAGAAGGAGCACAGCAGCTGACCTAAACTCTTAGTTAAACATGAAATTCTGAGCTAAACAGAAAACTAAACGCAAATAAAAATGTCAAGAAAAATGTTTAAAATGCAGGGTATGAGGGGTTAATTCATGGTAGAATGATAATAATCATCATATAGCAGCATTATAAAGGCCATGATATGGAAATAGGGCGAGTAAGTGACCTAAACAGAAGCTTCAACATTATTGGACACATACGCTGACGCCGATCGATCAAGCCATGCCATAAGCTCACACAATTAAAGTTGGTGAGCTAAAAATCAGTAAAAAAGGATTAAAATATTTTGAAAATTACTATTTTTTCAGACAGTATTCTCTTTCAAAATAGCATTTGGAAAGGTAAAGGGTCACAGGAATCTTAAGATATACAATAATTACTGTCATCTGAGCTGACATGATTGCAAGATAATAAATAAACAAAACTAACCTAGATTTTCCAAACAATCTGTCAAAATGTATCAAACATAATTAGATTACAGCTGAAGATATCAACCTACAGTTGCACTTGTTTTACAGTACAAGTCAAAATAAGTTGTGTAGGATAATCCTATAAACTATGTATTTTACTCTTTCTACACTGATAAGACCAGAAGCTGACATCATTTTCTGGAAAGCTCTCACTGCTAGCTTTTCCAGAAAATGTCAGCTTCTGATCTTGTCAGGGCAGAAGCTGCAGTCTACTTAGTTTATTGCAGTTAGGCTACAGCTTATTTTGACTTGTACTGTATACACAATATTTTTGTTTCCCCCCCCCTCCCCCCAGTTCTCAGCGGAGAAAAAATGGAACCAACCCTTAACAGATTCGCAAAAAAACAAGTATTTTGCTGCAAAGTACTGATCTTCGTGCCGACAGGAGAGGCAATGGGTTAAGCATTAGAATATATCCTCTGGTAGCCACATATTTCCATCCTCTCAGACCATTCCTGCGAAGTTTGGCTCATGCCAGCTCAGTAGTTCCAGAGAAGAAGATAATGAAAGTGTCAATGACACTGTAGCTTAACTTGTGTGTTGTGTTTGATGAAAAGGATAATGTTCAATGTTTATGAAAGGATTATGAAATAAGACAAGAATTGTGATAATTGGGAATATGTTCATTTCTGTTCCCTGTATGCTATGTTTATGATAAAAATAATATGAGGTGTACACTGTACTAAAGATCTGAGGGGTGGGTTAATATGACCTCACAGTTAATATATTTGGCCCTCACAGTTAACATATATCAACAAAATTACAATGAAATTATTCCAAAATGAGTCATCCTATCAAGTTACATTAAAATCCCTTCATAAATATGGCCTGTAGACTGTGCTAAAGGTTTTCGGGCTTCGGGCCCCTGTAGCTGTCAGTTTCCCAATTGCGTCCAAAGGGGACGTTCTCATCTAGACATTATATGAAGTCAACCTACCAAGTTACAATGAAATCCCTCCATAAATACGACCTGTAGACTGTGCTAAAGGTTTTCGGGCTTCAGGCACCTGTAGACATCACAGCTGACCAACCACGACCAAAAGGGGATGTCATCATCTAAGCATTATATGGAGTCAACCTAACAAGTTACAATGAAATCCTTCCATAAATACGACCTACAGACATGCTAAAGGTTTTTGGGCTCGGGCAGCCATCAAGGCTGAATGATCGTGACCAAAAGGGGACGTTCTCATCTGGACACTATTTGGAGTCATCCTACCAAGCTTCAATAAAATCCATTCATAATTATGACCTGTACACTGTTCTAAAGGTTTTCGGGCTTTGGGCCCCTGAAGCCGTCACAGTTGCCCACTCGTGTCCAAAAGGGGACATTCTAATCTAGACATTATATGAAGTCAACCTACCAAGTTACAATGAAATCCCTTCATAAATATGACCTTAGACTGTGCTAAAGGTTTTTCGGGCTTCGGGCTCGGGCAGCCATCATGGTTGAATGATCGCAACCAAAGGGGACAATCTCATCTGGGCATCATCTGGAGTGATCCTGCGAAGTTACAATGAAATCCCTTCATAAATGTAACCTGTAGACTGTGTTCAAGGTTTTCGGGCTTCGGGCACCTGTAGCCATCACAGCTGACCAATCACGACCAAAAGGGGATGTCATCATCTAGGCATTATATGGAGTCAACCTAACAATGTTACAATGAAATCCTTCCATAAATATGACCTTTTACCTATGCTAAGGGTTTTTGGGCTCGGGCACCCATCAAGGCTGAATGATCGCGATCAAAAGGGGACGTTCTCATCTAGACATTATTTGGAGTCATCCTACCAAGTTACAATGAAATCCCCTCATAAATATGACCTGTAGACTGTGCTAAAGGTTTTCGGGCTTCGGGCACCTTTAGCCGTCACAGTTGCCCAATCATGTCCAAAAGGGGACGTTCTCATCTAGACATTATATGAAGTTAACCTACCAGGTTACAATGAAATCCCTTCATAAATATGACCTGTAGACTGTGCTAAAGGCTTTCGGGCTTCGGGCTCGGGCAGCCATCACGGGTGAATGATCGCACGTTCTCATCTAGACATTATATGAAGTTAACCTACCAAGTTACAATGAAATCCCTTCATAAATATGACCTGTAGACTGTGCTAAAGGTTTTCGGGCTTCGGGCTTGGGCAGCCATCATGGGTGAATGATCGCAACCATAGGGGACAATCTCATCTGAGCATCATCTGGAGTGATCCTAAGAAGTTACAATGAAATCCCTTCATAAATATGACCTGTAGACTGTGCTCAAGGTTTTCGGGCTTCGGGCACTTGTAGCCAACACAACTGACCAATCACGACCAAAAGGGGATGTCATCATCTAGGCATTATATGGAGTCAACCTAACAGGTTACAATGAAATCCTTCCATAAATATGACCTTTTGCCTATGCTAAAGGTTTTTGGGCTCGGGCACCCATCAAGGCTGCATGATCGCGATCAAAATGGGACGTTCTCATCTAGACATTATTTGGAGTCATCCTGCCAAGTTACAATGAAATCATTTCATAAATATGACCTCTAGACTGTGCTAAAGGTTTTCGGGCTTCGGGCTCCTGTAGCCGTCACAGTTGCCCAATCACGTCCAAAGGGGGACTTTCTCATCTAGACATTGTATGAAGTCAACCCACCAAGTTACAATGAAATTCCTCAATAAATATGACCTGTAGACTGTGCTAAAGGTTTTCGGGTTTTGGGCTCGGGCAGTCGTCACGGTTGGCAGATCATGCCCAAATGGGGAAATTCGCATCTAGACATCATAAGGAGTCATCCTACCAAGTTACAATGAAATCCCTCCACATTAAACATGACCTGCAGACTGTGCTAAAAGTTTTGGGGTTTCGGGCTTGGGCAGCCTTCACGGTTGATAGATCATGCCCAAAAGGGGACGTTCTCGTCTAGGCCCTATACAGAGGCATCCTACCAAGTTACAATGAAATCCCTTCATAAATACGACCTGTAGACTGTGCTAATGGTTTTCGGGTTTTGGGCTCGGGCAGCCATACCGGTTGCCCGATCGCGACCAAAAGGGGACGTTCTCATCTGGACATGACCCCAAACCTGCATATGAAATTTCGTGATGATCAGACAAGAACTGCGGGGTGTAGCCCGTGCTAAAGGAAATGTGAACAGACGTCACAGACTCACAGACTAACAGACTCACAGACTAACAGACTTCCGCACGCGTGATGGCAATAGCTTATCTTGACTATGTCAAGTTAAGCTAAAAATGTGATTTCCCATAGGGTTTCTATAGTAACTATAAGTCGCAATTGTGGCCATGTTTACAACCCGATCAACATTAAATGAGGATCATTGGTAGAGAGGGTCCTAGTCATCACTTATGTGAAGTATCAAAACATTTGACCTGGCAGTTTCAGAGATTTTTGAAAATCCACCTATCAGAATCAAAGAATTCCTCTGGCGGCCATGTTTTTCAACCCACGGGAACAAAATGAGGATCGATTGTAGAGGACCTCCCATAGACCATCCCTGCCAGGTTTGGTTCACGTCGGCTCAGTAGTTCCGGAAAAGATGAAAATGCAATTTCCCATAGGGTTTCTATAGTAACTATGAGCTGCAATTGTGGCCATGTTTGAAACCCGATCAACATTAAATGAGGATCGTTGGTAGCGGTAGCGGGGGTCCCAGTCATCATTTATATGAAGTTTCAAAACATTTGGCCCGGCAATTTCAGAGGAGAAGATTTTTGAAAATCCACCAACCAGAATCAAAGAATGCCTCTGGAAGCTGTGTTTTTTATCCGACGGGCACAAAATGAGGATCGTATGTAGAGGACCTCCCATAGACCATTCCTTCCAAGTTTGGTTCACACTGCCTCAGAGGTTACAGAGAAAAAGATGAAAATGTGAAAAGTTTACGGACGCCAGACGACGGACGCCAAGTGATGAGAAAAGCTGACATGGCATTTTGGGCCAGGTGAGGTAAAAAGGACAGTAAGTGTATAAAAACTACGTTTTAAAGTACTAAATGTACCTCTAAATGTGTGAAAGTGACAATTTATGAAGCGTACGCAATGATAAATATATATAATGAAGATTAACTATTGTTTGTTTTATTGTAGACTATTTTCAAGAGAAAATATATCGTTTTGGTATCAACACTGATCGACACGCCATTTTGTGCAAGGAAAACGACGAATCAGCTGAGGTGCACGACGGGGTGAATATTATAACTTGCTCGATGGAGGTGTAACTAATTCGTGTGCAAAACTTTTAGATCTTTCTGTTCTCTACGGGGTGTGTGGGTATAACAGAAAGTGTTTTGGAGAGAAATCATTCGTAATTTGAAAATAGTCTACAATAAAACAATCAAAACCTAATTTTCGTTTTATATTGCGTACGCTTCATTAAATTGTCACTTCACACATGCAGATGTCCATTTCGTACTTTAAAACTATGTTTTTATACACTTACTGTCCTTTTTACTGGCAAAAGTTTGTGTTCAAGCTACTGTTTTTAGTGTCAATGGTGGTGGGGCGGTGTATACATGCAAAGTAAATAAATTTACATACGCTACACCTCATCCTCTATTTAAGACAGTAACCTCAACGTATTTATTTTGTTTTGTTTTTACTTAACCCTTAGAACACTGGTGGTATCTTCCATATCAATTCAGTGGCAGCAACTGGAAGAGGCCATATTCATTATTTGTGGCCGGGCAGACCAAGTAATATTTTCAACGTGCAGCCTCGGGGCTGCACGTTGAAAGTATTAATTGGTCTTCCCCACACATTCACTTACAAGCTATCATACTTAATGAATTTATAAAGTATCATGTTCATGGCCCGAGAAAGCGGCTTCTCGGGTTCAAAGGGCTAACCATAACTTTGAAACCGTCCTTTGAAATTTTACGCTCCATTTGGAGCTTTCTATTTTTATTCAATAAAATCTTGAAAATCAATGTGGTCATATATGTATAGGTGATGTGTAGTGACCATAGGGGATGTGTACGGTATGTCTGAAAATGCTGTTGGGGTACCTATAATTGGTAAAAAAGAGTGTGTGTGCGTGTGGGGGGGGGGGGGGGGGGGGCACGTGCCCCATGCCCCTGACTCCGCCCCCTGGTTGTGCCTCAGAAAGTGCTTTATAATGCACCAGATACAACATGAATTAATGTAAAAATATACTAGTATCAACTAATATTCTTTTCACTTCAAGGTCTTTACTTATTCACTCAAATGTTAAAAGGATATTTGAGAATATTTTCTGTTCTTTACTCATTGTCATTGCTTTATTATTAGTTTAAACAATATTTATTTGACAAATTATGTTATATGTATACACTAGCTAAAATACAACAAAGAAAAATCGAAATTAATAAATTAAAATACAGCGGTATACAATATAACAAATAAAGTGATTCACAGATTGCCATGGAAAGGAGGAATTCGACAGTAATCTTTAGTATTATGACAGAGAAGGACTGTTAGTGAATATTTTACCTTCACTAATTTCTATTCACTAGTGATCTTGTTACCGATAACTCTTTCCTAGTCTTTTATTTAGTATCAACTCTTTCCATAAATCTAAGTATGCCTTTCAGCCTAATTTGATATGTTATATAACCTACTCGCCATATACATATATATACACTAATGTGTAGCCGCGATTATGCTCTATGGAGTCAATCCCTTTCACTCCAAATGTCTTGTCCAATTTAATTACTGCTTTCATTGTGGCGTAATCTCGGGTGGGTTAAATACTTTTGTCTCACCTAGGATATTCATGTAACAGTCGCTTGCGCAACGGCAGTAGTGTACAACATGAATTAATGTAAAAATGTGCAAGTATCAACTAATATTCTTTTCACTTCAAGGTCTTTACTTATTCACTCAAATGTTAAAAGGATATTTGAGAATATTTTCTGTTCTTTACTCATTGTCACTGCTTTATTATTAGTTTAAACAATATTTATTTGACAAATTATGTTATATGTATACACTAGCTAAAATACAACAAAGAAAAATCGAAATTAATAAATTAAAATACAGCGGAATATAATATAACAAATAAATTGATTCACAGATTGCCGAGAAAAGGAAGGCGTTGACAGTAAGCTTATAGCTATTTTTTTTAAAGGGGGGTTCATAATTTATTTTCTGTTAGCACTTCGCCCAACACATGCGGAGGTGATAATAAATATTAAAAACCATCCATACATCAGTGGATACTAATTCTAGATTCCTTTATGTCCTACCCCAGTGATACCCCCGGGAGCCATTAAGACTGAACCCCTTAATATGCTCACTCCACCAATCCCTATGTGTGAACTCCCAGTGGTGGGCCGGGGAGGCCAAATCAAAATTTCAGAACCTTCAGGCACATCTAGAGATGTTACCTGGACACATTAGCATTGTTTAAGAGTTTTGAATTAAATACCCTTGGAGCCTTTTGATGAAAACTGATTTTCAATCGATAAAAGTAGTTCCACTGGAACCACCTGGGGCCAAATCAAAATTCCAAAACCTTCATGCACATCTAGAGATGTTACCTGAACTCATTAGTATAGTTTAAACATTTCGAATTAAATACCCTATGAGCCTTTCGATGAAAACTGATTTTCTAACGATAAAAGTGGTTCCATTGAAACCACCTGGGGCCAAATCAAAATTTCGAAACCTTCATGCACATCTAGAGATGTTACCTGAACACATTAGCATAGTTTAATCATTTCAAATTGAATACCCTAGGAGCCTTTCAGGGTGTGACGTATGGGCAGACAGACGGACGGGTGTACGAATCGAGATACGACTATATCCACGCATTTTTGAAAATGCGGGGATAATGATCTATTTTGTCTTGAAAATAGTTTTCATAAAACAAACAATACTTAATCTTCGTTATAAATATTTATTAATGCGTATGCGCCATTAAATTGTCACTTTTCACACATTCACAGGTACATTTAGTACTTTAAAATGTAGTTTTTATAGACTTACCATCCTTTTTACCGACAAAAAGTATGTGACATACCTTTTGCTGGTAAAAAGGATGGTATAATGTCCCTATATATTGCATTGAAAAAGGAGTGCAGGAGTGCTGCATGCCTACTGCATGCCTAGAAAAAATTGAGAAGGGCAATTTTTTGCATCCCTTGATTTTTTCTGTAATGCCAGACCTGTTTGGGACTGCCTTTAAAATCTGTTATCACTTGTCAATGTTGCATTGATTCTCAATAATTCATGACCTATTCTGTGTTGCATTTTGATACATTCTGAGTGTAGAAGACAGTCACATAAGAATTGTATGCAACATTTTGAATAATGCGATGTGTGTGCCAATTTTTCCACTATGTTGCTGAAAGTAGTAAAATTTTTCACTCACAATATCAATATCTTGATGTGAATATACAGTACATACAGAGTGTCAATAAATGACCTGTGGAGTGACGATTTCTCTCAAGCAATAAATGATAATCTGATGGAAGCATAATTAACTTAAAGTTTCAGCCAATGGACCTCCAGGAAAAACTAGACTGAAGCATGCACCCTCACAGAACATGGACACGGGAGGGTGAAGAGTAAACAGTTTCTCATACAGTAGAACCTAAAACAAAGTAAATGAAAGTGTCAATGACACTGTAGCTCAACTTGTCAAGACAAAGACATGTACATGTATAGTATGTGACACAGCAATGACAAATGACAAACATCTAGGTAATGACCTGATAACAAAGGTACATATAAAGTATTGTAACGGTCTGTACATAAATACTCACCGTTGCCTGTAACAAATGTATAGGTAAAGTATTGTAAAAGGGGGTGACAGTTAAATGCTAAACTAGAAAAGAAATCTTTTGAGTCCCAGAGTGGGTCTGACTGAACCCCAAAATATTTGTTCTCATAGCACAGTGATAACAAAGGCACCTCAAAAGACACTCATTCCTGTCCCAAGGTGAAAACAAAGGCACCCAAGAAGTTTCGTGAAGATCAGTTCACAAATATGAGCTGTGTAGAAGTTGTGACAAAAAACTGATTGGACCTAATTTCGGTACAAAATGGCCACTGGCAGCCATCTTGAATTTTGGACCGCACCCAAAAACACTCGTTCTCATCCCACGGTGATAACAAAGGTACCCAAGAAGTTTTGTGAAGATCGGTTCATAAATACGGCCTCTAGCCTGAGCTGTATAGAAGTTGTGTACAAAAAACTGATTAGACCTAATTTCGGTACAAAATGGCCACTGGCAGCCATCTTGAATTTTGAACCGCATCCAGAAACACTCGTTCTCGTTCCAAGGTGATAACAAAGGTACCCAAGACGTTTCGTGAAGATCGGTTCATAAATACAGACTCTAGCCCGAGCCGTATTGACATGTGTACTTACTGTGTGTAAGTAGCACTGAAAAAATCAAAGTTCATCTAATTTGCATAATTTCTGCACGAGAAAAAAACCCGTATTATATGTGATGTATCCCATGGTACTAAACATTCACACAAAAAGTTATTCAAATCAGCGCTTTCATATGGAAGTTCTGTGCAAAAATCTGATTGCACCAAATTTTGTACAAAATGGCTGCCATCGGCCCTCTTGAATTTTGGACCGGACTCAAAAACACTCGTTCTCATCCCACAGTGATAACAAAGGTACCCAAGGAGTTTCGTAAAGATCGGCTCATAAATACGGCCTCTAGCCCGAGCCATATTGGCATTTGCACTTACAGTGATGAAAGTAACACCAAAAAACATCAAAGTTAGTCTAATTTGCATAATTTACGCACGAGAAAAAAACACGTATTATATGTGATGTATCCCATGGTACTAAACATTCATACACAAAATTATTCAAATCAGAGCTTTCATATGGAAGTTCTGTGCAAAAAAAGATTTCTGCATCTTATATTTCGGACCGCACCCAAAACACTCGTTCTCGTCCCACGGTCATAACAAAGGTACCCAAGAAGTTTCGTAAAGATCAGTTCATAAATACGGCCTCTAGCCCGAGCCGTATCCAATCATTGATGGACAGACGGACCATGGCATAAGCTCAAATTTGGCTTCACCAAAGTTGAGCTAAAAAACTAGGCTGAAACATTCCCCTCACAGAACATGGACACGGGAGGGTGAAGAGTAAACAGCTACTCATACAGTAGAGCCTAGAACAAAGTAAAAAACTTGACTGAAACATTCGCCCTCACAGAACATGGACACGGGAGGGTGAAGAGAAAACAGTTACTCATACAGTAGAGCCTAGAACAAAGTAAAATACTAGACTGAAACATTCACCCTTACAGAACATGGACATGGGAGGGTGAAGAGTAAACAGTTTGAATTGATTTCAACAAGTTGCATCTGCTCCTCCTAAGAAAAGCTTATACCAAATATCCAAACATTCTGACCAGTGGATCTAAAAAAAAAGATTTTTAATGAATATTCCTCATATTGAATCCCACAGAGAGCCCTTATATGGACCCAGGGACTTGGCTTTAACAAACTTGAATATCACCCCAGTAAGGATGCTGCACACCAAATATCAAAACATTCCGACTGCTGGATCTGAAGAAGATTTTTAAAGAAAATTCCTCATTTTGAACTAAGTTATAATTCGTGCTACCACAGTGAACCCAAATATGAACCCAGGAACCTGTCTTGAACAAACTTGAATCTCACCCCCTAAGCATGGTGCATACCCAATATCAAAAGATTCTGCCTGCTGGATCTTGAGAAGAAGATTTTCAAAGAAATTTGCCTGAAATGCACTAAGTTCAAATTCGGGCTCTTATAGTGAGCCCAAATATGAATTCTGGGGGCCGATTTGAACAAACTTTAATCAGATCCACCCTGCAATATTGCATACCAAATATCAAAAGATTCTGCCTGCTAGATCTGGAGAAGATGATTTTTTAAGAAATTTGCCTGAAATGCACTAAGTGCTAATTCGGGCTTCTATCCTGAGCCTAAATGTGAATCCTGGGGGCCGATTTGAACAAACTTGAATCAGATCCACCCCACAATGTTGGATACCAAATATCAAAAGATTCTGCCTACTGGATCTGGAGAAGAAGGTTTTTCAAGAAATTTGCCTGAAATGCACTAAGTTCGAAATCGGGCTCCTATACTGAGCCCAAATATGAACCCAAGGGGCCGATTTGAACAAACTTTAATCAGATCCACCCTACAATGTTGCATACCTAATATCAAAAGATTCTGCGGCTGGATCTGTAAAAGATTTTTTAATGTTTTTCCCATTGCCTACAATGTTAAAAAGTGCGGACTCAGCACTTTTTCAAAGTCCTGCAAAATGTACCTGTGATCAAACCGATAGAGATTTTTTAACCATTCTATTCTACTGGATAAAAGTAAGCTTTATACAAAATAAGAATTCTCTGTGCCATGTAGTTTTGCAGATATGGCAGTTTTAAGGTTTTTCCTATTTTAGCTCCCGAGGTTCCCACGGTGCAATGAGAAAAAAAAAATTGTGTCAATCAACTACTTATGACCCATTATCATCTCATATCAAATTTGGTTCAAATCGACCTCACAGTTCTGAAAATAGAAATTTGACGCGTGGCCAAAATTTTTGCCCATCCCATAACGAAGGCAAATAATGCCTGACAAACTTCTCTTGAACAAACTTGATTCTAAACCTGAAAAGGACTCCGTATACCACATATTAATTCTCTGCTGCTGGTGGTTCATTAGAAGAAGATTTTCAAAAAATTTGGCCATTTTTTCCCCACCCCTCTGCTCAATATGAGCCGAAACCTAATTTGCACACAAATCAAAATGCCCCTATATAACCACTACTTACATGAAATTTAATTAAAATGTGGCCAGTGGTTCAGGAGAAAGAGGCTCAAACACCACCTTCACGCAGGACGACGGATGGACGGACGACGGATGAAGAGTGATAAGAAAAGCTCACCCTGACTTTTAGTCAGGTGAGCTAAAAACTAGACTGAAACATTCCCCACTCACAGAACATGGACATGGGAGGGTGAAGAGTAAACAGTTCCTCATACAGTAGAGCCTAGAAGAAAGTAAAAAAACTAGGCTGAAACATTCCCCCTCGCAGAACATGGACATGGGGGGGGGGGGGCTGAAGAGTAAACAGTTACTCATACAGTAGAGCCTAGGTCAAAGTATACCATTAGGTGATATTCTTTTGTTAATGAAGCCATCTTAGCACCTTATTATGGCGATATTCCTATAGCATTAATGCAATATTTCCAATGTAATATTGCAAGACAAATGCGCACATAGCATGATATTTTCATAAATATCATTCTTAATTTTTTGGATGAAAAGAAGAGGCACGCATACTTATAATAATATGGTTGATTTGAGCCATGCACAGCTTTTTATGTTAAACGAACTGATGTTGTTGATGTATTCAATGATGTCGATACAATTAAAGCTCAGATTTTCCCTTGGCCCACACGCCTTCTCGAGAGTCCTTGAGAGTTTGTTTACATAATTGCACTTTAAACTTTTATAAATGAAAATCTCTCAAACTTTAAAGTTAAAGGGAGGGGGAGTCTTCATTTTGCATTTGATAATTATGATACCAAGCACGATTTGGGGTGATGTAAAATGAAAATAGAAATATCTGTGAAAGCAATGAAATGGCCAACTTAAAATGAGCCGATTAAAAATTATTTAAAAAAGGAACAGAAATTCCGAGTTCTGTTATTAAACTGCATCTGATCATACTAACGCGTTTTGGGTGTGCATCGACGAGCAACTGTGAGCTCCTCAACATTCTAACTCAGTTCAAGCTCTGCTCAAGCAGGGTTACAGCAGTTGAAGACATGTGCGCCATTGACATGCAGTACTTCTTAGCACACAGCATCATTGTGGTCCCATTTAGGCAACCAGGATAAAGTTCCTTGCCCGATCATATTGATAAGTCAGTTTGGGTGTGCAAAAGACCATAATTCCAAATCACAGGTTAAACAAACCCACCAAATGTCAAGCCCATATCATTCAAACCTTCATCCAGATGGCTGTCTGTAAACAGAATTGGAGCAGGGAGGGATGCTGCACCGGAGTGCCAAAGGCTTTAGCTTGTTGTGGGTATGCTGCGTAGCACGTTATATTGGGGCCTAAAACCCATTACACCCACCCTTTACAGTATTTACTGAATTAGTAGGACACGGTCCAGGTCGAACAAGTCAAGTGGCATGCCATCAAACTGTCTGAAGCAGAGAAGCCAGATGGACCCCAAAGGCACTGAGGGCCACCCGCCAAGGAGACAAGGTGGGGAAGGAGAGGACAAGGAAGTAAGTACAGGCAAAGCCAGCAGACAACCTCAAGGGTCTATCAGTGGGGAGCTAAGACCATGATTGTCTTAACAAAGTCCCAATAGTTTGATTCAGGGGTCGGGTTGGCAGTGAGGCCTACTGCAACCGTGTTGCTTGGGCCCAAATCTTAACTTACAGGTGTGGCAATACTAGTGATTTAGCTGGTCTGTGCATGCTGGGCCTGTAATATATGTAGTGAAAAGAAAAATTTCTCACTTTTTACTTATGACACCCGGCCTCCATTCATTTGCTGATTGCTATGTGGATGGACACAGCCTTCATAAACACACACTTTCAATAAATGAAATATTTTTTTCAACTCATGATTCTTTGGACTTAATTGTGTTTTTGTTTTGAAAAAGAAACATCTCTTGGAAAAGGGCCAAGCCTGTTCAAACAACTGTTAATGAAACTGTAAATCAAGTGCACATCTGCGATTGTAACAAAAGCTCACCAGCGAGAGAATGGGCCGTCAAACTCACTGGCATGAATTGCAGTGAGACCATTGATGGGTACGATTGTTTTCCTAACTCTAAAAGTGATTCACTGCATCAAATTCTCAAGGATTTGTGCCAATGTAGAAGCCTTCCCTTTTTTGAATGCAGAATTGAATCAAGAGTGTACAACACCGTGATTTTTACTTGTTGGAGAAAAACGCAACTGTGCACATTTTCCTTTCAACAAAACGCTGAGTATGTGTGGGTGTGGGAGGGGGAGTCTTTTTCACAACACAGACATGTACATGTGGGACATGCTGTTGATGGCAAGTGTATAGGGTTTTTGATCTCGTCATCTTAGCCTGTTTCAACTGGCCAGATCACGACCAACTAATGTATTATTGCTATAACAATATGATTTTTCAGATACCAATGCAGATATCACCCAAATAGTGCACTATTGGCTACCCATTGGCATGTCCAGGTTTCCACTTTACTGAAGGCTGTACTGAACATGTGTTGTGTCTGAAAAGAAAAATCTTTGCCACAAATATCACATACAGATTATTTCTCTCCAGTATGGCCACTAATGTGTTGAGAAAGTTATGTTTTTGTACAGCATTCATTACACTTATTACATACAAACAGTTTCTCACCTGTACGAGTTCGGAGATGTGTTTTGATTTGTTTTTTGACATGTACATATGGTGTGTCTGTAAGACACATATGATGCCCCAAAAAGTTCTTGCCATGTACTTCATTTTTCATATGTATTGTGGGAGGAGTTAGTTGAAATTTCAGAAAAATTTACTACATTCAAAAACTTGCAATTTTGAGAAAAACTGAACAAAATCAAATTCCTGGCAATATCCACAATTTTAGTACATGTTCTAGCTTGAAAACTGTGGGAGCAGTTAGCTGGACAAATCAAGTACCCTATATTCAAAATTCTTCAAAAATGTATTAGTTCAATAACCACTAACTTAGTGAGAAATGGAACAGAATCAAATTCCTGGCAACATGCACACCTTTGGTATCGGTATAACTATCCCATGAAATAAAAGATTCTAGCTTGAAAACTGTACAGGGGGTTAGGCAGACAAACCTTGTACCCTATATTTGAAATTTTAACAACCTGTAATTTGTGAAAAATGACACAAAATCAAATTCCTGGCAAAATGCACACATTTGGTATATGTATAAATACCCTCTAAAATAAAAAAGAGAAGGTTTTAGCTTGAAAACTGTAAGAGGAATTAGGTGGACAAACCGTGTCCCCTATATGTGGATCAACAAATGGAAGAATGGATGGACAGATAGGGGTAAAACAATATCACCCCACCCCCCACACTTCTAGCCCTGGGGCATAACAAACCTCACATTTCAATACTTACTAGAGTTTAACCCTTAAGGCTTAGATCCAATATTATGAGTGTGTTATGTGTACATGTAGAACACATGTTACAGTAAACAGATGGTCTTTCTCATGGAAGTTACATCAAGTACCTTTGTAGTTATTTCTAGTGAAGTCTATACAGACCGCCATGTATTCAATAGACACCACTACCAAGTCAGTGTTACTTTATTATGATGGAACAAAACATAAGTAGAATTAGCCAGGCATTTAATGATACTTTTAAAATTGATGATGAGAATCAAATGAGCCAGGCCTAAAGATTACCCCAAATTCATGACGTTAAATGCACTAATTACATTCAAACAGTTTCTCACCCAAAGGATGTGTTTTGATTTCTTTGTTATCAGTGAATGTTTTCTTTACATATATTAAATTTGAATAAGTTTTAAAACACAAAGTTGATTCTCATTGCTTTCCTTGTGAGAATCACCTTTATGTGTTCTGATGTGCTTTGACACAGATTTCTTGACTGGATGATTTTCTGCACAAATTACACTGAAATTGTTTCCTGACCTGTATGGCTTCTCAAATGTGTTGTGAGATGTGACTTTCGAACAAATGCTTTATCACAAAAATTACATTCAAATGGTTTCTCACCTGTATGTGTTCTAAGATGTATTTTTAAACTTGCTTCATAACCAAATGCCTTATTACATATATTACATTCAAATTGTTTCTCATCTGCATGAGTTAGGACGTGCCTTCTGAGAGAGGTTTTTTGACAGAATGCTTTATTACAAATAGTACATTCAAATGGTTTCTCGCCTGTATGTATTCTGAGATGTGTTTTTAAAGTTAGTTTGTGACCAAATGTTTTATTACATATATTACATTCAAATGGTTTCTCACCTGTATGTGTTCTGAGGTGTGTTTTTAAAGCTGATTTCTGACCAAACGTTTTATTACAAATATTACATTCAAATGGTTTCTCACCTGTATGTTTTCTGAGATGTATTTTTAAAGTGTATTCTTTACCAAATGTTTCATTACAAATATTACATTCAAATGGTTTCTCACCTGTATGTATTCTGAGATGTCTTTTTAAAGTTGATTCGTGACCAAATGTTTTATTACATATATTACATTCAAATGGTTTCTCACCTGTATGTGTTCTGAGATGGTTTTTTAAAGTTTGTTCGTGACCAAATGTTTTATTACAAATATTACATTCAAATGGTTTCTCACCTGTATGTGTTCTGAGATGTATTTTTAAAATTGATTCATGACAAAATACCTTATTACATATATTACATTCAAATGGTTTCTCACCTGTATGAGTTTGGACATGCCTTTTGAGAGTGATTTTTTGATGGAATGCTTCATTACATATATTACATTCAAATGGTTTCTCACCTGTATGTATTCTGAGATGTTTTTTTAAAGTTGATTCGTAACCAAATGTTTTATTGCATATATTACATTCAAATGGTTTCTCACCTGTATGTGTTCTGAGATGTACTTTTAAATTTGGTTCATGACCAAATGTTTTATTACAAATATTACATTCAAATGGTTTCTCACCTGTATGAGTTCTGAGATGTCCTTTTAAAGCTAATTTGCGACCAAATGTTTTATTACATATAGTGCATTCAATTGGTTTCTCACCTGTATGTGTTCTGAGATGTATTTTGAAAGTTGATTCGTAACAAAATACCTTATTGCATATACTATATTCAAATGGTTTCTCACCTGCATGTGTTCTGAGATGTTTGATGAGAAATGATTTGCAAGTGAACCCTTTATTACATATATTACATTTAAATACTTTCTCACTTGTGTGTATTTTGAAATGTTGCTTCAAACCTTGTTTTTTGATAAAGGGTCTTACACACATTAATCCATTTGAAAGTCCATCCATGCTGTTTGTGATCAACCAAGTGAGTTCTGTTAAAACAGTTCAAATAAAACAGCCATGTACCTAATTTACAAACTTTTCAACTATATCTTCTCAACACTCGTCATAAATCAGAAAACTGCATCAAGTTAACTGTCAGTTTATAATGTTACTGTAATTTCGTGTCTACTTTCAATATGAATCTTTTTACTTTTCCACCAATGCTAAACATTCAAAACAAACCCATAAGTTCCAGTTATCATTACCTAGATATTAAACAGCATTCTTTCATCATCGTGTGTACTCTGCAGAACAAAAAATAAAATTACTATATCACCTGTCATTAATACTAAGAAAAAAATGAATACCTGTCGTTTTGCCCTTCACATACCAGCTGTTATGAATGAGCTCTGTCTTTGTACTTCTTACTGGTATCTTCCACATCAGTTTAGTGACAGCAAATTTAAGATTCCATATACATTATTTGGGAGTCGGCCAAACAGTATCAAAGACTTCCAGTTGAAAATATTGATTAGTCTACCCCACACACACACTTAATGAACTTATGACGTGTCATGTTCCAGGACCAGACAGTCAGCTTCTCGAGTTCAAAGTGTTAATTGCCACAGAGGTTTTCTCGATTTTGTGCTCCTAAAATCCAACAGGGGATATATCTAATACTTTCTAGGTCTTATTTCAGGTCTACCTGGGCTTATAGGAGTGCAAAATAGATTCATGTACCTGTAGGCTGGAAGTGAAGCATAGTGTTACTGGATACGCTAGTAGAAACACACAGCAATGCTACTGCTTTAACTGCAGGTAACCTTTATTAATTTGCCTAGCTGAATATGTTATGATAAAATAATATAACATAAATCAAATCCCCAATCCCATAAGTTGTTGATCTCATCATCTTACCCTGTTTGACTAATGTATTTTTGCTATAAAAATATGATACTCAATGTGACACACATATCACCCAAATAGTGCATTATTGGCATGTCCAGGTTTCAAATTTATTGAACACTGTACTGTACATCAGACCTTTTAACCTCTGAAGGTGACTGTCAGTGAGATTTTGATGAGCTCTCAGAGAGATTTTTTCGCAGGGCCAATACCATCAATATTTTCCTTGTTATGCCTCCCATGGTCCCACCCCGGCACCCCCCCCCCCCCAACCCAATATTTCATTTTAATAATTTATTTCAGCACTTTTAATGGTATTTGTCAGTAAAAGCATACAAATATGGATATCACTGGTCCAAGCCCCCCCCCCCCCCCCCACCCGACCTCCTGGGGGCAATGACCCCCCCCCCCTCCCCGACACACACAAATAAGAGTGGATGCCTATCTAGCCTTTGCCTGTACCCCTCCCCATCAGTCCTGCCATTTTTTCTTGCTCATGCAAGCCAGTCCTGGTGCTTCAATACATGGAGGCTGAAACATCTTGGGCTGAAATGTCCCAGGACCAAAACGTTCAAAAACCAACACAAGCATTCCTTCTTCGTTCATGCCATTTATTCACTTAAATTACAACTTCAGTGATTTATTTCAGAAAGAATATGATTCCAAACTCAACTTACCTTATAAGATCGTAAATCTATATTTTTTTCGAAATTATTCACAATTACAATGATACATTTCAATATTTCATCTTCAAATGATATTTAAAATCTTTTAAAACCGACTGAAAATCAAATGTTTGCGGTATTTACTTCACACTTCAATCGTGCATAACTGGCATTCTGTTTTACCATCAAACACAATTTATTTATATTGTGTCAAGTAAATGTGTATCTTTGATAAATTATCGTTTCCAACAAGTATTCTGCGTCATAAATTTATATATCGTGACCAACTTGACACCTTGTTTAATTTTCAAAATAGATACAAGACTCGCCATTGAAAGATGCAGAATTTTTGCAGATACCGAGTCGATCACAGCCGAATCTGACGTCACTGAACACATTCACACAAATGTTTGTAATCTCGCGTGTCCGAGATTTCAGAAATTTGCTAACAGTAAAATGTGATGGATTTCAGGACACCTATTTTGAGAAGTATCAAATCAGGAGAAAATAGGATGTGACCTTGAGAGCGTGAGTTGATGCTTCAAACCAGGAGAAACTGGGAGATTTAAGTTAATAGGTCTGCTGTACATGTGCTGTGTCTGCAAAAAGACATTTTGCAACAAATATCCCATACAGATTATTTCTCTCCAGTATGGCCACTAATGTGTTGAAAAAGCTATGTTTTTGTACAGGATTCATTATACTTATTACATTCAAACAGTTTCTCACCTGTATGAGTTTGGAGAAGTGTGTTGATTTCTTTTTTTTACATGTGCATGTGCCGTGTGTCCCCGAAAGTTGTCTACCATGTACTTTATTTTTCATACGAATTGTGAGAGGACAAACATTTCACCCTATATTTGAAATTTTCTAGATTCAAAATCTTGTAATTTTGAGAAAAACTGAACAAAATCAAATTCCTGGCTATATCCACACTTTGGGTATATGTTCAAGCTCGAAAACTGTGGGAGGAGTTAGCTGGACAAATCATGTATCCTATATTCAAAATTCCACAAAAATGTATGAGTTCAACAACCCCTAACTTTGGGAGAAATTGAACTGAATCGAATTCCTGGCAACATGCACACCTTTGGTATATGTGTAACTATCCCGTGAAATAAAAACATTCTAGCTTGAAAACTGTTCGGGAAGTTAGGCAGACAAACCTTTACCCTATATTCGAAATTTCAACAACCTGTAATTTGTGAAAAAGGACACAAAATCAAATTCCTGGCAAATGCACACATTTGGTAAATGAATAAATACCCTCTAAAATGAATGTGTCAATGACACTGTAGCTTATCTTGACCTTATGGTATATTTTGGGGATTAATGTCATAATTACTCAACTTTTATGTTACATTCAAGTAAATTGTGCCATAAATATTGACTTTTTGTTGTCTATAAGAAACTACAGATTCTTTGGCTTTAAAATGTGCTTTGGATATTTTCAGTGATTTTATGCCCCCCAAAAATCCACTCCATGGACCCTTCCTCCCTCCCATACCTCCACCCTATGGGGATGAACTGGGTGCATTTTTTTTTACATGAAATCACACAAGTCACACAAAATCCTCCAAAACACATTTTAAAGCAAAAGAAAAAAATGCATCCCAGCCCCACCCCCATGGGGTTTATTGGGAGAAGTTTTTTCTTCAGAACTCATTCTAAAGCAAAAAAAAAAAAATCACCTTATAGACGTCAACCCACTCTTTCCAGCCCCATTGCATGAGATTCGGCTTCTTTCTGTTCAGTTATTAATTTGTCTGCCATTATAGATTTTGATATCTGAATTATTTCTATATATTTCTTCCATATGTATAATTTTGGATAACACTGAAATGAGTAGGTGTTTATCCTGGGAAAGGCAGTCATCTTGGACACCATTTTGTTTTTGGAAACCTAATTTTTATTATTTGAAAGAAGTCCACAGAGCTATGGCTTCTCTGAAATGAATACCTCATGTCTTGAATTCCTGAAACCCTGTATATTGCCGACATTTAGTGGCTTTGGTGAATATTGCCCCTCAAGTTTTCAAAAGTTGCCCCTTTCTGTGAAAAAAATAAAGTTAAAAAAACAAAAAGGGAGAGAAAAAAGGTTTAAAATGATATGAAATGCCTTAAGTGGGACTAAAAGAATGCATATCATTGTTTATTCATTGGCCTTTGAAAACTGGCCCCCTGCCTGATATTATTGACCATGTTAAAAATTTGAAATTTTGGGGGGGTCAATGAGAGGTTTTCTCATCATATTGGCAAATAACATACAGGACATAAAAAAAAACTTGAGAAGAAAACAAATTCAGGTTGGGGCAAAAAATCAGGGCAGTTGGTAAAAAAATATTTTTTTTTACTTGGAGGGGAACTTGGGGGCAACATTGGGGTAAATGATTGGCTAAACCTGACTTTAACCCTTTATTGTAGTCACAGTTGGCCATAGCTATAGAAAAAAAGTAACCTTAAACACCAATAAATAAACTAGACGACCAAATTGACTATAAATACCAATAAAACTGATAAATTCCCATTCAGCTCTGTGAAAGTATACAAAAACAAAAGTTCACTAAACAACAAGTTTACATTGTTCCATCTGCCCTCATTAATCAAGATTTAACACCTGAAATATTTAAGTAGATCACTGACAGTCATGTTCATCATATTGCACTCAACAAATAATAAATGAAGTAAACCTTTCCAACACCAGAGAGTCTATCCCAAGTTATTCAATGTGACTGGTTCCATAAGATGAATAATTTTTTACTTTAAAAAGCATTTTGGAGGCTTTTGAGTAATTTAATGCAAAAAAACAATTCACGACTGCCTGCCTGGGGCATCTTATATGGCTAAATGGGTGAATCTAGGGCAGAGGGGGTGGAGGGGGTTGCATCAAAGCACTTTCATCAACTGGGACCCCACACCCACCCCATGGGGTGAACAAGGAAAAAATATTGCACCTAATTGTGTTATGGGGGATTTTGAGAGATTTTATTCAAAACATTTCACCCCATGAACCTATCACCCCAAGCCCAACTGTATGGGGCCCGTCAATTTGTTGATTTTTTTTTTTCATGAAATCACTCAAAATCCCCCAAAACACATTTTAAAATAAAGGTAAAAAAAGAAAAAATCCCCATGTGGTGAACTGGGTGAACAATTTTTTTCCTTTGCCTTAAATGTGTTTTGGGGCATTTTTAGTGATTTCATGCATAAAAAAATTGAATCGCTCCGTGCATAAAATATTTTGTCATGAAATTACACAAAATTCCCCAAAATAAACTCTAAAGCAAAAACAAATTCATGCATGGGACCCCAACCCTATCCCCACCCCCCACCCCCCCCCCCCCCCTCTGCCCCCATGGGCTGAACTGGAAAATTATATACATATATATATTGCATAAAATCACTTCGAATCCTTCAAAACTCATTTGAAAGCAGAAAAAAATATAGCTGCAGTAGCCATGCTACCATTGGCTGATTTGAAGCCAACCATTATGAAAAGTACTGATGGTCACAGCTGAACCTGCATATGAAATTTCGTTGAAATTGGGAGAAAAAAATACATGGTTGCAGCAGCCATGCTACAATTGGCTGATTTGAAGTCAAACATTACAAAAAGTAGAAGTGGTCAAAGCAAAACCTGCAAATGAAATTTCATCAATTGGAGAAAATAAATACACATTTAGAATGTACTTACTGATCTCAAACACACACAGATGATGACAGTGTCCTACATGCCTGAGATATCATATTACATTCACACAAAGACAATTTTATTCAGAGCTTTATTGGGGATTTTCACTCAATGTAGTAGAAGAAAAAAGAAGCCAAAACAATTTCACCCCTCAATTCCCGCACCACAGGGGCAGCCACCATGACCAAAATAGGAAGATTTCATCTACTCATCAGTCTAAGAAAACCTGCCAAACTTCAAGAAAATTGGTTAAGATAAAAATTTTTTTAAAAATCACCCCACACTGCTGCTGCTGCAGCAGCCACTGTGTGCAGCCAACTGTGACCAAAATAGGACGTTCTCATCTAGATATCAACCCGAACATGCATATGAAATTTGGTGATGATCAGATGAGAACTACGACCTGTAGCCTGCGCCATACAAAATTCATGATGGCTGCTACAGCAGCCAATGTAAGCAGCCAACCATGACCAAAATAGGATGTTCTCATCTAGACACCAACCTTAACATGCATATGAAATTTGGTGATGATCGGATAAGACCTTCGGCCTGTAGCCTGCGCCATACAAATTGTGGACAGACAGACTCACAGACTAAGACACTCACAGACTTCTGCATGCCCCACGACAATAGCTTAGCTTGACTTGTCAAGATAAGTTAATAAAAAGCAGAGGTGAGCCTAAAATTCTCACCTGGCTCAAATTGTCAAAAGAGATGAGTGTATTGGTAAGTGATCAGCAGCAAGAGCAATTTTTTAATCTGCGATGACACAACCAAAGGCAACTGTTTTGGCCACTCATTTCTTCTGGTCCTAGGAAAAGCTTCCTAGCAAGCTCTGTCCTGTGAAGTATTATAAAACAACAGCTGAACAAATTTTTTGTTTTGTTTTCAACTACGGTGGTTCTTTCTTGCCCCCTCCCCAACTGCAACAAAAAGAAAAATTAAATGAAAGTGTCAATATCACTGTAGCTTAACTTGTGTGTTGTGTTTGATGAAAAGGATAATGTTCAGTGTTTATGAAACGATAATGAAATAAGACAAGAATTGTGATAATTGGGAATATGTTAATTTCTGTTCCCTGTATACTGTTTTTAATAAAAATAATATGAGGTGTAGACTGTACTAAAGAGCTGAGAGCTGGGTTAATGTGGACCTCACAGTTAATGTATGTGGTCCTCACAGTTAACGTATGTCATTGAAAGTTACCAAGTTACAGCGATATTATTTCCAAATGAGTCATCATATCAAGTTATATTGAAATCCCTTCATAAATATGGCCAGTAGACTGTGTTAAAGGTTTTCGCTTCAGGCCTGAGTAGCCATCATGGTTAAATGATCACGACCAAAAGAGGACGTTGTCATCTGGGCATCATCTGGAGTGATCCTCCGAAGGTACAATGAAATCCCTTGATAAATATGACCTGTAGACTGTGCTCAAGGTTTTCAAGCTTTGGGTCCTTGTAGCCGTCACATTTGACCAATCACAACCAAAAGGGGATGTCTTCATCTAGGCATTATATGGAGTCAACCTAACAAGTTACAATGAAATCCTTCCATAAATATGACCTATAGACTGTGCTAAAGATGTTTGGGCTTCAGGCCCCTGTAGCTGTCACAGTTGCCCAATCATGTCCAAAATGGGACATTCTCATCTAGACATTATATGAAGTCAACCTACCAAGTTACAATGAAATCCCCCCACAAATACGACCTGTAGACTGTGCTAAAGATTTTTGGGCTTTGGGCCCCTGTAGCTGTCACAGTTGCCCAATCGTGTCCAAAATGGGAATTCTCATCTAGACATTATATGAAGTCAACCTACCAAGTTACAATGAAATCCCTCCATAAATATGACCATAAATATAAATATGACGTGTAGGCTGTGCTAAAGTTTTTAGGGTTTTGGGCTTGCGCAGCCATCATGGTTGAAGGATCGCAAACAAAAGGGGACATTCTCTTCTAGACATTATTTGGAGTCATCCTACCAAGTTACAATGAAACTATTTCCAAATGAGTCATCCTATCAAGTTACATTAAAATCCCTTCATAGATATGGCCTGTTGACTGTGTAAAAGGTTTTTGTGCTTCAGGCCTGTGTAGCCATGATGGTTGACCGATTGCATTTAAAAGGGGACGTCCTCATCTGAACATTATACTGAGTCATTCTGCTAAGTTACAATGAAATGCCTTCACAAACACGACCTGTAGTTCTTTGGGTTTGGGGCTCTGGCAGCCATCATGGTTGATTGATCAAGACCAAAGGAGAACGTTGTCATCTGGGCATCATCTGGAGTGATCCTCTGAAGGTACAATGAAATCCCTTCATAAATATGACCTGTAGACTGTGCTCAAGGTTTTCGGGCTTCGGACTGCTGTAGCCATCACAGTTGCCCAATCGCACCCAAAAGGGGACGTTCTCATCAAGACATTATATTAAGTCAACCTACCAAGTTACAATGAAATCACTCCATATTAAATATTCCTCAATAAATATGACCTGTAGACTGTAGACTGCTAAAGGTTTTGGGGTTTTGGGCTCAGGCAGTTGTCACAGTTAACAGATCATGACCAAATGGGAAAGTTCTCATCTAGACATCATATGGAGTCATCCTACCAGGTTACAATGAAATCCCTCCATATTAAATATGACCTGCAGACTGTGCTAAAAGTTTTTGGGTTTCGGGCTCAGGCAGCCATCACGGTTGACAGATCATGCCCAAAAGGGGATGTTCTCATCTCAATATTATACAGAGGCATCCTAACAAGTTACAAAGAAATTCCTTCATACTGTGCTAATGATTTTCGGGTTTTGGGCTCGGGCAGCCAGACCAGGTGACCGATCGCGACCAAAAGGGGAAATTTTGTGATGATCAGATCTTCGGGGTGTAGCCTCTGCTAAAGGAAAATGTGAACAGACTCACAGACTTCCACTTGCGTGATGGCAATAGCTAATCTTGACTTTGTCAAGTTATGCTAAAAATGGACAAGAAAAAACAAGTGTCTCGATTTGAACAAAACTTAAATTTGACACTCCAAGAGATGTTGCATACCAAATATGAAAGGATTCTCACTTGTAGACCTGAAGGAGAATTTTCAAGTAATTTTCTCATTTTGCACTAAGGTAAACTTTAGGCTTCAATAAAAAGCCCAAATATTAACCCAGAAACCTGACTTGAACAACCTTCAATCCAACCCTCCTAGAGGTGTTGTACACCAAATATCAAAGGAATTTGACTGCAGGATCTGAAGATGATTTTAAATGATAATTCCCCGTATTGCACAAAGTAAATATTTGAACCTTACACCTCAAGAGATGTCACAAACTAAATATGAATGGATTCTCACTAGTGGGTCTGAAAAAGATTTTCAAAGAAATTTTCTCATATTGCACGAAGTTAAAATTTGGGCTCCAATAAAAACCTCAAATATTCATCCAGGGATCCCATTTAAACAAAGTGGAATCTATCCCCTCTAGTCCCATTTAAACAAACTGGAATCTATCCCCTCTAGAGGTGCTGCTTACCAAATATCAAAAGAATTTGACTGGTGAATCTGAAGAAGAATATTTTTAAAGACTATTGCCCATACTACACAAAGTTAATATTCAGGCTCCCATAGGAAGCCCAAATATTAACCCAGAGACTCGATTTGAACAAATTCGAATCTTCCACCTCTAGAGATGTCACATACAAAATATGAAAGGATTCTCACTGGCAGGTTTGAAAAAGAAGATTTTTTAACAAACTTTCTCATTTTGCAATAAGTTAAAAGTTGGGCTCCAATAAAGAGCCCAAATATTCATCCAGGGATCCCGTTTGAACAAACTTGAATTTAACCCCCCTAGAGATGCTGCATACCAAATAACAACAGAAACTGACTGGTGGATCTGAAGAAGAAAATTTTTTTTAAAGATTATTCCCCAAGTTGCAACAAGTTAATATTCAGGCTCCTATTGGAAGCCCAAATATTAACCCAGGGTCTCAATTTGAACAAACTTCAATCTGACCCCTGCAGAGATGTTGTATACCAAGTATCAAAAGAATCTGACTGTTGGATCTGAAGAAGATTTTTAAAGCTTATTCCCCATAGTGTCTTAAGTTAATTATTTGTGCTCCAGTGTTGAGCCCAAATATGAACCGAGGGGCTTGATTTGAACACACTTGTATTTGACCGTCCTAGGGATTCTGTTAAATATCAAAAGATTCCTATCAGCGTTTTTTTTCAATTTTGGAGAATATACTGACTCAGTATTGTTTCAAAAGCTCCTACAGAACAACCTAACACAACCGATGGCCATTTGTTTTAATCCATTCTACTGGTCAAAAGGATAGTTCATACCAAATAACAGTTCTCTGTTCCTTGTAGTTTGGGAAATATGGGCATTTGAATTCTTTTCTACTTTTAGCTCCTGCGGTACCCACGTGGCTATGAAAAAAAACATTTTGGCCATCAATCAAGTACTTTGGACCCACTTATATTACATGTCAAATTTGGTTCAAATCGGCTCATCAGTTCTTGAAATAGAAATTTTGGGTGAAGCCCAAAATGTGTATATGCCCACAGAGAGCCCAAATATTGATCTACCAACTTCCCTTGAACAAACTTTAATCTTCAACTCCAAAGCGTGTTCCATACCATATATCAAGACAATATCTCTCATGGTTCATGAGAAGATTTTTAGGCTTTGTCATCAATGACCAGAGTCCGAAGAAGACAGCCGCTTCGTTTGAACAAAAAAGAAAGGGTATACTCCAGGGATGGTTTGTGCAATATATGTTTGAATTTGGCTGAATGGTTGTGAAGGAGAAGCCAGGTTTGCAAAAGTTAACGGAGGCGGACGACGGACTTGCAGTCAGGGGAGCTAAAAAGGGGTTTAGCTTGAAAACTGTAACTGAAATTAGGAGGACAATCCTTGTCCCATATATGTGGGTGGATAAACGGAAGAACAGATGGACAGATAGGGGCAAAACTATATCCCCCACTTATAGTCATGAAGCATAGAAAAACTCACATTTTAATACTTACTGAAAGTTTCTTATGTGTACATGTTACAGTAAACAGATGGTCTTGCTCATGAAAGTTACAAAGTTACCTTTGTAGTTATTTCTAGTGAAGTCTATACAGACAGTCATGTATTCACTAGACATCACTACTAAGTCAGAGTGTTACTTTATTATGATGGAACAAAACATAAGTAGAATTGGCCACAGATGAGAATAAATGAGCATTTGTGCGAATCAAAGTTGATTCTCATTGTTTTCCTTGTGAGAATCACCAGTATGTGTTCTGATGTGCTTTGACACAGATTTCTTGACTGGATGCTTTTCTGCACAAATTACACTGAAATTGTTTCCTCGCCTGTATGGGTTCTCAAATGTGTTGCGAGATGTGACTTTTGAACAAATGCTTTATCACATATATTACATTCAAATGGTTTCTCACCTGTATGAGTTCTGAGATGTAGTTTGAGATTTGATTCTTGAACAAATGTTTTATTACATAAATTACATTCAAATTGCTTCTCGCCTGTATGTGTTCTGAGATGCATTATTAAAGCTGATTTGTGACCAAATGTTTTATTACATATATTACATTCAAATGGTTTCTCACCTGTATGATTTCTGAAATGTTTTTTGAGATTTGATTCTTGACCAAATGCTTTATTACATATATTACATTCAAATGGTTTCTCATCTGTATGTGTTCTGAGATGTAGTTTGAGATTTGATTCTTGACCAAATGCCTTATTACAAATTTTACATTCAAATGGTTTCTCACCTGTATGTGTAGAGAGATGTATTTTTAAAGCTAATTTGTGACCAAATGTTTTATTACATATATTACATTCAAATGGTTTCTCAATAGTATGAATTTCGACATGTCTTTTGAGATGGTATTTTTGACTGAATGTTTTATTACAAATATTACATACAAATGGTTTCTCACCTGTATGTGTTCTGAGATGTTTTTTTAAATTTGATTCTTGAACAAATGCTTTATTACAATTATTACATTCAAATGGTTTCTCACCTGCATGTGTTCTGAGATGTGTTTTTAAAGTTGATTTGTGACCAAATGTTTTATTACATATTTTACATTCAAATGGTTTCTCACCTGTATGTGTTCTGAAATGTACTTTTAAATATGATTTGTGACCAAATGTTTTATTACATATAGTACATTCAATTGGTTTCTCACCTGTATGTGTTCTGAGATGGTTTTTTAAAGTTGGTTCATGACCAAATGTTTTATTACAAATATTACATTCAAATAGATTCTCACCTGTATGTGTTCTGAGATGTATTTTTAAAGTTGGTTCATGACCAAATGTTTTATTACAAATATTACATTCAAATGGTTTCTCACCTGTATGTGTTCTGAGATGTTTGATGAGAAATGGTTTGCAAGTGAACCCTTTATTACATATATTACATTTAAATACTTTCTCACTTGCGTGTATTTTGACATGCTGCTTCAAACCTTGTTTTTTTATAAAGGCTCTAACACACATTAATCCATTAGAAAGCCCCTCCATACTGTTTGTGATCAAGCAAGTCAGTTCTGTTAAAACAGTTCAAAGAAAACAGCCGCGTACCTCATTTAGAAACATTTCAACTATATCTTCTCAAAAATCTTCATAAATCAGGAATTAGTATCAAGTTAACTATCAATTTATAACATTACTGTAATTTCATGTATACTTTCAATCTGAATCTTTTTACTTTTCCACCAATACTAAACATTCAACACAAATCTGCAAGTTCCAGTTTTCATTACCTGGATATTAAACAGCATTCTCTCATCATCAAGTGTATTCTGAAGAACAAAAAAAATAAAATTATTATATCTCCTATCATTAATACTAAGAAATGAAAATGTCAATAATACTGTAGCTTAACTTGTCTGTGTGTTGTGTTTGACAAAAAGGATAATGTTCAATGTTTTTGAAAGGATTATAAAATAAGACAAGAATGTGATAATTGGGAATATGCTAATTTCTGTTCCCTGTATGCTATGTTTTTAATAAAAGTAATATGAGGTGTAGACTGTACTAAAGAACTGAGGGGTGGGTTAATATGGCCCTCATAGTTAATGAATGCGGCCCTCACAGTTAACTTTTGTCAAGGAAAGTTACCAAGTTGCAGTGAAATTATTCCAAAAGAGTCATCCTATCAAGTTACATTGGAATCCCTTCATAAATATGGACTGCAGGCTGTGCTAAAAGTGTTTGGGCTTCAGGTCTGTGGAGCCATCATGGTTGACTGATTGCAACTGAAAGGAGACGTCCTCATCTTGATATTATACTGAGTCATTCTACCAAGTTACAATGAAATCCCTTCACAAATATGACCTGTAGTCTGTACCTTAACCTGTACTGAAGCCAGCATGGTTGAATGATCACGACCAAAAGGGGATGGTCTCATCTGGGCATTATCTGGAGTGATTCTATGAAGTTACAATGAATTCTCCTCATAAATATGACCTGTAGACTGTGCTAAAGGTTTTTGGGCTTTAGGCCCCTATAGACATCACAGTTGTCCAAATACTTCCAAAAAGGGAAGTTCTCATCTAGACACTATATGAAGTCAACCTACCAAGTTACAATGAAATCCCTCCAAAATATTACCTGTAGACTGTGCTAAAGGTTTTCCGATTTTGGGCTCGGGCAGTCGACACTGTTGACAGATCGCGACCAAATGGGGAGTTCTCATCTAAACATCAAATGAAGTCATCCTACCAAGCTACAATGAAATCCCTCCATATTAAATATGATCTGCAGACTGTGCTAAAATTTTTGGGCTTGGGCAGCCATCACAGTCTACAGATCATGACCAAAAGGGGACGTTCTCATCCAGACATTATACAGAGGCATTCTACCAAGTCACAATGGAATCCCTTAATAAATATGACCTGTAGACTGTGCTAATGGTTTTCGGGCTCGGGCAGCCATTCCGGTTGACCTGTAGTGACTAAAAGGGGACGTTCTCATCTAATCATGACCCCAAACCTGCATATGAATTTTTAACTTGGCTTTTTTTTACAGAAATAAAGCACTGCTGTATGGGTTAACAAAATAACAACATATTTTCTTCTCAATTTGAAATGCCATCATATTGTATGACATTAATTTTTTTAAACTTCCGGCAAAGTAATTATAACTTTTAACAAGTTTGCTTGAGACTGCACAGCAAATCTGTTAATGTCATTCAAGAAATAAATATAAATCTGAAAAGAATTACACCAGATTCCTGTTTTTTTTTTTAAATCAGACTCCCTAAAATGCTATTATGTGAATTAAACTTCATGCCATACAACTTATTTTGGGAGTTTATTACACTCTATTGTTTCATCTAAATTTGGGAGAATCATCTGGATTCTCGCAAAAATGGTTGCGAGAATCCATATCTGATATAAGAGTGGTATGTTCCTATTAGGCCACCATGGTTGAACCCCTGTTGTATACTGATAACACATGTTAGCCTTTTACCCAACACAGCTTTTTATTTTTGAAAACCTGACCGGAATTAATAATTTGAAAAAAAGTAATATTTAACAACAAAACCTTTGAAATATGGATGCCATGAACCAGTTCCAATGACAGCCATATTTGTACAATTTTACTGACAAAGTGTCAAGATATTTCAGGTCATGTTTTAGCTTTGTAATTCGCTGCTGCTATGTTAGGTAAAGAGTTAAATTGGAGTCAATTCTTTTCATGTGAATACTAGCAGAGATGCAGTGAGAATCTAGATGGGTTGTTGCTGACTTTTGTTGCGTGAATCTCTGCGAGATCGGATTCTCAGATTCGTTGAAATATTAGTCCTGCATTTTATTATACAGATTAATACAGGAGTTATTTTTACACTCAAGTATAAAAATGTGCTCTTTCCAAAATACAGCACAAACAAAATTTTCTGCTTACGATCCATCTCAAAAATGAATAATACACATATTCATCACATAAAATTTAGCGGGAATGCATCTCGGGCATAAAGACAAAAAGAGGCCCCCAAGGATCTTAATCAGACACCTGACATGGTGGCTCAAATAACTATTGTGGGTTACATTCAGTTAGTCATGGTTCATCAACACTACAGAGTGTACAGAGCATATATTATGTCACTGCTCCTCTCCCCATAGAATAGAGAGCCCAAATATTAGCCCAGGGACATGATTTGAACAAACCTGAATCTGACACACACACACACAGAGCCAACACCCCCCAACCCCCACCCCACACACACAAGTCCTAAAGATGTGGTATACCAAATAAGAAAGCATTCGGACTGGTGGATCAAAGAAGATTTTTAAAGACATTTCCTCACATTGCAATAAGTTAAAAGAAACAAGAGGCCCCAGGGCGTCTGAGGGCACTCAGCTGACATGCTAGTCTAGTCTAAATATCAAACCAGGGACTTGACTTGAATAAGCTGCCTACGCCCCTCCTAAGAAAAGCATACACCAACTAGATGGAGCAATTGTGCCCACACAATACACAGGATTTTCCTCCTACTTTCAGTTCCTGCCCTTTTACATCCCAAAATTGAGATAAGCACATAAAAAAAAGATTTTTTTAATTTTTGTTCGGAAATTTTCGAAGTCCCAAACAAAATATTTTCAGACTAAATTTTTTTTTCTTCTTAAACTTGACAAAAACACAAAAAAACAAAAAACTAATTTCCAGATTTTGGTCCAAAATTTCTAAGTCCCACCCGGACCTCAAATTTTCGGTGTAAAAAAAAAAGTTTTGGTCTTGAAATTGACCGAAATGCATAAACAAGAGGCCCCAGGGGGCCTTAGGCACTCACTGAATGTTCCATACTGTTAGACACAAATTTTATCAAAAGCTATTCTTAAAGTTCTACAGAGTAAATCTATACTCTCTGTGGAGCTAAAACATCAACAGGACTGAATGGGACAATGCTGCTGATAAAATTTCAAAAGATTCTGCATGATGGTTCTGAAGAAGATTTTTAAAGAATTTTCCTTGAATTGCACAAAGTAAACATTCACGCCCCCATAGCGAGCCCCAATATTGATCAAAAGACTCAATTTGAATAAACCTGAATCCAACCCATACCAAGATGCTGCATACCAAATATCAAAAGATTCTGCCTGCTGGATCTGGAGAAGAAGATTTTTTAAGAAATTGACCTGAAATGCACTAAGTTCGAATTCGGGCTTCTATACTGAGCCCAAATGTGAATCCAGGGGGCTGATTTGAACAAACTTGAATCAGATCCACCCCACAATGTGGCATACCAAATATCAAAAGATTCTGCCTGCTGGATCTGGAGAAGAAGATTTTTTAAGAAATTTGCCTGAAATGCACTAAGTTCGAATTTGGGCTTCTATAGTGAGCCCAAATATGAATCCAGGGAGCCGATTTGAACAAACTTGAATCAGACCCATACCAAGATGCTGTATACCAAGTATCAAAAGATTCTGTCCACTGGTTCTGGAGAAGAAGATTTTTTAATAATTTTTCTATAATTCAAACGGTGATATCAGGGTTATGACCCCCAAGGGACGTGGCCATTTCATTTGAACAAACATGAATTGCCATATAGTAATGAACATCCTCATGAAGTTTCGTGAAAATCAGACCAGTGGTTTCAAAGGAGAAGTCGTTTGAAAAATGTTCACGACGACGGACGACAACGGATGGCAAGTGATAAGTTAAGTTCCCTCCGGTGAGCTAAAAAACAAAACTCACTTCCGGATTTGGGTCCAAAATTTTTAAGTCCAGACTTGGACCCTAAATTTGCCGCCTAAAGATGAACCCAAGGACTTGGCTTGACAAACCTGAATCTCACCCCCCAAAGCATGCTGTATACCAAATATCAAAAGATTCTTATTGGTAGATCTGAAGAAGATTTTCAAAGAATATTTCTCATACTGCACTAATTTGAACATTTGGTTCCCATAGGGAACCCAAATATGGACCGAGGGATTGATTTCAACAAATATGTCAATCAATGATCCAAAGATGTTATATGTAAAATATGAAGGAACCGTGATTTGGAAGCAAACAAATCTTTAATGTTTTCCCATTGCCCACAGTGTTAAAAAAAAGCTGACTCATCATTTTTTCCAAGTCCCGAAAAAGTATCTTATGACAAAACCGAAGGCAATTTTTCTTTACCATTCCTTTCTGTTGGTCCCAAGGAGGCCTCACACCAAATAAAAATTCTCAGTGCCATGCAGTTTTGGAGATACGGACATTTTCATTTTTTTCTATTTTTGGCTCCTGAGGTTCCCACAGGACTGCAGGAATTATTATTTTTTTGCATAAATTAAGTACTTATAACCCAATAATACCTCATATTGAATTTTGTTCAAATTGACCTCTCGATTAAAAAAAATAGAAATTCTGGGCGGGGCAAAAATTCTTGCCCCTCTTAGAACAAAGGCAAAACTTCTCTTGAACAAACTTGAGTCTACACCTCAAAGGGAAGCTGCATACCAAATATCAAGTTTCTGAAACAGCTGCTTCATGAGAAGATTTTTAAAAATTTTGGGCATTTTGGCCCCACCACGCTCCAAAATATGAGCAGAAACACAATTTGAAGAAAAACCCAAATGCCCCCATATAACCGCTACTCATGTGAATTTTCACTGAACTGCAGCCAGTGGCTTTGGAGAAAATGACCCAAGTACCACCTTCACGACGTACGACAGATGACGGACAAAAAGTGATTAGAATAGCTCACCCTCAGGTAAGCTAATAAAACTTTAGGCTCAAATATTGGGCCAAAATATTCACCAAGGGACTAAATTTGAATCTGACCCCCAGAGATATTGAACAGTAAATATCAGAAGATCAAAACTGATGGTTCTGGAGAAAAAGATTTTTAAAGAAATTCCTTCATATTGCCTAAAGTTGAAACTCGGCTCCCATAAGAAGCCCAAATATTAACCCTGGGACTCGATTTGAACAAACTTGAATCTAACCTCCCTACAGATATTGATCTGAAGACGATTTTCAAAGAAATTTCCTCATATAGCACTAAGTTAAAATTTGGACTACCATAGAGAGCCCAAACATATATCTAGGGATCCGATTTGAACAAACTTGAATCTGACCCCCCCCCCCCCCCCCCCCCTCCTAGAGGGGTTACATACCAAATATGAAAGCATTCTGACTGGTGGATCTGAAGAAGATTTTTAAAAATGAACCCAATATTGAACAAAGTTAAAATTTTGGCTTCTGCAGAAACCCTAAATATTAACCAGGGACTTGGTTTGAACAATCGTGAATCTGACCCTGATAATAATGATGAATACCAAACATTAAAAGATTATGACTGGCGGTTCTGAAGAAGATTTTTGAAGAATATACCCCATATTACCCTAATTTAAAAATTCAGGCTCCTGTATTCAGCCCAAATATGAACCAGTGGGCTTTATTTTAACACATTTGTATCTGACCTCTCCCTCCCCCCCCCCCCCCCCCTTTCTTCCCTCATGGATGCTGTATACCAAATATCAAAAGTTTCTAAATATTGGTTCTGGAAAAAGATTTTTTGAAATTTTTGCAAATATGCTGACTCCGCATTTTTTCGATGCCCACTGCAGAACACCCTAACTTAACCGATGGCAGTTTTTTCTTACCATTCAATTCTACTGGTCCTAAGGATGCTTCATATCAAATAACAGTTCTCTGTTTTGTGTGCTGTGTGAACAAAGTTAAAATTTGGGCTTCTGTAGAAAGCCTAAATATTAACCTAGGGACTTGGTTTGAACAATCTTGAATCTGCCTCATAACAATGATGTATACTAAACAATAAAAGATTCTGACTGGCGGTTCTGAAGACAAAGATTTTTAAAGAATATTCCCCATATTATCCTAATTTAAAAATTCGGGCTCCTGTGTTCAGCCCAAATATGAACCAATGGGCTTTATTTTAACACACTTCTATCTGCCCCCCCCCCCCCATGAACGCTGTATACCGAATATCAAAAGTTTCTAAATATTGGTTCTAGAGAAAAGATTTTTTCAAATTTTTGCAAATATGCTGACTCCGCATTTTTTCGATGCCCACTGCAGAACACCCTAACATAACCGGTGGCAGTTTTTTCTTACCATTCAATTCTTCTATTTGTCCTAAGGATGCTTCAAACCAAATAACAGTTCTCTGTTTCGTGTGCTGTGGGAAATATGGGCGTTTGTAAATATTTCTATTTTTAGCTCCCAGGGTTCCCATGGGGATGCAGGAATTTTTTTTATTCAGGAGTCAAGTACTTATGACCCAATAATACCACATACCAAATTTGGTTCAAATCGTACCATCGGTTTAGAAAATAGAAATTTTGGGTGGGGCAAAAAATCATACCCCTCCCATCATTATAAAGCCAAATATTACTTCACAAGCTTTGTTTGAACAAACTTGATTCTACACCTCAAAGGGAAGCTCCATAACAAATATCAAGTCATTGAACCCACTGGTTCATGAGAAGATTTTAAAAATATTTTGGAGCATTTTCCCCCACTCCCTCCCTATGGGGCTGGGCATATTGAGGTGAACAAAAATGCAATGCCCCTTCAAGACCATCACTCGCACAAACTTTCACTTGAATTGGCCCAGTAGTTTTGTTTTGGAGGACAAGACCAACGCATGGTGTTGACAGCCGATGGACGACGGGCAATGAGATTGGCTCAGCTTGACTTTATCAAGATGAGCTAAAAACCAAAATACAACCCATATGGACACTTTCAAGCCATTCTGAAAAGGTTGCAAGGTACAGAGAGCAAAGCGTGCTCACGATACTGACTATATGGAGAAGCTGAAAGCCAAGTTGAATAATGATTTCACTCCATCTTAACATTCACAGACACCTTTCCAAAAAAGACCAGAGATATATCAACTAGGGCTGTCGCGATTATTCGATTAGTCAACTAACCGTCGACTATTGAAGTAGTCGACGTTTTTTATTTTTAGTCGATCGTCGTTCATTTTCAAGGTGGTACACGTCTACTACACGTCGGGGCTAAATTGCATTGTTTTGTGAGGTGAATGAACAATGAAGGTGAATAACTTTAAATATCTAACCATAGTTAACATTCATATCCGGAAGACTGTATGACTGTCACTGACTGTGTAAGAAAGAACACTCACAGTTACTCGAGAAGAATAGATTCTTCTGAATTTCTCCAGTCTTGTACACACGAATGCACCCATTGAAAAACCCAAAGTGCGGAAGTGACAAAATTATGACAAAAGTCAGAACGTCAGATCACTTCTCAAAGTTCGGAACTTCAGACTAAGATCCAATTTTAACAACTGACGAGGGAATGCATAGATCTCAATGTTCAAAATTTCGAGAAACTTATTGCAGAAAGGAAACATATGCAGGAATGTTCTTTGGTAAATTCATTTTAATTCATCGGCTTCAATCTAGTTCAAACTTGGACCTGCAGTCAGTAATATTATTTTTGGGGTTGGTACGTCCTATAGGACGTACCAACCCCAAAAATTATATTACGGACTGTGGGTCCAAGATTGGACTACATGTAGCTTCAGTCGGGACCGATTTGTTGTTCCCACAACTCCACTTCGTCTGAACACACTGGTGCCATTGTCATTTTCAGAGTTTTACAAACAGAAGAATGATTTGCTAAAAAATCATGGGAAGCGAGTATTAATCGACTAACCGTCGATTACTGGTCACGATTAGTCGATTACAAAAAATGATAGTCGCGACAGCCCTAATCTCAACTACATGTGCTTTAAGCTGACTGGTGAGAAACTATTTATAGATTTGTGTCATAGAGAGAATGTTTTCCAGGTATTATGATGAATATTACAATCTAGAGAGGAAAAGATCTTCTGCTTTACTTATATTTAAAGTTGCGGTTGATTGCTGCTAAGCTCTGAGCTCTCTCAAACAATTCATATACACCCCGTTTAAACTGAGTAATGATGTTTATAAGAGGCTGAAGGATGTCTACACTAACAAATTTCTACAAGCAGATCCAGGGGGTGGGATCTCTTATAATAATCCTAACAGTGATATGTATCTAATTAAGGCCTAAACAAAATTAAAAATCTGTTTCACAGGCCCTCCTGCATGATCCTTTTGGCTGCCACATGCTCTCTTTTTATAGCCAATGTAAACTTAAATAAAATAAATGAAAGTGTCAATGACACTGTAGCTTAACTTGTGTGTTGTGTTTGATGAAAAGGATAATGTTCAATGTTTATGAAAGGATTATGAAATAAGACAAGAATTGTGATAATTGGGAATATGTTCATTTCTGTTCCCTGTATGCTATGTTTATGATAAAAATAATATGAGGTGTACACTGTACTAAAGATCTGAGGGGTGGGTTAATATGACCTCACAGTTAATATATGTGGCCCTCACAGTTAACATATATCAACAAAATTACAATGAAATTATTCCAAAATGAGTCATCCTATCAAGTTACATTAAAATCCCTTCATAAATATGGCCTGTAGACTCTGCTAAAGGTTTTCGGGCTTCGGGCCCCTGTAGCCGTCAGTTTCCCAATTGCGCCCAAAGGGGACGTTCTCATCTAGACATTATATGAAGTCAACCTACCAAGTTACAATGAAATCCCTCCATAAATACGACCTGTAGACTGTGCTAAAGGTTTTGGGGCTTCAGGCACCTGTAGACATCACAGTTGACCAACCACGACCAAAAGGGGATGTCATCATCTAGGCATTATATGGAGTCAACCTAACAAGTTACAATGAAATCCTTCCATAAATACGACCTACAGACATGCTGAAGGTTTTTGGGCTCGGGCAGCCATCAAGGCTGAATGATTGTAACCAAAAGGGGACGTTCTCATCTGGACACTATTTGGAGTCATCCTACCAAGCTACAATAAAATCCCTTCATAATTATGACCTGTAGACTGTTCTAAAGGTTTTCGGGCTTTGGGCCCCTGAAGCCGTCACAGTTGCCCACTCGTTTCCAAAAGGGGACGTTCTCATCTAGACATTATATGAAGTCAACCTACCAAGTTACAATGAAATCCCTTCATAAATATGACCTTAGACTGTGCTAAAGGTTTTCGGGCTTCGGGCTCGGGCAGCCATAATGGTTGAATGATCGCAACCAAAGGGGACAATCTCATCTGGGCATCATCTGGAGTGATCCTGCAAAGTTACAATGAAATCCCTTCATAAATATGACCTGTAGACTGTGTTCAAGTTTTCGGGCTTCGGGCACTTGTAGCCATCACAGTTGACCAATCACGACTAAAAGGGGATGTCATCATCTAGGCATTATATGGAGTCAACCTAACAATGTTACAATGAAATCCTTCTATAAATATAAACTTTTGCCTATGCTAAAGGTTTTTGGGCTCGGGCACCCATCAAGGCTGAATGATCACGGCCAAAATGGGACGTTCTCATCTTGACCTTATTTGGAGTCAACCTACCATGTTACAATGAAATCCCTTCATAAATATGACCTGTAGACAGTGCTAAAGGTTTTTGGGCTTCGGGCACCTTTAGCCCTCAAAGTTGCCCAAACATGTCCAAAAGGGGACATTCTCATCTAGGCATTATATGAAGTCAACCTACCAAGTTACAATGAAATCCCTTCACAAATATGACTTGTAGACTGTGCTTAAGATTTTCGGGCTTCGGGTTCGGGCAGCCATCATGGATGAATAATCGCAACCAAAGGGGACAATCTCATCTGGGCATCATCTGGAATGATCCTATGAAGTTAAAATGAAATCCCTTCATAAATATGGCCTGTAGACTGTGCTCAAGGTTTTTGGGCTTCGGGCACTTGTAGCCAACACAGCTGACCAATTACGACCAAATGGGGATGTCATCATCTAGGCATTATATGGAGTCAACCTAATAGGTTACAATGAAATCCTTCCATAAATATGACCTTTTACCTATGCTAAAGGTTTTTGGGCTCGGGCACCCATCAAGGCTGAATGATCGCGATCAAAAGGGGACGTTCTCATCTAGACATTATTTGGAGTCATCCTACCAAGTTACAATGAAATCCCCTCATAAATATGACCTGTAGACTGTGCTAAAGGTTTTCGGGCTTCGGGCACCTTTAGCCGTCACAGTTGCCCAATCATGTCCAAAAGGGGACGTTCTCATCTAGACATTATATGAAGTTAACCTACCAAGTTACAATGAAATCCCTTCATAAATATGACCTGTAGACTGTGCTCAAGGATTTCGGGCTTCGGGCTCGGGCAGCCATCATGGGTGAATGATCCCACGTTCTCATCTAGACATTATATGAAGTTAACCTGCCAAGTTACAATGAAATCCCTTCATAAATATGACCTGTAGACTGTGCTAAAGGTTTTCGGGCTTCGGGCTCGGGCAGCCATCATGGGTGAATGATCGCAACCATAGGGGACAATCTCATCTGAGCATCATCTGGAGTGATCCTAAGAAGTTACAATGAAATCCCTTCATAAATATGACCTGTAGACTGTGCTCAAGGTTTTTCGGGCTTCGGGCACTTGTAGCCATCACAACTGACCAATCACGACCGAAAGGGGATGTCATCATCTAGGCATTATATGGAGTCAACCTAACAGGTTACAATGAAATCCTTCCATAAATATGACCTTTTGCCTATGCTAAAGGTTTTTGGGCTTGGGCACCCATCAAGGCTGCATGATCGCGATCAAAATGGGACGTTCTCATCTAGACATTATTTGGAGTCATCCTGCCAAGTTACAATGAAATCGTTTCATAAATATGACCTCTAGACTGTGCTAAAGGTTTTCGGGCTTTGGGCTCCTGTAGCCGTCACAGTTGCCCAATCACGTCCAAAGGGGGATTTTCTCATCTAGACATTGTATGAAGTCAACCCACCAAGTCACAATGAAATTCCTCAATAAATATGACCTGTAGACTGTGCTAAAGGTTTTCGGGTTTTGGGCTCGGGCAGTCGTCACGGTTGGCAGATCATGCCCAAATGGGGAAATTCGCATCTAGACATCATAAGGAGTCATCCTACCAAGTTACAATGAAATCCCTCCACATTAAACATGACCTGCAGACTGTGCTAAAAGTTTTTGGGTTTCGGGCTTGGGCAGCCATCACGGTTGATAGATCATGCCCAAAAGGGGACGTTCTCATCTAGGCACTATACAGAGGCATCCTACCAAGTTACAATGAAATCCCTTCATAAATACGACCTGTAGACTGTGCTAATTGTTTTCGGGTTTTGGGCTTGGGCAGCCATACCGGTTGCCCGATCACGACCAAAAGGGGACGTTCTCATCTAGACATGACCACAAACCTGCATATGAAATTTCGTGACGATCAGACAAGAACTGCAGGGTGTAGCCCGTGCTAAAGGAAAATGTGAACAGACGTCACAGACTCACAGACTAACAGACTCACAGACTAACAGACTAACAGACTCACAGACTAACAGACTTCCGCACGCGTGATGGCAATAGCTTATCTTGACTATGTCAAGTTAAGCTAAAAATAAATGGTTTTGTCTGACATTTTACCCAATTTAAAAATTTGATAAATTTGTCCCTTGAGTGCAAGAAGGCTTTGCAATGCCTTTGCATTGCAAAGCCTTCTTGCTCTCAAGGGACGAAATACACTACCACCCACGCTATTCCATAGATTATGAGGCCTAAAATATAAAACAATAACATGAGCTTTTGATGACAAAGAAATAATTACAGAAATAAAAAATAAAATAAAAAAACGCTCGCCCACATGCAATTTTACAAATAATGGCCTGAGAAACAGAAGATTTGCTTTGTGGGGCCTAAGCACTGTTTTAATTAACCCTCTTTCAGCACTTTTCAGTAGAGCCATGATAGTGGCTTCTAGCACTCAACCAGTTAACATTCTGTTTCGAGATGTTGCTGCTGATCAATCTGTTCCAGTTATTGACCACATGCACCACGAGGCTAAGTATAGGAGGAATTTTACCCAGGTTTGGATGCCATAATTTCCTGTGTAAAACTACTCAGTAGGCAAGATTATACAGGGATTATAGTCGAAACATACAGCATAACTATAGTGCAACTATGCCTTTCAAGGATACAGTGGAGCCCACTTAATTGGATATCTCTTAATTGTATATCCCTGTTAATTGAATATAATTTTCAAACACAAAACCATTTACCATACCTTCAATTCAAATTTGATCTGTTAATTGCATATGGGTTGTAAACTCCTGTTAATTGTAAAAAGTTTTTATAATATGTCGAAAAAATTACTATGACATGCACGAAATTCCCCTTATTTATCAACCTTTTTGGCCTCAATACATCCAATACTGGCGTTTATTCTATTATATCTTGTTTGACAGAGCTCTATGATAATAAAAAAAAGCCATAAAGTTTACCCCAAGAACACAGAAAACTGACCAAATCCCTGTTAATTGTCTACTCCTGTTAACTGAATAATTTTCACTGGCAAAATGGATATTCAATTAAGAGGATTCTACTGTACTGATTACAACCAGAAGCTCAAGTGAGCCTGAAACGCTTTTGTTGCTAGAGAATCAGTTCCCAACAAAAGGCTCCTACAGGTTTTAATTTGAAATGTTGAAAGTGTGTTGATGTGTTGAGATAGGGTCTCTAGATGAGCATAAATATTTCAGATTTCTTATTCTACTTCATGTGACACCCATAGCTTCACTTTCATTGTTAAAGAATAAGCATTTGGCGAAAAGCTCCTAGAGGTTTTAATTTGAATGTTGAAAGTGTGTTCATATGTTTAGGTAGGATGTCTAGATGTTCATAAAGGTTTGGGATTTTTTATTACCTTCCAAAGTGTGATTTTCTGGGATTTCCCGGTTTAATTACAAATGATAACTTCACAAGTGAATTATGTAATCAACAATTGTGTCATGTATCCGTGCACGCAAACGAAGACATAGGATGAGGGAGGTTCATCCTATGTCTTCGTTTGCATGCACGGATACATGACACAATTGTTGATTGCATACCAAATATCACAGCATTCTGACTGATGGTTCATAAGAAGAAGATTTCAGGAGAAACTGGTGCTTTTGGGGCATCATTCCCACCCCAGTGGGGGCACCAAGTTCATTTTAACAAACTGAAAAGAGGATACTTCCAATATACTGTATGTCAAATTTGTTTGGATTTGGGGCTAGTGGTTTTGAAGAAGAACGAGGTGCGAAAGTTAACGGACGACAGACGCTAAGTGATGGCAAAAGCTCACACTGACTTTCAGTTAGGTGAGCTAAAAAGCTCAACCAGAAGAAGGATAGCAGTGAGTAATAAGTCTATAGACCCTACCCTAAATCCCAGTGAAAAATAGCCATGGTTCAGCTTGTTACAGGCAAGACCCTTCAGCTGAATGTTCATCCAATTAGGGCTGCACAGTATATCGATAAACTCACTGAGCTCGTTCTAATGAGGTGTCACATGATATAGTTTTGTTGAAATCTTTGGAAAAAATCTGATACATTAATTTTGAAAATAATAAATTTTGATATCATCTGCATTTGGTAAAGGTGTTTCGAACTGCATCATCAAGGCATGCTAGTTCGTTCCGACTGTGATGCCTCGAGTCTCGTTTATGATTCTTGTGTTCACATATCTGAACAGTTTTTGATATACCGGTATACCACGGTATTTTTTTGAATACCAATACCGGTATTCAGTTTTGAGTATTGTGCAGCCCTACATCCAATCAATCAGCTGATCACCTAGCAAAAGACTGCAAAAAGTCAAGCACCAGTATTAGCTGAGATAGATGCTTTGACAGATGAAATTCACAATCAAACTACAATTTTAGAGGATCAGCATCAATTACTATCACCGCCAACAGCCATGCCAGCAATAGATGGGTTACAACCAGGAATAGACCTTTACGAGTGCTCTGATATAACAGAGAGTGATAGGGATTATTACAAGGAGAAGAATTTTAGGAATTTGAATGATTTAGCCAGAGACAATGACCAAAACAGTATTCAGGAATCCCTTTGGCGACCCACAGGGCTTTCAAAGATGTTAGGAGCTCAAAAGAGTGGCATCAGATGAAGATATGGATAGACTTGTTACCACTAAGCAAGAATTGGCATCCTTAAGCAAATACAGGAATGTGTTGAAGAGACTACAGACGACAGGGAAGGGACAACGCATAGGGAATTACACTATCCTACTAACGACAGGGAAGGGACTACGCATAGGGAATTGCACTATCCTACTAATGACAGGGAAGGGACTACGCATAGGGAATTACACTATCCTACTAACGACAGGAAGGGACTACGCATAGGGAATTGCACTATCCTACTAATGACAGGGAAGGGACTACGCATAGGGAATTACACTATCCTACTAACGACAGGGAAGGGACTACGCATAGGGAATTACACTATCCTACTAAAGACGGGAAGGGACTACGCATAGGGAATTACACTATCCTACTAACGACAGGGAAGGTACTGTGCATAGGGAATTACACTATCCTACTAACGACAGGGAAGGGACTACGCATAGGGAATTACACTATCCTACTAATGACAGGGAAGGGACTATGCATAGGGAAATACTCTATCCTACTAACGTCAGGGAAGGGACTACGCATAGGGAATTACACTATCCTACTAACGACAGGGAAGGGACTACGCATAGGGAATTACACTATCCTACTAACGACAGGGAAGGGACTGCGCATAGGGAATTACACTATCCTACTAACGACAGGGAAGGTACTGCACATAGGGAATTACACTGTCCTACTAACAACAGGGAAGGGACTATGCATAGGGAATTACACTATCCTACTAACGACAGGGAAGGGACTATGCGTAGGGAATTACACTATCCTACTAATGACAGGGAAGGGACTATGCATAGGGAATTACACTATCCTACTAACGACAGGGAAGGTACTGTGCATAGGGAATTACACTATCCTACTAATGACAGGGAATGGACTACGCATAGGGAATTACACTATCCTACTAACGACAGGGAAGGGACTATGCATAGGGAAATACACTATCCTACTAAAGACGGGAAGGAACTACGCATAGGGAATTACACTATCCTACTAACGACAGGGAAGGGATTAGACTAACCTACTAACGACGGGGAAGGGACTACGCATGGGGAATTACACTATCCTACTAACGACAGGGAAGGGACTATGCATAGGGAATTACACTATCTACTAACAACAGGGAAGGGACTATGCACAGGGAATTACACTATCCTACTAATGACAGGGAGGGGACTACACATAGGGAATTACACTAAAAAGATTTAAAAGAGATAACATTTTATCCATGAGATATGCCAAGGAGCCCAAAAAATGGTGACTGCTTTTTTGAGCTAAGAGGGTAAAAATGTAAAGAGTGTGGTGTTAAAGCCCTATGTTAAGCTAAGCAGCATCTAAACCTAACAGTTGGTGAGAAGGAATTACTGGACAAAATGTACATGAATGCAGGGCAAAGGCTATGCCTTTCTCAAGCCAAAGCAATCAGAGGTTCTGGGGTCTTAACTTCAGTGCAAGAGATAGCAGAGAGGATGCAGGTGCTGCTGGGTGAACTAGTGGCAGGTAACACATCAGTCAAACTGAAGAATGAGCTTGCTGACTTGCTTCACTACCTCTTCCAACATAGAAAAATAGGCAGATTAAATCGTCAGATGTGTACCCATAAGCCAACTAGTAGAAAGCTGTATGACGGAGGGCCACCCCGGATGCCGACATTATGTACACCATACATGGCATGGGTACATATAGAAATGGATTGGAGGAGTGCCTAATTTGATGGATAAAGGGTTAATATCTCCGGATCAAATTATTAGATTTACATAAAAAAAACTATACAGCACAGCACATCAGTAACCTGAATACATATATAATGTAACATGACAATCGGATTAATATTTTTTGAGTTATCGCATGCCGAAGAAATGGATTGGAGGAGTTCTCAATTTGAAGGATAAAGGGTTAATATCACAGGATCAAATTATCAGATTTACACCAAAAACTACACAGCTTGGCACATCAGTAGCCTAAACACAATTATAAAGTAACTTGACAATCCAAGCAATATTTTTCAAGTTATCGAATGCCAAAGGGATTGGAGGAATTTTCAATTTGAAGGATAAAGGGTTAATATCTCAGAATCAAAATAACAGATTTACACCAAAAACTATACAGCTCGACACATCAGTAACCTGAACACAAATATAAAGTAAGTTGACAATCCAAGCAATATTTTTCAAGTTATCGAATGCCAAAGGGATTGGATGAATTTTCAATTTGAAGGTTAAAGGGTTAACATCTCAGGATCAAAATAACAGATTTACACCAAAAACTATACAGCTCAGCACATCAGTAACCTGAACACAAATATAAAGTAACTTGACAATCCAAGCAATATTTTTCAAGTTATCGAATGCCAAAGGGTTTGGAGGTATTTTCAATTTGAAGGATAAAGGGTTAATATCTCAGGATCAAATTATCAGATTTACACCAAAAACTATACAGCTTGGAACATCTCTAACCTGAACACAAATATAAAGTAACTTGACAATCCAAGCAATATTTTTCTAGTTATCAAATGCCAAATAAATGGATACGGATGCCAGACGAATGGATGGACGAACGACGGATGGCAGCCCACGGATGCCGGCATTATGTGTACCATACATTGTATGGGTACACAAAAAAATCAAGGAGGCTCATTACAAGTCAATGTTCGCAAACATTGGCATTTAGTCAGAACATTGGGGTAGATAAAAGAATGAACACTCCCCAAATTTCAATGGTTAATGCAAAGACTCAATTAGTCTTCAACCGATGATCGGTATCGTCGTATTGGCCACCCCAATCGGCCGATTGTGGGCAATTGGATGCAGCAGTAACGGCTCCTGGAACACTGGGTTCAACCGATTGTTGCCAAGCATTATGGTGATTCAATAAGGCCACACAAAGTAGGTCTTCTGTTTCTCAGGCCATTATTTGTAAAATTGCAAGCGGGCGAGTGTTTTTTTATTTTATTTTTTATTTAGTAATTACTTCTTTGCCATCAAAAGTTCATGTTCTTGGTTCAAGATTTAGGCCTCAAAATCTACAGAATAGCATGGGTGCTGGTGTATTTCATCCCCTGAGTGCAAGAAGGCTTTGCAATGCTAAAGCATTGCCAAGCCTTCTTGCACTCAAGGGACAACTTCATCAATTTTTTCAACTTGGGTAAAATATCAGACATTAACGATTTAATTTTTATTTTTTTAAAGTTTAGATTGGTTATAAAAAGAGAGCATGCGGTAGCCAAAAGGACCATGCGGGAGGGCCTGAGAAACAGATTTTTTATTTTTTTAGGCCTAACCACTTTTTTATGATCTTCTACAATTGTTCAATTGTTAATGTAAAATTATGTTAATGATACAATTCAATAAATTTGAAAAACCACCACAATGTGTATTCTAAATGTCTCTAGATGCCCCCTTACGGGATATACAAGTTACATGAAAGCGTACAATTGAGTGCACTTGCGGCAATCGCCAGTTCACACTGGAAAAGGGAAGGATGAACTCTATTGACTCAGGTCGCCATAAAATATACCAGTTGCACGCACTTGGGTGGTAAAAGTGGCTGAGATCCACGTTTACCACCCAAGTGTGCGCTTTTACTGGACCTGAGACAACAAAGATTAACACTGTGAAATATGTTCAATTTGATGTAGTTTTTTTGTGTTTCAACTCATCTAGTAGTGAATGGACTGTAAACCCGAAAAATAAGTTCCAATTTAATGTAGTTCTTTCGAGCCTTGACTTGTCTACTAGTGAACAGTATTACAGTTAAAACTAGAAGTTCTGTCATGAAATGTGCACAAATAGCACGCAGATATGCATGTTAATCTATGCGTTATGAGCATAGTAAGGCTATCAAATTTTGTACATATTGTCTGTGCACAGCAATGTTTCAGCCAAAGGACCTCCCAGAGGTCCATTGGCAAAAACATTGCCTGTGATTGCTATGAGTAATCAGGAGAACCTGCCATGCTTTGGATGCCAATCGATATGCCAATCGCTTGCAATTCCTACGCGCGATTATGCCTAGATAAGCGTACAGTTTGTGATAGGACTTCTAGTTATAACTGTACAATCATAATCGGCAGATTGTGAACTCAAATAACCGGTAATCATTCAGTGGCCATTTTTGGTAACTGGTTCAACACTAGACTGAATCAACCAGCAGGCTTAGGTATGTTCTCAATAGTCCCATGAATCTTGACAGCTATATAGCTCTGAGCAATGTGTGGTATAAATGGCGGAATATTACTCAACAACTAAGCAACTCTCCTCTATAGTTTTTCACCTAACAGTTCTTTTGGCTCTCTTCTAACAATCACACCAAGATACCCCCAGTGAAGGAGAACGAGAAATGCAACAAATAGTGGGTTGGAGGTATGGCTCACTGATCAAGATGGGAAATTGCTACCCCTGGGGGATAACTGCTGTGTAGTTTTACATGTGGCTAATAAACACCTTGTTAGGATTTATAGTCTGTACAGCTTTTATAGGTTAGTGATGTGGCACACAAGGTATCACAGAAACTATGGATATGTTGGCTGTGTGACTAATAGTCAGGCAGGCAAAGGTATAGGCAATGTGATTAGACTTCTCAGAAGAGGTATCAGTCAGCTACCTCCATAGCGACAGCAGCCACAAGCATTGCCTCACAAGGAATCACAGCAGCTGGTGAGAGAATCGGTAGTGAATTAACAAACATAATTGCTCCAAAGAATCCAAAACAGCCAGGCAGGCATGAGAGTTTAAAAGACTGAAATAAGCTGTGGCTCCAAGCCCTAGCTCTGACCAGGACGCACCAATGCCCTGACCAGTATGGGTTTGGAAGAAGAGAAAAGATGAAAGGAAATGGGATCAAAATTCTGCAATAGGTTTAATCAAGGATGGACTACCAAGAGCTTGCTAATTTGTTTGATAAAAAAATTGTTTTGCCTAAATATTCACACAAAATGTGGATCAACATACACCGCACTGAGAATGCAATTAATGATAATGAAAATGGCTTGACTAATCGTCCCATGAGTTCCAATATGTTCTATGTGCCTACTGGCTCATAGAACACATTGGAACTCAGGGGACGTAATGCTATCAACTATAATTGTAAAACTGTATCGGAAAAGCTGGTGAATTATGGTGATGGATATATCCTGCTCATTGCTACGGCTTCCAGACCCACTCTTGCTGCTAAGACTGTGGCACCCAAAGGTTCCTTTGCCTTCATCAATCCAGCAGTTGTAATAATAAATGGAGCTGAGATAGATAATTCCAGGCTGCACTTTGTCTGTGTCCCCATTCTTAACAGCTTGAAATACTCCAACTACTATGTAAGAGGGCGGCACAATATTGTTTTAATAAGGACACATAAGGACATCATGAGAATAATACTGGGCATAGTACCAGAAAGGGGCAATCCCTGACCCACACAACAATCAAATACAATTCAGTGTGAAAATTATAAATTCAAAGTAATTTGTATATTTTTTATACTTACCAATGGCCCAGACTAGCTGGTGCTAACTCAAAAAATAATCCAGAGACAAACACAAGTTTTGCCCCACAATCCCCTACATTTGCAAGCAAAACCAAAATTTTTATGTCCTATCTGGTCCTCCATACTTTTGCAAACTGTGCATGTGCAGTATCCAGGAGGACACTGAAATTGGCACCAACCATCATTCTTTCTAAAATTGGCAGCTAAATGTTGTAAACAGCAGGGACGTATGAGCGCCCACTCATGGGAGGGCCATACCCATCTGGGCCATTGGTAAGTATAAAAAATATACAAATTACTTTGAGTTTATAATATTTTTTATTCAACAACCAATGGCCTAGACTAGCTGAATCGTAAAAAGAATGGAGGGCGTAGGACATAAAGGAAAATCCAATTACTCAATCACTTCATAAAGGAGATCTCCCACAAGAGAATAGGAGAGAAAGGAATAATATATGTCTTTCTCATTTATGATAGACGAGAAAGACATAACACCAAAAATGTAATTGAGTATTACATAATATATAATTGTCCATTTAATGCCAGCATAACCCATTATGCTGATTCGATGAAGGGAAGCCAATATATATAGTCCAGAGAATGAGACTCTTTATACTCATTTAAAAGTGTCAAGGATTGCATATTAATGTATATTAATGCCTGTTTGACACGTGACATATACAAATGCTTCACAGTGAGCTACACTTTAAAAATATTACATAAATCAGAAATATTATTTGCTTCACACTGAGTTACACATTGAAACCATCCCAGCACCGACTCGGAGATAGTGACTTCCCTTGCTTTTCACTATAAAGTCAGATGATTATAAGGGAAAAAACTGCCCTCCCCTCCCTTCCCCTTGCTTCCCCTTGTTCTGAGGTACGTGACCACAGAATGAAGAGGGCAGCAGAACAGCGTCACTGCTTGAACGGGTTGCCTAAATAACTATAGATGTTATCATTTTTGTGAATGACATTCAGAAAGAGGACCTAAACATCTAAGGTCACCGGAGATGGACTCTAAATTTCTAAGGTAAAACTTGGTAAATGTAGAGGGCTGTGTCCAGTACGCAGCTTTCATGAGATCAGTAATGGCTATACTGTTAGAATAAGCCCGGGAAGTGGACAGTGCTCTAACTTCTTGCACTGATATCTTACAGAACTCTGATGTGAAGATAGATTTTCATAGGCGATGCGTATTGCCAACTGAATCCACCTAGCAACTGAATGAACAGAAATATCTCTTCTGTTAGGAATCAAAGAAAGAAAGAAGCATTTCCTTCCTTTTCTTATCAACTCTGATCGGTGTTTATATATGCACATAGCCCTGATTGGACACAGCAGAGGTCTATGGTTGTCCGCAGAGCCTCAGAGCCTCAATGGTAATAGATTCAGGCCGTTTATCTAGAGTCTGATTCTTAGCCAAAAATTCCACTTCTGTAGTTAAAGTTATGGTATTACCCAGACTACTGTAGTGAGATTCGTCAACAGATAAAGCATGAAGTTCAATAACTCTTCTAGCAGATGCAAAGGCTAAGAGTTTTATAGGTCAAGAATTTGAACTCTACAACGTCCAATGGCTCAAACGGAGCTTCTTTAAGCTTCAACAGAACCCAAGACAAATTCCATAAAAATCAATCTGAGGGTTCTAGGTCTATTGATAGAGATATTTCTAACTAGTTTGGATAATGAAGCATTAGATCCTATTGTCAAGTTATCATGATGAGCGTAAGTGTCTGACAACATAGACCTATAGCCCTTAAAAGTGATGGGCTGCAGTTTGAGATCGTCAAACAAGCAGACCAGAAAATGTGCAATATCTCGTACGGACGGATCATATATGTCTATAGACTGATCTTTACATCAAACGGAAGAAAACATTCCACTTTGCTTCGTAATTCAACGAAGAGGAGGACCTCCTGCAGTTAAAAATTGCGTCCACTGCTCATCCTGTAAATTGCTTACTGTGCAGGAAGGACTGCACAATGGAAATACATGACGGGTTGTGATGCAGTGCACGTGACTTCCCCTGATAAAGAAGGACCTCTCGCAGGGGAAGCTTCCGGGGAATGTCCCATAACAGACACCTGAGAAGATTGATCCATGGTTTCTGTGATGACAGAAGTGTTACTAGAAGAATTTTGCAATGGCACTGTTTGATGTTTAACAGAATCTGCTGAATCAACGGAGTTGAGGATTCGCATATCCTATCATTCCGTCCCTTGAGACTGACAGAGTGTCTACTGCATACGCTCAATGGTCTGGACATGGAGACACGTACGTCTGTAACTGATTTTTCAGATATGTTGCGAACAGATCTATCATGGGTCGATCCCACTGGTAGCAAATCTGTCTGAAAACACGCTTGTTGAGCGTCCACTCAGATGGCAACAGGCAACCTTTCTGAGATCGTGAGTTTGCTATTATGTTCAGATGACCCAGGATATCACAGACAGAGAGTTGAACATGATGATTCATGATATACAGGATGATTTTCTTCTGTTAGTTCGCATAACGGAATTGAATGAGTGCCACCCTCGTTCCTGATGTATGCTACGACTGTCGAGTTGTCTGACAATATCTGAACTGAGTGTCTGCTAGGATGTGAATCCAATGTTGTAGCGCTAACCATATTGACATCATCTCCTTGATGTTTATGTGTTTCTCTAGAAACCGAGGGTCCTAAATACCCTTACACTTCAAGTCTCAGGGTCATGCCCCAACCCATCTGACTCGCATCCGTCATAATCGTGAAAGCCGGATCCGGCAGTTGCAGCAGAACTGCCTGAGTTAACCGCTGATTATCTGACCAAATCTGGACCTTTTGTTTTAATAGGTCCGTTAAAACAAAACTGGTCTCGAGCAGATGCGTCTTCACACTCCAGTTCTGAGTGAAGAATATCTAAAGGGACGTGTGTGCAGGCGGTCCATCTCAGTAAGATCCGCAGCAGCTCCACACAACCCCATCAGTCGCATGAATTTTCTCCCTGTTAATGTATCGGAGTGTAAACAAAAGCAAGCATAACAACTGATTAATTTTGCTCTGGGTAACAGCAGATGAACCAGATTGTTGGAGTCTCGAAGCTCATTCCCAAGTGAATAACTTGGACGGAGCTGGATCAGACTTCTTCTCATTTACGATGAAGCCGAGATGTCGGAGCAATAGAAGCAGACTCTGAACATCGTTCTGAAGAATAATTTTGTTGCCATATCTCCGAAGCATGTCATCCAAGTAAGACATTACCTAGTCCATTATTCGAGTGAAGCACATCGCTCAGAACTGATACACTTTCCCTTGTACAGTGAACCACAGGTACATTCTGATTGCTGGATGTACCAGGACATGAAAGTATGCATCCATTAGATCTATGCTTACTGTATAGTCATTCACTCGATTGCTCATTCTTACGACCTAACGGTTTCCATGTAGAACTTCGGAGCCACGATAGGCTTGTTTACCGAGCTGAAGCCTATTACCGGTCGGAACGTGAGCACTCAGGCTTCGGGGTGAAAGTATGCATCCTTTAGATCTATGCTTGCTGTTTTGTCATTCACTCGAATGCTCACTCTTACCGACCGAATGGTTTCCATGTAGAACTTCGGAGCCATGTTAGGCTTGTTTATCCAGCTGAAGTCTATTACCGGTCGGAACGAGTCGTCTGGCTTCGGAACGAGGAACGTGTGACTGTTGAAACCTTGAGAATTTTGATTCTCTATGACCTCTATTGCTTCCTTTGATAAGAGAGCCTGTACCTCCTCTAGGAGAGACTCTCTTTTGCAAGGATTTGACAGAATATTTGTCCAGTACAGACATCTTGTTAGTGGTTAGGTTTTGCTCATAATGTTAGCCATATGCCGTCCGAGACTACACTTCTCACCCACTGGTCTTCCGTAATTGTTATCCAGTTTTTCACGAAGCTTAATAACCTTCCACTAACTGGCAAGCAACAGAGATCGTGACCATCACCTGTACGATATGCAAGCCTTACAGGAGGAGAAACCACATCCTATCCCTGAAGAGCCTCGACCCTTCGGTTTAAGGAAGCCTGACCAGTAGTCTGGTCAGACCTTCGCCCCTTTCCCCAAGTCGCTGTATTGACGACCTCCAGAGTAACTAAAGGAGTGTTTCCTATACCCTTGGAGGAGTCCCCTTTTGACGATTTCTGACTGGGACATCCTCCTTTACTCTTTTCTGCTGATGCAGGTCGATGAAACGCCGATTTTTGAAGCGGAGTATTAGACGCTTTCTTAGTAGACTGGCCATAAACCAGAGAAAGCTTGTCGTCAAATATAGTATGTCCGGACACCGGAGCAACTCAGAGAGAGTTTTTCACCTTGTCATCTATCAAAGATGATGACGCAAGGGCACCATCACGTCTGATTAACTCCAAATTAGCCACTGTCAAGGCGGAGTTATATGTGGTAAACATAATTGCCCTGGAAAGAACTCTAAAGGGGAACGAATGTCCCCAAATTCCTTTCCGTTAAAACGTTGTGCCATAGCTCTTGCAAGATGATCTGCGTAAGACATAGCGTCCAAATTTGCTCTATTTGAAGAAATTGCCGTCTCAATTGTGTCCGCGCGAATTGTGAATGACCCAGACAAGGGTACCTCTAGATCCTTGGCCTGCTCACCCAAATGCATAGGAACTCTTTGTACATCTTCCCCGACCGTTTTAAATTAACATGGTCCAAGAAAGGGTAAATTTATGAAGGATGATAAGAAACCGCCTTTCTTCTTCCCACTGGAGAGTTTAAATATGGCGTTGTCTAAATGGCCGAAGGCCTGTGACACCTGCCTTGACTGAACCAGAAAAATAGGACCTTCTCCTTTGTCTGGATAAAGTCTGCATCCAATGATACTAGTTGTCGCAGCATTCTGATTTCCCAGAACAAATTCAGGATGATATTGATGAATTAAATCCATCGCAACCATGTGTTGTTCCGAAAGGGAAGGGTAATCTTCTTCCATATCCCTTTCTCCATCCAAAGGAATCAGTTGTTAATCTCGGTGTCCTGCATCTGAATGAACAGATGACAGGACCAACCCAGCACCATATGACAGCTCAGGTTCTTGCACTTGCTGGGATGCTGCGATCAGTGATAGCAAGTCCGTTATGGAGGCCTGAGGAGCAGCGGTCTTTTGTTTCTTCGCCACTTGCTGCTCTTGGGATGGTGTGTCAGAGATGGCTCTTTTCTCCAGACATCCTGACAATTGAGGCCTCATCTCCCTAGCTACCGGATGGTCTGACTTTGCAGATGACGAGTGGTCCCTTCTTGGCGATGCAGGCTGGATATCCAAATCAGGTAGCTAGGTGCGGTCATGTGCACTTGGTAGTTTACAGTGTTGAAGCCTTAACTGCAGCCAAGGCTGGCTGCAATCTATGTGGAGCATTCCGAATGGAAGGGTGGACATGTGCTCCGACTCACGCATGTTTTTTTTTTATGACATCTGGCCCCAGATGCTGCTGGGGAAGAGAGGGACCCCTCTTGAAGTCCTCTCAGACCACACCAAGCTCCCCATGGTACTTGCAGGCTTCTTCCTCTGTTCCGTCGTCGCTGGGTGAGCATGTTTATGTTTTAAGGTGCTCGCTCTACCCAATCCACTTCTTTCAAGCGCAACAGAACACTCGGCATCACAGTACCCACGGACGGAGTAACCGCTTCACCGGTCGAGCTAGCTGCAGACAAGGGACTAAAACCTCCGCCTAGTGGCTTTATCCCCTGTCTAATATTCATGAGCACCTTGGCAGCTAGCTCTGTTTGCTCATCAGAGCGCAGCGACAGTAGTACACTTTCTCTAGGCGTCACATAACCATCACCATGTTCTTGTTCCTCTGAAAAAGAAACTGAGAAACTTGATTGACTTTGTGGCGAGAGGACCTGCATTGGCCTCTCACCGCTAACAACGTACCGCGACACCCGTGTCCAATGTTTGTCATCCCATCCATCACGTGTAGGACAGTACATTGTAGACAGTGTAGGGAGTACATTGACTACAAGCAAGGCAGCACACATGTAAATCCGAGGTTGACTTCTTCACCTTGCATTTTGAGTAATAAGCCTTCATAATGAATCAAAACAAAGTCGACAGTACTCCCACCAACTCCACAATAAATATATTATAAAGATACATGATAAATCACATTCAAAATAGAAATCGAAAAATTAATTTCAAAAAATTTTCCTAAGAAATTTTGACAGGAGCCCAAGTGTATCCCGATAGAGCCTAAGTGTGGACAAAATTCAAAAAAATATTGCTACACTACCAAAATAACATAATATGTATCTTACAACAATCCTACAGTAATATAAATAGGAAACTACATATATTTCTAAGACGTTGCCAATGTGAACAACGTCACAAGAAAAAAATGTAGACAAGACCCCAGGCCCTGAATAAACAAATCCTGAAGTCAGGAACAGATTTTAAACTATCCAATGTAAAGCAAGATCTTCAGTTGAAGAAAAAACAATACACCCGATAAAAGATGCATGACCCAAAACGACTGAACACCCCTAGGGTGAGGATGTAACCATAGGGATTAATAGAATAAACATTCTGTATAACACGTCAAACTCCCAAGAAATTTATAAGAAAAGATTTCAATAAAATAAGCCAAAAAGCTTGGGAGTTTAACAGGAAGGGAAGGGAAGAAACACTTAAAGAGTGGAAAAATCATTAGCAAGAATGATAACGTGAGGCCACTGTCCCAAAATTGGGAAACATGAAATAATTTTGATAAAAATTATAAAGAACAGCCCTGAACATTTCCAACCACCGTTGTTCACTTCCATCATCCAATTATGTCCTTGGATCCACCAATTCTACCATTGATTTGTGTCTGGCCCAATTAAAACTGAGATTTAAAAGCACAGATGTCAGTTTGTTGTTACTGACTGGAGAGCCAAACAACGAAGAATGGTGACTGGCACCAATTTCGGTGTCTTCCTGGATACTGCGCATGCGCAGTTCGCAAAACTATGGAGGACCAGACAGGACATAAAGTTTTCGGTTTTGCATGAAAATTTGGGGGATTGGGGGGCACAATCTGTGTTTGGCCCTGGATTATTTTTTGAGTTAGCACCAGCAAAGTCAGCTCCCCAACATCGTAACTCTGCACTGCAGCACTGTCACGAGTTAGATTGGATGAAGACGTGCATACCATCGATGTGCAGTATGCCTTAGTACATTTAGCCTCCATGTGGACATTCAGGGTTAAGTGCCTTGCCCAAGGGCACAACGCGGGAGTCCAAATTGATCGCTCAGATGGTCACCCATCCAATGATTAACCAGGCTCGATGTTGTTTAACTTCGGTGATCTGATGAGAACAGGTTACCACAACACCACTGTGCCCCCTGGAATGCAAGCATGATCTATGACAAAACCTCTTGTATGGAACCAGCTTCATAACCCAGTTAAGACTGTTGGTGCCAATGGTCAGCAAGATATACAGTTGGGGCTTCATTAGAAGGAATGTGACGTTGTATTGTTTATCCATACCAACAGCAAGATGGAATAGATAGCAGCACATTGAAAGCATGTCAAAAACATCAATCACAGCCATGAACATTGTCATGGGTAGTCAGGACTTCTTCCCTCAGGATATCCAAAATGCCATTGAAGCGTATGAAGTGGTGGCAGAGAATTTTAACATGGCAGGAAAGGACAAAAATACAGGTGCATTACTGGACTACAATAATTGGCGAGCAAGTCACAGGTATTATGTGTTTGACTTGTCAAAGCAGAAGGTATTTGAGAGCTACCCAAGTAAGGCTCAAACAATTAGGTTTAGATGTACAGTGTTGGATAACTCAAGACTGCTGTTTGTCATAGCTAGAAAAATGAAAGTGTCAATGACACTGTGGAATAACTTGTCTGTGTGACGTGTTTGATAAAAAGGATAATGTTCAAAAGGATAATGTTCAATGTTTATGAAAGGATTATGAAATAAGACAAGAATTGTGATAATTGGGAATATGTTAATTTCTGTTCCCTATATGCTATGTTTTTAATAAAAATAATATGAGGTGTACACTGTACTAAAGGGCGGATTAATATGAAATCACAGTTAATGTATGTGGTGTCAACAAAAGTTACCAAGTTACAGTGAAATTATTCCAAAACGAGTCATCCTATCAAGTTACATTGAAATCCCTTCATAAATATGGCCTGTAGACTGTGCTAAAGGTTTTCGGGCTTCAGGCCTGTGTAGCCATGATGTTTCATTGATTACTACTAAAGAGGGACGTCCTCATCACATTATCTCGACATTATACTGAGTCATTCTATTAAGTTACAACGAAATCCCTTCAGAAATACGACCTGTAGTCTGTACTAAAGTTTTTTGGGTTTTGGGCTGCCGTCACAGTTGACTAATCATGACCAAAAGGGTAGGTAATCATCTAGGCATTATATGGAGTCAACCTAACCTAACCTAACAAGTTACAATGAAATCCTTACATAAATACGATCTATAGACTATGCTAAAGGTTTTGGGGTTTTGGGCTCGGGCAGCCATCAAGGCTGAATGACTGAGACCAAAAGGGGACGTTATCATCTGGAGTGATCCTACAGGTTACAATGAAATCCCTTCATACATATGACTTGTAGACTGTGCTCAAGGTTTTCGAGCTTTAGGCACCTGTAGCCGTCACAGTTGACCAATCTCGACCAAAAGGGGATGTCATCATCTAGACAATATATGGAGTCAACCTGACAAGTTATAATGAAATCCTTTCATAAATGCAATCTATCGACTATGGTAAAGGTTTTTGGGCTCGGGCAGCCATCAACGCCGAATGATCACAAGCAAAAGGGGACGTTCTCATCTAGACAATATATGGAGTCAACCTGACAAGTTATAATGAAATCCTTTCATAAAAGCAATCTATCGACTATGCTAAAGGTTTTTGGGCTCGGGCAGCCATCAACGCCGAATGATCACGAGCAAACGGGGACGTTCTCATCTAGACATTATTTGGAGTCATCCTACCAAGTTACAACGAGGGCAACGCCCCCGGTCCCCCGACCAAGATGGCAAATTCAAGGGAGCTGTTAGGATGCAATTTGTTCGCAGAGCATGGCCATTTTTTAACTTGACCTGTATTTCCAACCAATTAAACCACATCCTTAGTTTCGTTTCAATCAAATGATCCAAAGTAAAGTTATCATCCGGACAACACAAAAAACGTATTTTCTAAGTCGAAAAAGGGAAATAAATCCAGTAAAAATCAGTGGAGCGTGCCCATTTTCGAACTTGACCTGCATTTCCACCCAAATAAGCGGCATACTAAATTTCGTTTCAATCAAATGATCCTAACTAAAGTTATCATCCGGACAACACAAAAACTGTATTTTTTAAGTCGAAAAAGGGGAATAAATCCCGTAGAAATCAGTGGAGCGTGCCCATTTTCGAACTTGACCTGCATTTCCACCCACGTAAGACACATACCAAATTTAGTTTCAGTAAAATCATCCAAACTAAAGTTATCATCTGGACAAGGATGTGACGGATGGACGGACGGACAGATGCACGCATGCACGGACAGATGCACGCATGCACGGACAGATGGACGAATGGACGAACACTGCTGATTACAATAGTCCCCCGAAGGGTCGGGGGACAATGAAATCCCTCCATAAATATGACCTGTAGACTGTGCTAAAGAGAGCCTGAAATGGTGTAATACCTCTCTACTTTACGAGAAAGGACACAAACAATCTCTTGGGTATTGTAAAAGAGATGGAGGGAAGGGTTGGGATGGTTCATTGGCATTCTGATAGCCTCTGATAAACTCATTTTTAAAATAAATAGACAGAACCGCACAAGCATTTGAATGGGTTAATGTTTATCGCACGAGTTTGGTTGGGCGCAATAATACCATGAGAGGCAAAGCCTCGAGTGGTATTCTGCGCCAAACCAAACGAGTGCGATAAACATTAACCCATTCAAACGCTTGTGCAGTTCTGTATTTATTACACACCTTCGCAAATTTCTAAAACAGGGCTTTTACAGTAATACTAAGTGAGAATTAACCTATCCTTCTGAGAAGTAAAGGAAATGAAATAAGACAAAAATCCAAATTATTCTTCACAACCCGGAGACCAGTCTTATTGTTATTTCGTACGCTGATTGAACTTTCATTCATAGTTTCAACTTGCAAATTGTAATGCGTCACCACTTCGATCGATGAAACACTGTTCATCTGAAATACAGTTCACCGTGTTTTTGTGCCTCAATTTTACAGCGCGAATTCTGAACGGTTGATGTGATCCCCACCAAAAAAGTTACCACACATTCACAAAAAAACAATAGGTGTAAATTCGGAAAATCCATCGCTGAAGTGTGCGCATGCGCGAAGTGTAGGGCGTATTTTTGTGTGTCCGAAAAAAATATTATTTAAATCCATCAAAATCAAGAAGAATAAGATATGATTTCATAAAATATATCATCATGGGTGTAATCCAATATCGCAAGATCAAGGAGTCACAAATATTTCCCACGAAAAACAAACTGTTAATAAGTCAAACATTTGGGATGTCTACACTTTTCCATATTTCTTTTTCGTGGTATATGTAAACATGATATTGCCAACCATAACCTCACGTTAGCTGACAGTATTACCCCAGCAGCTGACCCAGGTCGTTCGGCAGACAGTTAGTCAAGTGTAATGTTTATTTAAAATATTTATGAGTTTATCCAAAGTAAAAAAATCAATTGACATAGTCAGTCAAGCCAGCAACTGTTCGAGCAGTGCTAGGCCTGGTGAAAACTCCTCTGTTAATGTTATTATTTCGTCCAGCATAGGCATATACATTCAACAACAAGGAAACTCGGACGAATTCAGGAATATCTTCTGGTGGTGCAAAAGTGGTTCTACAACCAGAGAGAGACTGGGTCAAATAAAAGAAGAGTTAGACTTTCTATGTACCGGGAACAATTCTTGTAGGAATGTACAAATATATATCTGGTTGGGAACATGTGATGTTTCAATAAAAAAGGGAAATTTTATTTATCTTCGCCACGACTCTGATGCACGTGCCTTAGACAATCTTACTTACACATTCACTGAGTTTATAGAATTCTGCAAACAATACAAAAATACAACTGTAATTTTACTAAAAATTCCACCAATCAGCATTTTCCACTGGAACGAGACCAGAGGCCACCCTAAGGCAGATCTATTTAAACTAGACAACCAAATTCTGTCCGAACGAATCAGAAAAATTAACGACTGGATTCATAACACCAATTCAACAAATGGCGTCGCATCTCCAAAATTTCACCTATATGTAGAAAAAATTAGAAGAAGAAGTAACAGACAAAATCATCATAGTTTCAATTTTAACTTATACCTAGATGGGGTACACCCAAATAATACATTAGCAAGGTTATGGCTGAATAGAATACTAAGAAGTATAAACATTAATGCCAAGCGTGAGACCTAAAAGTCTAGACTCTACAGTTATTCAATTGAGGGAAGTGTGAGGAATGATTCACTGCCAAATTTATACAATTTATTAGTGCTCTCATTAATTTAACTGTTAGCACAGGGAAGTGTGAGGCCAGACTCACTGCCCTTCTGATAGCCTTGCTAAAACTTGTTTAAGGAAACCTAATTCTTGCTACAATTTGTTTACGAAACCTTAATCTCTAGACTCTCCGGTGACTCAATGAGGGAAGTGTGAGGATTGACTCACTGCCCTACTTACACAAATTAATTAGTGTTTAAAACTTTTTATTAATCTAACTGACTGTATAGGGAAGTGTGAGGCCTGACTCACTGCCCTTTTGACAGCTGATAGTTTGCTATATTACCAACGGAAATGTGAGGCCTGCCACATAATCTATTCAACAGATCAGAAAGAAATATGACCAGCTTAAATATGTCTACCCGCAGAAACTCACGAAATCGCTCACCCTCAACTGAACCAAACCCAACACCATGCAAGGAGTGTAACATCTCATTGAAAAGTTCGGACAAAGCAATTGAATGTGACTGGTGTGAGGGATGGTACTGCCTGAAATGTTCGCAAATGGCAGTAGCAGTTTATGATTGATACCTTGGTACAAAACCCGAACAGCAATTTAACTTGGAACTGTCTACACTGTACACATGCAATGCCGGGCATAAAGAAAGTATTAAAAAATGTAACTGATTTAAAATCAAAACATGAAAGCCTAGAAAAAAGGGTAAAAAAAAAAGAAGTAGACAACAATGATACAAAAGAAGAAGCTGTTAATATAAATAAGAGGATAGAGGTCATTGAGGATAAATTAAACAATGGACTACAGATCAACTCAACCCCTCTAAATAACGCTAGCGAAAACAAGACAGACCCGACAGGCGAAGTAATGAAAGAACTGGCAGAAAGGAAATTGCGAGAGGCCAATTTAATCTTCTTCAATATTGAGGAAATTGATGCAGACACCGACACAAGGTTACATAAAGACACCCAGTACTTTATGGATATCATTAATCTATGCGGAGTTGGATTAGACGAGAATGGAATAAAAAGAATAATTAGATTGGGGAAGAAGAAACCGGATAAAAGAAGACCTCTTCTAGTCACCTTAGCAAATAAAGAAATGAAAGGGCCAATCTTTAAAAACCTCCACAAACTGAAGAGTGCAGAGGACAGATTTAATAAAGTAAGAGCGGCCAACGACATGACCAGAAATGAAAGAATGGAAACTAAGAAATTACAAGAAATTGCCAAAGAAAAGTCGGAAAACTGCCAGGGAAACTGGCTATACAGGGTCCGTGGGCCACCATGGGCTCGGAAAATCATCAAGATGCAAAGCAAAGAACCCTCAGATCAGATAGCACAATAGCATCCAAGAAAAATAATGTAAATGCGTTGAAGAAAAATAATGTAAATGCGTTGAAGAAAAATGTAAATGAGTTTAACACAAATGTAGATAAGTTGACAACAAATGTAAATTTGTCCGAACAGCATCCTGATGATAAATACGCAAAGAACAGCCTAAGTTGCTTATTCACAAATGCCGACAGCCTAATGAACAAGATAGATGAACTTAACGAAAGATACCTAAATGATGAAGCTAAACCGGATATAATAGCGATCGTTGAAGTCAACCCAAAATACTGTAGATACAATATTACAAAAGCTGAAATATCACTAAAAGGGTACAACATGTTCCCCGAAAACTACTGTAGCAAAAACGGAAGAGGAGTCACAATATATATCAGCCAACAAATCACAACCGAGGAGATAAAAATATCATCGGATTTTGAAGAATATGTCTGGGTAAAGATAAAATTGAGGAACAAAGACAACCTGTTAGTTGGAACAATCTACAGGAGCCCTTCTACCTACGAAAACATGGAACCACTTAGAAACCTGATGTATAAAATCAGAAATAGTAAGTACTCCCACATTCTAATTATGGGGGACTTCAATATGCCACACATTGATTGGTCTTGAGGTGCAGCGTCTAATCACGACGAAAATTTGTTCATAGACTGCCTATGGAGTTGCTACCTTACACAAACAGTTAACAAACCAACGAGAAGTAGAGGTTGCAATGAACCATCCCTTCTGGATCTAATATTTGTCAACGATGAAAATTCAATCACAGAAATTGAACACCAAAGTCCACTAGGGGCCAGCGACCACTCACTACTTAAGTTTGACTATATCTGTTACTTGAACTATGCTCAACAATTTACAAGTAAACCAAACTATGGTAAAGCAAATATTAGTGAAATTAGAAATGATCTGAATCTGGATTGGTAGACATTACTTGCGGGAAGGGACGTGGAAGACATGCTGAATGTATTCATGTGTACATACAACGAGACAGTGAAGAAACATGTTCCCCTAACATCAAACAAGAATTATAAGAGCAAGATTACAGTAAACCAAGAAACACTCAGATCAATCAAGAAGAAGCATAGGCTTTGGACAAGATACATGGAAAATAAAGAGGAGTCCAAATACAAAGAATACTGCCGTGCATGTAATAAAGTTAAACAATTGATTAGAATCGAGAGAAAGAGAAAGGAAAGAAAAATCGCAGAATCAATCAAAACAAATAATAAGCTGTTCTGGAATTATGTCAACTCCAAGCGAAAAATCAAAACTGGGATTGCTGAACTGGAGACAATAGATGCACATGGCAACACATCAATTGCAAGCAGTGATGAAGAAAAGGCAGAGGCATTAGTACAGTTCTTTACTAGTGTATTTACACGTGAACCATCAGGAGAGATCCCATCCCTGAAGCCAGCGGAGGTTATCGAAGCTGAAACAATACCAGTGACAGAAGATGAAGTTTGAACCTTACTAAAGGAGCTGAACCCAGCAAAATCCCCAGGTCCAGACGGTATCCACCCAAAATTATTGAAGGAACTATCTGACATCCTATGCAAACCTCTGACCATGATATTCAACACATCATTATCATCGGGGGTAGTTCCTATAGGATGGAAAAATGCCCAGATAACCGCCATCTTTAAAAAAGGTAAAAAAACCTACCTTCAAACTATCCTCCAGTCAGCCTAACTAGTATCCTATGCAAATTAATGGAAAAAACCATTAGAAGACGAATCACTGAACACCTAGAAATGAATGACTTACTGAGTAAAAAACAATTTGGGTTCATTCAAGGAAGATCAACATCCCTGCAGCTGCTGAATGTCATGAACAAATGGACTGAAGCATTGGATGAAGGGGGAGAGATCCATTCTATATACATGGATTTTATGAAAGCTTTCGACAAGGTTCCACATAGACAGTTAGTAGGAAAACTTAAAAGGTATAAAGTTAACACTCAAATCTGTAACTGGGTCGAAGGCTTTCTACAAAATAGAAAACAGAGAGTTCATTTAAATGGCTCCCTCTCAAACTGGCACAATGTTACCAGCGGAATCCCACAGGGCTCGGTACTTGGCCCTGTTCTATTTGTGGTATACATAAATGATCTGCCAAACAACCTGAAGTCGGATGTATATATGTTTGCAGATGATACCAAGCTATTCCAAGAAATCAAAAGTCAAACCAACATCCAGGAGATACAAAATGATCTAGATACACTGGTAGATTGGAGCAACACCTGGCTACTAAAATTCCACCCCGATAAGTGTAAAGTAATAAGTATTCTTAACAGAGGAAGAGAATCAGCCAAGGCTGACTACACTATGAAAAATGACAACGGACAAAGAACCAGCCTGGAGGAAATTAGAATGGAAAAGGACATAGGCGTCATAATAGATGGGCACCTGTCATTCGAGGACCATATCCAAAGCCAAATCAACAAAGCATCATCAATCGTTGGCCTCATCAGACGCACCTTCTCAACATTAGATGAAAATACGTTTACACTTCTCTACAAAGCACTAGTCCGTCCCCACTTAGAGTATGCAAATATCATCTGGTCACCATACAAGAAACGAGATATCGAGAATCTGGAAAACGTACAAAGGAGGGCGACCAAACTACTTCCAAACCTAAAACTACTAGATTACACCAGTCGCCTGAAGAAACTAAATCTCCCAACCTTAAGATTCCGTTGCTTACGAGGGGAAATGATTGAAGTATACAAGATTCTACAGGGCATTTATGATCAAAACGTTACGGAGGGCCTGCTGGCCCTTAGCACCACCTCAAGAACTACAGGTCATTCTGTGAAACTATTAAAAGCCAGAAGTAAAAGGGACCTGAGAAAATATTTCTTCAGTAATAGAGTGACAGAATCATGGAATAGCCTACCAGAACGTATCGTGAGTGCACCGAACCTCTATTGCTTTGAAAATCGACTTGATAACCACTGGAAACTCCACCCCATGAGGTATGACTTTCAGGACGATTCTCCTGCTTATAAAATTTTTAACCAGGGAAACGTACAAACATGCGCACACCAGAACCACGACCAAACAGATTTTGATTGTACCAAGGAGCTGAATATAGAGGCGATAGCCTGCGTTCAGAATCAACATAAGGTAACATAAGGTAAGGTATGAGAAATTATAAAAAAAAACTCACATGTTTATCTGACTTCCAAAATCCCTACGACTGTTGTAACTCGACTTGTTGACACTGACAGACCGGTTAAGATTTTAGTCAAGATTACAGTAGCCATTGTCAATTCATCCCACGTAAATTAAATTTATATCCTTATTGTTCAAGAGAAATTATTGTATTGTTCACTATTCCTGCTCAAAATGTATTAAAGTTCGTGTTATAGCCTTTAACAGGGGTACAGAATCCATACGAATTCAAGTGAATATCGACAGGCAATTTGTTTTGGATTTCGATTTGGTGACCTATAAACTTGCTCGCGCAACGTCATTCATTCGAAATGACGTCACTCATAGACGCTTTCATATTCTGTTTACATTGTTCTTTAGTTTGAACTGTGAGTCATTTCCATGTCATACTTTAACCCATCGGGTTATTTAGTCAGTCAGTATTGTTCACGTTAAGAAAATAAATTAGAAAGTTTCTTTTGATGGTCGGACAGTCATTACTACATGAGTTTCTTCAGAAACAATATAAACGCAGATACTATAGATTGCGAACATCCACTTTACAACATCAAAATAAATGACCCATTGCATCGAAACGGGCCCATGTTCTGTATCCCCAGAAATATGACTGGTTCTATTCTTACATTAAAAAAGTGCCAAAATCTGTATCCCACACGTGTGCAATAAAAGTTTATTTTTATCACACATCCTAGAATGTCGTGGACAAACCTTAATTTTAAATGGGTGTGTAATAAAGTTTAATATTGTCTGGGTTGTGTAAATGTTTTTCGAACCACATCATCAAGGCATGCTGATTTGTTCCAATTGTGATTCCTCAAGTCTCGATTGTGGTACCAATATTCATATATTTGAGCAGTTTTCGATATACTCGTATACCGCGGTATTTTTTTTCATACTGATACCGGTATTCAGTTTTGAATATCATGCAGCCCTAACTTCGGGGGTGTGTTTACAAAGGACAACCTGCCCGAACTAGAGTAGTTATTTTGATGACCAGGAGGTATCTGGCACTCATTGGGTAGTCGTCTTCAATGTAGGTTCCTGCTGTATTTGCTTTGATAGCTTCAGAGTTTACCTGCCAGAAGAGGTTTGGGATAGGATGAGGCAGACTAGGAAGAATATTTTTCGAAACTCTTATAGAATCCATAATATGAACTCCATCAGCTGTGGCTTCTTCTGTATGTATGTGTCTGGTAAGTTGCTTAAAGGAAGTCAGTTTATTGATGTACTAACCAACAAGAAAAATAGGGCGATGAAATCATCAGATGTGTACCCATACGCGCAACTAGTAGAAAGCTGTATGACAGAGGGCCACCCTGGATGGCGACATTATGTACACCATACATGGTATGGGTACATAGAGAAATGGATTGGAGGAGGTCCTAATTTGATGGATAAAGGGTTAATATCTCCGGATCAAATTATTAGATTTACGTAACAAGAGGGATGTTACATCCCAACGCTCACCTACATTTGATCTTGATAATGTCGTTTCAATGTAACATGCCTAATATTTAGTTAATATAAATCATTAACTGCAGTTAAAACTAGAAGTCCTGTCATGAAATGCATGCAAATAGCACGTCGATCTGTGCGTTAATCTACGCATTATAACCATAGTAAGGCTCTCAAATTCTGTACATATGGACTGTGCACAAGCAATGTTTCAGCCAATGGACCTCCGGGTAACCCGGAGGTCCATTGGCAGAAACATAGACTTTCCAAAGCCATCACATAAACCACATTAATCATTTGATGCCTACAGTTAAAACTAGATGTCCTGTCCCAAATTGTGCGCTTATCTAGGCTTAATTGCGCGTAGGAATTGCGCACAATTGCCATATCGAATGGCATCCAAAGCACGGCATATTCTCCTGATTACTCATAGCAAACACAGGCAATATTTCTGCATTTATTATATATCAATTCAACATAGAATCATTGGATATAAAAGCATTTTTTTCTTTTAGAAATGTTTATGATTAAGAATATGAATCGTGAGGCCAGATATTAAATCATAAATAAGAATTAGGAAAGGCTTTCATAAATCACTGAAACTGTGATTGAAGTACATTCATTGGTTAAAGAGGAGTTGCGGAAAAACATTTGTTCAAGAAAGTGACTATAAGCCCGAACAAAAATACATCACATCAACAACTAAAATAAGCCTTAATGTTACTAGTAACAAGTATGAGAAAGTATTAAATAAAAAAAAAAAAGTTAAAAAATTTTTTTTTTAAAGAAAGTGAATATAAGTCCCCAAAATCCCCCTCAAATTCCTCAAATATGCATGTAATGAGGGCGCAACATTACCGCAATGTACTTCAGTAACCCATGTGTACAATATCAATTGCCTGGAAAGACACATAGAAACAGAACTCACCTTAACACAAACTTTTAGAACTTAAAATTGAGTAAGTCAGAGAAATCTAAATTTTATAGTAAATTTCCTTTCTTATTATACCTACCACAATTGTTTACTACAGGCTTGCACTACAGTGGAAGTCCCTAACTCGGATAAAATACTCTCTATTTTTGTCTTTCCCAAGCAAGTTGGGAAAGAAAAGTGGTGCAAAAGCACCAATAAAAATAAGCCAAAACTGGGTCGAGTGCAACCGGCGCAGACCCAGTACAGGACGCTCTCTCCTAAGTACAACTCCACGACTTCCGTTGCCAGTGCGCGTATACCGTCTCTAAAGACTCATTCTTTTTGAATCCGTAAACGTTAGAGTTATGTGATCAGCGGGGAGGAAAGATTCTTTACCCATAAAGAAGACGGGAGGGCCTCCATGTAAACAATTGTGGTAGGTATAATAAGAAAGGAAATTTACTATAAAATTTAGATTTCTTATCAACCTACTCACAATTGTTTACTACAGGCTGAATAGACAAAAGGCTGGAGGGAATCGCATAACCAACCCCCACATAACCCTAGTGCACTGGAACCGTGAAGTAGAAGGAAGAGGTCCCGAGGCTTATCAACCATAATGTCGCAATCATTGGTAAAGGACAATGAAAAGAGACATATGAGCCTATGTGACACACAGACAGAAAAAGGGCAGTAACAGCACAAGGCTGAAACTGACCTTCAAGAAGCCTAATGGCTATGGCAGACAACAGCCTGAGCAGAGGAAAGAGGACCCAGGGCAAAAAGGTCCTCCGACTGCTCCTGCAACTGGCGTAAATAAAAGGTGGAGAAAGTAGAAGCATTTCTCCAGTGGGCTGCCTGCATAACATCCGATAACTTGACGGAGTTAGAATAAGCCCAAGAGGTAGACAGTGCCCGCACCTCGTGGGCAGAAATACGATTGGTAATACAAACGCCAGTTGCTAAACGACTATAAGCCGTACGAATAGCAAGACAAATCCATCGAGAAATGGATTGAGGAGAGATCTTCTGTCGACCCGGAATGAGAGACAGAAAAAAAACGTTTTCTGCCCTTCCGTATGAAGCGTGTCCGATCAAGTTAAATGCGAATAGCACGGACCGGACAGAGCAAAGGGCGAGTACCCTCAACAGAGGGAAGAGCCCTGATACAGATAAGAGGAGGAGTAGTATCTGGTAACTGAATCTTAGCCAAAAAGGAGCAATCAGTGGTAAAAGTAACACTGTTGGGAGAGCTCCTAAAAAAGGCCGGGTCAACCGAGAGGGCGTGAAGCTCACTAACCCGTCTGGCCGAAGCAAATGCCATCAGAAAAGCCGTCTTATATGTAAGAAATTGCATATCCACCTGGGATAAAGGTTCGAACGGCGCCCCCCCCCCCTCCCCCCCCCTCCAAGCAAAGCAGCACCCACGAAAGATTCCATCGTGGAGTAAGCTGCAAAGTCCGAGGCCTTTTCAAAGAAAAGTGCCGAACAAGCTTGGAAAGGTAAGGATTAGTGCCGATACGACGCTTCCCCACATAAGAAAAAGTCTCTGAAAGCATAGACCTGTAACCCTTGATGGTAACAGGCTGGAGACCCCGAGAATCAAACAGATATACCAGAAACTCCGCAATCTGTGAAATCGAAGGATTGGCATAATCAACAGAGTGATCAGCACACCATCGACAGAAGACCTTCCATTTAGCTGCATAAGCTAAACCAGTGGAGTGACTCCACTGCTCGTCTCGAAAAACCTCTACGGAGGAGACAGGACCTGACAAAAGATATGCGTGAAGGCACAATGAAGTCGGGTCGACGTGAAACCTCCTCGGGCGACCTTGACAAAGAAGGTCGCGACGTAGCGGGAGACGTGCCGGAGCGAGCGGAGCTGATTGATCCACACCCGCTGAGGCGACAGGGGAGCGATCAGAATGATTCGACAACTGCAGGTAGGGCCCTGCGAATCGGGAAATTTATGTTCGAATCGAATCTCGAATCGAATCGGGACTGATGTCGACATCGAATCGAATCTCAAATCGAATCGGGATAAACTCGAGAAATAATTATAACTGGCATTATCTTGTGCAGAGATGTCCGGAAAGCACTGCGAGAAGAGATCGTTGACATAACTTGACAACTTGGCGTGGTTTTAATTTTCTTTCTCGTTGAATGGCCATCCAGATGTTCACTTGGCCCGACAATAAATTCAAGACATAAATATGGACAAATTAAGGTGTTACTGCCCAGAGACATTTAAGACAAACCACTAAATTGAAACATGAGACTTAAAAGCACAAATGTAATACAAGTGGCACATTAATTCCCATGGGTTGAAGTCAGCTACAGCCGCTAACTTCAGGTACGTTAGCATGCCTAAATACATTATTGTTATGTTTAGTTGTTTTGTATTATCAGAATTTGGGTCTTGTAGATTTCGGTCCGTTCTCTATTCAATAACACAGTATACATCAAAAGCAGCGAAGGCGTAAAACTGTGTTAGTTTCTGCATTAGTTAACTCGAATAGTGACGCAGTGCTCATTCACACAAATTGCTTTTACTTCATTCCAACTTCCAAGTACCAACTCCGAACAATGCAAAGAAACTACAGAGGTTTTCCTCCCACAGTTTTCTAACACAATAATGGAAGCGCTCCAGGCGACATGTCTCCATTATTGTTAGAAGATTCCGGGACTGGGAGCAGGCCTTAGGCACATAGCTGGATATTTCGGTTGTATAGATGGGCGTGAACAGGTTACAACTTGGACAGAGCCGCTGAGCAAACGGGATTCCGCGAATAACTCTCACACGAATTCCTGGAAATCTATAAATAGCGAATTTGCGGTGAGTGGTTTTCTGGGAATCTGAAACTGAAAGTGAAACGACAGAAATTTGCAATGAATTTGACTATTTTCCTGATAGAAACATTAAAACTAGAAGAGTTCGCTCCTTATTTCAACTGATGTCGACATTGTCGAACACTGATTCATTTTCCTCGAAGCTTCGTTTGACTAACGAATCGGCAAACTATTCGAGATCGATATACGAATACCAAAGCAATGTCGACATCGAATCGAATACTCGAAGCTTTGCAGGGCCCTAACTGCAGGTTCGAATTTTGGCGAGAACCTGAGGAAGAATCGGAACCGGCGGGAAGGCGTAGCCGACTAGACCGTTCCAATCGAGTGACAGAGCGTCCACGGCAAAAGCCAGAGGATCTGGACACGGGGACACGAAAGTGTCCACCTGATGGTTCCAATGAGTCGCAAAGAGGTCGATGTGGGGACGTCCCCAGAGATCGCAAAGCGACTGGAACACTGCCCTGTGAATCATCCACTCGGTGGAAATAACCCTGCCCTGTCGGGACAGGGAGTCGGCTAGGACGTTCAGACGACCGGGAATGTGACGAACAACCACTCCGGCGTGAACATCCTGAGCGAGCAGTAAAAGATCCCGAGCTAACTCGTACATCGGAAGCAAGTGCGTGCCGCCCTGGTTCCGAATGTAAGCAACCACTGTCGAATTGTCGGATAGTAGAAGGACCTGGCGATTCGACAGGTGAGGGATCCACTGCCTGAAACTCAGAAGAAGAGCAAGAAGCTCCTTCTGGTTGATGTGTAGAGCTGCTTGATCCTGGTCCCACATTCCGTGTAGGGAAAGACCGAGAGGATCCAACGTCGCACCCCATCCGAGATCGCTGGCATCTGCCGTCAGAACGCGATCGGACGTGGGTAAGTCCAGCGGAACACCCTGCGTAATCCACTGAAATCTGTCCAGGGAAGAAGGTGAGGATACAGAGAGTCCGGAAACGGAAGCACCTGATCCAGAGAATCTACATTCGGTCTCCAACGACTGAGCAGAAAGTGTTGGAGAGGTCTGACACGCAGCCGACCTAGAGGAATGAGATCCGTCACCGAACCGCAGAGACCGATCAGCCGGAGAAAACTCCGAGCGGTCGCGGACCTGGACTGGGACAGAGTCAGAGCAAAAGCTGAGAGAATCACAGCCTTGGCCTGGGGAACAGCCACCAAATTGAATTTGGTTAGGAAAGACATCCCCAGATGACAAAACGACTGAGAAGGGACCAGGTCCGACTTCTCCTCGTTGACTCTGAATCCTAGCGACGTGAGCAAGCTCAACAGAGTGGCGACATCCGATTCCAGTAAGGCAGCATTGGAATGCCTCTGGAGGATATCGTCCAGATATGCCGAAGTAGTCACCCTGGACTGTGTGCGATGGAACGCTATCACATGCGACATCAGTCTGGTGAACGCCCAAGGAGCCAGGTTGAGGCCGAAAGGCAAGGCCTTCAACTGGTAAACTCGCCCCAGAAAAGCGAACCTGAGATACTTCCGTGACGCCCGATGCATCGGAACGTGGAAGTAAGCGTCGCGCAGGTCGATGCTGGCTGCAAAATCTCCCTGGTGAATTGATTGGCGGACCGACCTGAAAGTCTCCATGCTGAACTTGGGAGCAATGATAGACTGGTTCAGGATACTCAGATCGATAACCGGTCGGAGTCGGCCGTCCTTCTTCGGCACCAAGCACAGGCGGGAATAGAAACCCACTGACTGAACGTTCTTGACGACCTCGATCGCCCCCTTTGCCAGGAGATTGGCAATCTCCGTGGACAAAAGTTCCCGACGTAAAACGTCTGAAGGAACTGTGGTTGGAAGAGGCACCCTTGACAGAGTGGGGTGCCGTCGGAAGGATATGCGCAGCCCGGACCGAACAACATCTAACACCCATGGATCGGATGTGATGGTGGTCCAATGGTCTGCGAACTCTGCTATCCTTCCTCCAACCTGGGACGAGTCGAGGTGAGGACCTTCATTTCGAGCCCCGACGAGGCCCACGAGAGGAGAAACCACCTCCTCTGCTAAATGAAGAATCCTGAGACTTCCCTCGATTCTGCCAACCCCTACCTTTACCCCGTGAGTAAGAAGTAGAGGCGGCGGCAGAAGGACCAGCCTTTTGCTTCACAGAGGAAGCAGAAGGGTACTTGTTAGGCTTGGAACGGCCCTTGCCTCCCCGAGAAGGCTGATCAAGCTGACGAAACAGCAGCTGATCTTTGGAATGATGTAGGACGTCATCCCGGACCGTCGACACGGAACCATGGAAAAGTTGCGGACCTGCCAAAGAAGCAGATCGAAGAGTAGCACGCTGCTCCTCGGGAAGGGATCGTCCTGTGTCCAGCACAGCGCCCCTTCGAACTAATTCCAAATTGGCCGTGTTACAGGCATGCGTGTGAGGAAGGTGCATAAGCGCCTTGGACAGCACACGCAAAGGAGCCTGTACCTCGTCAAACTTATCTGGAGGCAGATAAGCAGCCAAAGCTGAGACGACGGGATCTGAGAGAGAAAGCATGCCAAGCATCTCTCTAGATAAGCCCAATGTGGACTCCAGAGTCGTCATTGGAATGACGGCAGACTTGGGCTTGGAAAGCCCGAGGGAAGTGGAGTCCTGATCCAGAACCGTCAAAGCCTGGCAGACTGACGGATTGGCGGAATCGTAGGAACGATAACGCACAGGAGGCAAAAAGGTGTCAACCCTGGTGAAGAACGAAGTCTTCAAAGCCTTGGAATTCAGCTTGGCATCCAATGCTGAAAAAGCCTCAACCACCTGTACCGACTGGCACGGTCGAAGGCGCCCAGAAGCAGGTTGCTCCATAGGCTGTTGGCGCGCGACCGATGATCGCGGCCAGGCTGACACTGTCGGCTGGTTAGCAGGTTTGAGCTCAGGCAGAAACCCAAACACAAAGTCAAGAGCCGCCCCCAAGTCCGAAGACTGCTGACCCTCGACCTCAAGCATGTCGGACTCCTCCCCAGAGTCGGAAGACACATAGCCCATCGTGGGCAAACCAGCCGACGCCTCCCATGGTGTCGGGACACCAGAGGAATCGGAAACCGGCCTGTTTCCAATCCCGGGAGGCGGCGCCCTAGGAGGCGCCTGGAAACCACCCATAGCCTCGCTGGAAGCAACAGGAAGGCTCTTAGAAAGAACCTGAGTGAGTAAGGAGAGGGCCTCCCTAAGCTCACTGCCTGTACCGACCGGTTCGACAGGGGAGCGAACCGGCAAAGTGGCTTCACCTCTGACCCTCTTAACCAGCGAAGGGTCACGATCCTCCAAAACACCCGACGCGGGACGACGGGCGGCAGCCGAAACATCTGAAGGCAGACGTGTATAGGGGTACGATGCACCCCGAGGATCAATATTGCGAGAACTCATGAGAGTCACCGCGGACCTCTGCAGGTCAGAAGGTCCAGGCTGCACAAAAGGCGTTGGTCCCCCAAAACTGGTCGTGTGACCAGAGTGAGTAGACGGAAACGCCACAGAGTTCATAGTGTTTCCACTACGAACATCCGAATCCAAAGACACAACTGTGGTGCTCGACGGCGAAGAGACCACAGCGATGGGCTCGGCCGGCAGCCCCTTCCGACTTCGCCGAGTTGAAGTCAGGGAAGGCTGAGGCCGATATCCCACGTCTACAGTATCGGACAGTCCTGCAGTCCCCTGCAGCGAAAAGCCGAGGCCGGCTGAAACAGATAACGAAGCAGACGGGCCAGCAGCAGTAGTAGATACGTCGAGAGTCGTTGAGGCTGGTGAAAAAGTGGAGAGAGCACACCAGCTCGGCTCCGAAGGAGGAGTCACAACCCTAGTGACAGCCTCAGATGTCGACTGGAGGGGGACCGTAGTCCCGGAACCAGGCATCTCTACACCAGAACACTCAACGGCTCCTGCAGTATCCACCACAGGAAAAGACTGCACATCCCCCACGGAGGAGGAATAACTCTCACCAGACAGAGTCGGCTCGGGAGGCCCCGAACGACCACGTTCTCCTTTCCCGCGGGAGCGGGAGGCACGGCCATGAGAACAACGACACGGTTTACTGACGCCCAGAAGGTGGAAGACCATGTTCCACAGACACCACACGGCCGCTCGGCCGAACACCCATTACAGGAGGAACAAGACGAATGTACATCGTCCACATGCTTTGGCAGCAGACATTGCCCACAGGGAATTGTTCTGGGCATGATAGAGGTGAGAGGAGCAGAGAAGGTGAGATGAGAAAACAGAACACCCCCAAAGAAGAGAGAAAGGTGACAGAAACAAAGACCCCAGAAGGTCGACCGGGAACCACCCAACAGGAAGACTACTCTCAAAAGAAAGAAGAAACACTGCAGGAGTGGTACCCCGCTGACACCTAACTCTAACACAATTAGAAAATTTTGCAAAAAAAGCATTAACAATAATAGTGAAAAAATCTAAGTCCGAACCGCGTGGCACGCGAAATTCGCGCGCGACTCGAGAGAGAGCAAATAAATATACATTATGGACATATAATAGAAAAGAGACTATATAAAACACTGTTCCTGAGAATACAAAGGATACACTGTGGTATAATGAATCAGGAATCATCAAACATCGAGCTGGTGGAACACTGATAAGCGTGCAAAAACATCTCGACACGAAGCGGATTTTAAAAAGAATGAGTCTTTAGAGACGGTATATGCGCACTGGCAACGGAAGTCGTGGAGTTGTACTTGGGAGAGAGCGTCCCGTACTGGGTCTGCGCCGGTTGCACTCGACCCAGTTTTGGCTTATTTTTATTGGTGCTTTTGCACCACTTTTCTTTCCCAACTTGCTTGGGAAAGACAAAAATAGAGAGTATTTTATCCGAGTTAGGGACTTCCACTGTAGTGCAAGCCTGTAGTAAACAATTGTGAGTAGGTTGATAAGAAAAACGTGAACACTGTGACTGAAAAAAAGAAAAGAAATCCGTTAAATTTCTGCATACAGTAGGGTTAATACCTAAAGTTAGTTGAGATTACTTATTAGACAGAGAAAACGTCTGTATTGCATTGCTAAACGGACCGATGTTCCACATGCCTGGGCAAAATATAAACTGAAACGGAATGAAGTTGTATCGGCTATTAGGAAGGCTAAAGCGATATACTTGTCCAAAGTCCAGTCCACTCTAAGAAGTACTGAAACACCACCATCTAGGTGGTGGAAGACACTGAAAACATTTATTGGCAGTAATAACGCAGCAGGAATTCCCACTCTCATCCACTCAAACAAAATATATTCCTCAAGTGTTGAAAAAGCTGAAGCGTTCAATGAATACTTTAGTTCTATTTCAACAGTTGATGACTCGAATGCTTCCCTGCTAGACGCACCACCCCATGTTTCCGAAAGTATTGATTCTATTACTCTACATTGTAGTGAAGTATATTCTGCAATGAAGTCGATAAAAGTATCAAAGGCGTCCGGTCCCGATCTAATAAGTCCACGTCTCCTTAAAGAATGTAAATCCTCCTTATGTGAGCCACTCTCAACCTTATTTAATATATTAATGAATAACTCGTACTTTCCGACACTGTGGAAAAAAAGCAAACGTCTCCCCAATCTTGAAAAAACAACCCTCCAATTCTGTTACTAACTATCGCCCAATATCTCTGATCAGTTGCGTTGGTAAAATATTCGAGAAATGTGTTTTCAAATGATTGTGGGAGTTCCTAATCGGCAACAATGTTCTCAGTCAATTTCAGTCAAGTTTTACACCCGGTGACTCAACCATCCTCCAACTGACTGACATATACGATGAATTTTGTCATGCCCTTGATGAAGGCAAAGAAGTTAGGGTGGTCTTTTGTGATGTCAGTAAGGCTTTTGACAAAGTATGGCATGCTGGCCTTATTAACAAGCTGGAGAGTATAGGCGTCTCGGGTGAACTTCTGCTGTTCATTAAATTGTACCTTGCCAATAGATTGCAATGAGTCGTGATATCATCAGAGACCTCTTCGTGGAGAACAATCAATGCCGGTGTACCACAAGGGTCGATCCTCGGGCCCTTGTTGTTCCTTATATACATTAACAACATAACCAAAGACCTACTGAGCAGCATACGCCTCTTTGCAGACGATACTTCCTTATATCTAATTATAGAGAATCCTGATCAAGCCTCGACGTTAATCAACCATGAACTGGCAACAATTGAACACTGGGCTAAAACATGGTTGGTGGAGTTCAATCCAAACAAAACAGAGAGTATGCTAATATCACGCAAAAGCAATCCCATCCATCCACCCTTATTCTTGGGCGGGTCTCAGACATCCGAAGTTTCTAACCATAAACACCTAGCAGTCATACTAAATAGCACCTGTACATGGAACGACCATATCGATCATATTTGTTCTAAAGCCTGGTCCCTCTTGGACTTACTGAGGAGACACAAATTTAATTTAGACCGAAGTGTGCTAGAAAAAATATATTTCACCTTTATTAGGCCTCTTCTCGAATACGTGGATACCGTTTGGGATAACTGCTCTGCAACCAAAGAGGTGGAACTGGAAAAAATACAGATTGCAGCGGCGAGGATCATTACGGGGGCAACCATTAGTGCTAGTAAGTCCTTACTTTATTTTGAAACGCGATGGGACATATTGCAGGAAAGACGTCGCAAACACAAGTTAATGCAGTTTTTCAAAATGTATCATCGCATGGTACCTCCTCACATTTCCAATAAAGTTCCCCCACTTGCTTCTTCAACCAATCCATCACTCAATCTCCGATCAAGTCAAAACCACCGCGTACCCTTTTGTCGGATAGAATTGTACAAGTCGTCGTTCATCCCTAGCCTTACTGACGAATGGAATAACCTACCCCTGCCTGTCCGCGAGAACTCGTCATTGACCAGTTTTAGGACTTTCCTGAACGGTGATAATCAACGACCTCCAATGTTCTGTAGTAAGGCGAAATCACGCTCAGCTCAAATATATCATTGCAGGTTACGACTGGAGTGTAGAAACCTCAATTCGCACTTATATGTCAATCATTTATCACCAAACCCCTTGTGCCAGTGTGGCGAGCAAGAGACTCCTGAACATTTTCTGTTGCATTGTCTAATTTTCACAGACGCTCGTAATTATACAATTAACCCTCTTCCATTTGGAGTGGACATAACTACACTTCTTTTCGGCTCAGAATTTTTGAACAATGAAGACAACCGCCTCATCTTTGACGTGGTGCACGACTTTATATTATCAAGTAAGCGATTTCAATAATCAGTTCCTAATACACTATTAATTCACCTAATATAACTTAATACTACCATAAGTATTACTACAAAATCAACTCGATGGAACGAATATACCCATCCACACCATTCAACTTTCCCTGCAGCTCAACTCCACCTAGACTGTATCCACAGCCTGTGTTCATCATCGTTTACTAAATGAACTGAATAAAATAGCCTATATTTACGCTTCTCTGGTATGTATTTAATGCATTACGTGTTCAAGCTGCCCGAGATTTGCTTTGTTTTTTCAAACCGTTCTTATCTTCTACACCTTGTAGTTTAGATATTCGTACATGTCGTCTCCCGGGGGTCCCCGCTTCTGCCTCCGGTGATGGCCAACACTGGTCTGTCCTATGGGCAAAGGCTTTCATTCCATTTTATTATAAATTTGGTCCCGGAAATATGGCTAGTGTCACTGCACTGGAGTGAGCTCGTTGAGCTCGTTGCAGTGGGAGGTCAGGAGCTGCGTTTTTGGAGCTGAAAATAAGAATGTCAAGTTGTTTATGAAGTCTTCTGTGCAACTATAGCGTATTCCATTCGCGTCGGGCACTGAGTTAACACGATGTACGAGAGGCGGGGGCCTTCTGAAGACGACGTGTGGTCTCCACTACCGATTTACATACCTTATGCTTGTGTAATGTACACAAGCACCGTTTAAACTAAGTACTAAAATTAATCATACCTGCCATTGCAACTAGTACATGTAACTCTTTGTAATCTTGTTCTGACTGGAAACGCGGCCTTGTATAAGTTTATAGCTTACTGCCGAATCCACATTAATGTATGTAATAACATTTTTATATGTACTCTTGAAATAAATAATGTTTAAACTAAAGTAGTTATTGAAATGAGAAAATAAACAGTAATGAGAGGTGAAGGCACCACAATCTGCACAAAAGCTGACTTTAACGCAAATTCTTACAACACCTAAATTCTAATTCTTACAAGTTTTGGCAGAAAATCAGCCTCAAATTCCTCAAATATGCATGTAACGAGGGTTAAATATTACTGCACTGGAGTTCAGTAACCCAAGTGTAGAATATTAATCGCCTGGAAAGACACATAGAAACACAACTCACCTAAACACAAAGTTTACAAAGTTTTACAACTTAAAATTTACTAAGTCCGAGAAAAACATGAAAATTTTGACTGAAAAAAAAGAAAATTTCCGTTAAATTTCTGCATACAGTAGGGTTAATACCTACAGTTGTTATTGAAATGAGAAAATAAACAGTAATGAGAGGTGAAGGCAGCACAATCTGCACAAAACCTGACTTTAACGCAAATTTTTACAACACCTAAATGCTAATTCTTACAAAAAGTTTTGGCAGAAAATCAGCCTCAAATTCCTCAAACATGCATGTAATGAGGGTTAAATATTACTGCAATGGAGTTCAGTAACCCAAGTATAGAATATTAATTGCCTGGAAAGACACATAAAAACACATCTCACCTAAACACAAATACAAAGTTTTACAACTTAAAATTTACTAAGTCCGAGAAAAATAGTGCTGCCGCGGTTAAGACTTTTTTCTGACCGCTTAACCATCGTGTTTGACCGTGGTTAACCGCATTTAAGGTACCTATATTTGTAGTGTGTTCTTGCTTCAACTGTAACTATTATATCGGACCGGCCAATGTTATTTACATTGACCATAAATAATAATAAAGAAGTATTCTATTTAGTCGTTGTTGTTTAATCGGCGCATGTCTTTACATCAGTGCGTGTACCGGAAATCAACAGGTTTTTGGGGCCAATATGGATGAAGGCATAAAAAATACAAAATCATCAAAATAACAACGAAAAAATAAATAATAACGCATTAAATGTTTGCCAGCAATACCTGGAGAGACGAATTTAGTATTTATTCCATGAACTCCAATTCACTGATGTGTAATGTCCGGTTATAAATTATGCACACGTGCACCAGGTAAAGTTAGTTTCAATAGCACCAACAATGCTTAAGTGGGACAACAATTTGAAAATAATTTGCACTGTAACCTGCGCATTTGTTGTATTTTTTTTGGTTTTTCCCGGAACGTTCTCGCATTCCAGAAAAACCAACTTAATCACAACAACTGCGCAGGTTACGGCACAAATGGTGCTCTGAGCGTTGGATTTTCTGGACAGGGAAGAAGACATTGGGGTGATAAATAAATAACGAAAAACAAATAAATGTGAGTATTTTTTAAATCTTTAATAATAATTTTCCTTTATTCTTTTATCTTATTCACCACGTGGTAACTCGTGAAAACTTACCTATTTCCGTTGCATCCCAAACTGCCCCAAATTGGCAAAACGTAACTTGCAACTAATTCTTTTTGACTGCATATATTTAAAAATGGGGGTGCGACTTATACATGGGCTTTAGGCAAATAGACTTATACATGGGGGCGACTTGTACACGGACATATACGGTGAGCATAGTGAATGTAAGGTTAACCGGTTAAAACATTTTCTTGACCGGGCAAAGTTTTAACCACAGGTTAACCGGTTATCCAGATAACCACAGCAGCACTAGAGAAAAACATGAAAATTTTGACTGAAAAAAAAGAAAATTTAAATACTGATCTGATATTCCCCTACAACCTACATATGCAATATGAAAGGCCTGAGCCCACTGATCTTTGAGAAATTAACCTTAACATTAAATCTTACAATATTGGACACGCCGGATGCCAACGCCCAAGGTGATGACAATACCTCACCACATCTTACAGATGTAGGAGAGCTAAAGAACTATACAGCACAGCACATCAGTAACCTGAATACATATATAAAGTAACCTGATAATCGGATTAATATTTATTGACTTATCGCATGCCGAAGAAATGGATTGGAGGAGTTCTCAATTTGAAGGATAATGGGTTAATATCACAGGATCAAATTAGCAGATTTACACCAAAAACTATACAGCTCGGCACATCAGTAACCTGAATACATATATGAAGTAACATGACAATCGGATTGATATTTTTGGAGTTATCTCATGCCAAAGGGATTGGAGGAATTTTCAATTTGGGGGGCAAAGAGTTAATATCTCAAGATCAAATTAGCAGATTTACACCAAAAACTATACAGCTCGGAACATCAGTCACCTGAACACAAATATAAAGTAACTTGACAATCCAAGCAATATTTTTCCAGTTATCGAATGCCAAAGGGATTGGAGGAATTTTCAATTTGAAGGATAAAGGGTTAATATCTCAGGATTAAATTATCAGATTTACACCCAAAACTATACTGCTTGGCATATCAGTAACCTGAACACAAAAATAACCAATCAACAACAACCTGATGGAAAGCTAGATCTTCATAGGAAGAAAAAACAATGCATCTGGTAGATGTAAGACTACAAGATGTCATAAACACCAAACGATCAGGATGTAAACACGGGGCAAACGGAATAGCCATTCCATAAAACACGTTAAATTCCCAAGAAATTTTAATAAAAAATTCTTGATACAAAAACCGAAAGAGCTTGGGAATCTAACAGGAGGGTTCAAAGGAGGAACACTTAACAAACAATCGAGTAATAATAGCAAGATTGACGATGTTCAGGCGAATATAATGAAAATGGGAAACATAAATAATTTTTTATAAATATTTCAAAGTTACAGCCCTGAATGCAAAATACCACCATTATTCACTTCCAACAACCTGTATTAGTACTGATTCCATCATAACCATCATTGATTTGTGTCTGGCATTTTCAATGAAAGTGTCAATAACACTGTAGCTTAACTTGTGTGTTGTGTTTGATGAAAAGGATAATGTTCAATGTTTATGAAAGAATTATGAAATAAGACAAGAATTGTGATAATTGAGAATATGTTAATTTCTGTTCCCTGTATGCTATGTTTTCAATAAAAATAATTTGAGGTGTAGATTGTACTAAGGAATTGAGAGGTGGGTTAATGTGGTCCTCACAATTACTGTATGTGGCCCTCACAGTTAATGTATGTCAACCAAAGTTACCAAGTTACAGTGAAATTATGAGTTATCCTATCAAGTTACAATGAAAGCTCTTCATAAATATGGCCTGTACACTGTGCTAAATGTTTCGGCTTCGGGCCTGTGCAGCCAACATGGTTGATTGATCGCAATCAAAAGGCAACATCATCATCTAGACATTATACTGAGTCATCCAACCAAGTTACATTGAAATCCCTTCATAAATATGGCCTGTAGTCTGTGCTAAAGGTTTTGGGCTCTAGCAGCCATCACAGTTGAATGATCGTGATCGAAAGGGGACGTTCTCATTCAGACATTATCTGGAGTCCTCGTACCATGTTACAATGAAATCCCTTCATAAATATGACCTGTAGACTGTGCTAATGGTTTTTAGACTTCGGGTTCCTGTAGCAGAAATGGCTGACCAATCACGATCAAAAGGGACATTCTCATGTTGACATTATATGGAGCCATCCTACCAAGTTACAAGGAAAATCCCTCCATATTAAATATGACCTGTAGACTGTGCTAACAGTTTTGGGGTTTTGGGCTTGAGCAGTTGTCAACGTAGACAGATCATGACCAAAAAGGGACATTCTCATCTACATGTAGACATGACCTCAAACCTGCATATGAAATTTTGTGACGATCAGAAAAGAACTACGGGTGTAGCCTGTGCTACAGTTAAAACTAGAAGTCACCTTTAGTGCAGAAAACGCTTGTTAGCTAATGCGCTATCTAGTGCAGAACAGTCAAGTAAACCTTGTTAAACATGTGATAACTTCTGCGCTATGTGACGCAGAATGTAGTGCGCTTTTCCCGAGGTCATTAACATCGATCTCCGACACATATCATTAGGAAAAGAAATGTGTGGTAACTGGGCTCGGACATCAGTCGATATCATTTCGAATCAGGTTCGCCTGGTAAATTGGTCGTGACAATGAATGAAAAAACGCAGAAAAAAATGTTGAAATGACCAGTTTAATTTTCACAAGAAGCCCAGACAGTGAAATCAAAGTCATTGCCAAATCGGATATAATCGTCTTTTAAATGATTTTATTCAGTGCTATTGATGAATGCAGGGATGAGACTTGTGTGCGATGTGTATGTACGAACAGACCAGCACATGATCGTTTTGAAATAATCTAATAAAAATGTTTTGACAACAACATTTTATCAATTAATTAATATCTGCGACTTCGTTCGACTTGGAAAATATGGATAAATTTGTTTGTAAAATCAACATAAAAAATCCAAATACCGATAATACCGAACAGTCTCCATCTGAATTTCAACAAGTAATTCGCAACAAATTTTCAATATCATTTAAAACCTTCTCATTCCTATATAAGGCCTTGTACATATCACTTGCTACACCAAATAATAAACACAGTGAGACCGCGACTAGCTATTTAGTACAATGGGAATCGGCCAGAGCATCCCCTAGCCGAATCGACCCGCACCATTTTGATCCGAACCCAGTCTCCACTATTTATTTTCAGTGGCCAGGCCGTAAGGCTGGCGAACGATTTCACCCCACCCGTCCCAGAGTCAAACCGTCCCCAGAATATTTAGACTGACCCCCCCCCCCCCCCCCCCCCCCCCAACAAGATTTTGAAATAATGACTGGGTGGTCACAAGCTGGGTTTTGGAGATGAGGGAGGTGGTAGTTTTTCTTGTTTTGGCAAACGGCGCGCTTGTTCATATTAGTCTAAGGACTAAATAAACAATAATTTTTCAATGTTGATTGAAAAACGCCCTTCCCCTTCCTGTGCAGACTGGTTAAAAATAGGTCATAGGCCTACATGACTTACTTTAACGCCCTCACCACCCACCCCCCCCCCCCCCTCCCAGATCTTCAACTTTTCCGAACCGTCTTGTCCTTCTCACCGTAAGCGAAGTGTATCTTATAAAATTATCAGTAAACAATAGGGATGAGACAATTTAGCTAAATTGTAGGTACAATTTATTAAATTGTAGCTACAATTTAATAACTAAAAACGACATGAAACTAATAGGCTTCCGTAGATAAGAACCCTAAGCAACAAAATTCGCAAAAATTCCATTTTCAAAATAAATTTGTAAAAATCAGGGATTTTTTTTTAAATATAAGAACACAGGGTGAACCTGTGTTCTTATATTTAAAAAGAAATCCCTGAATTTTACAAATTTATTTTGAAAACGGAATTTTGCAAATTTCAGCGAATTTTGTTGCTTAGCATTCTCATCTACGGAATATTTCATTTCTAGAAATTTCAGCATTTGGGACATGAATTTCAATCCCTTTAAACAAATAAAGCAGCCGGAAAAAATGAGTGTTTTTTATTTTAATTTTTTATCCCAAACGGATTTTTCTCCGGATCAGTTCTTTTCAATCATTCTTCATCATTAATCTTTAATCACTGATGATAAAAGAACATAAATATAAATTTGACACCTACTTGTTATTAAGTAACCCATTTCCAAATTGAAGTCATAAAACGGGAGCTTAGTATATTGACAGGAGTGTTTTCGAAGCTTATTCACATCTTCTGTTGTTCAAAAAACGCACAGATAGTAATTGCCAACATTACTGATTGCTACCTGAAAAACTGACGCAGAAAATCTTCCCCATTCAGGCCACAATATAGCGCAATCTTCTGATGTAGTCTTCAGCACCAATGAATAATAATCATATTTGTTCCATAAATGAGGCGCAAGAAAGTTGAATATTCAAAAGGAGTGGTGACAATTTATGAAGATTAAACTGACAACTTTCAAGTGTGCAGAGTAAAAACTTCACCGTGCACATGATTTAATGGCTGTTCATTGTAAACGAACTGTATGCCTACATTAGAGATATGATGGGGTCTTGTGTGGGATGGGTCTATACAATTCCCCTCCCCCACCCACTGTTTGAAATATCGGACTGAAGTCCTGCAAATTTCAACTCGAAAAAACACCACTTGGCACTTGTACTCATCTACTCGCCAGATGACCCAAGTTATTCTTCAAAGAACTCCTTATAATTGGAGTGTCTGCAAATCACTCCAGGGGTGGAATATCCACCCAAATGATATACTCAGTTTCTGTGACAAAGCAAACACAAGGAACTCACAGTATGGTTCTGTGGATTGGGCTTTTTATATTGGTTCGAAGCTTACTTGAAGTTGAGAATGTTTCTTTCACATAACACAATCCAGAATGCGTGGAAATTCCACTTTGTTGGTGTTTCTGTACAAAAGCATATACCATGTACCGTGGATGGGTTTTAGACACATTACAGGATATCCACAACCAGAAGTACAGTCATTCACGGTGTACGAGAATGTTAAATTCACAAGAACGATGGGTCGAGATACCTGTGGTACGAAACTGAGAGAGGAAGTTGCAACGTCTCAAACCACGCGTCAAGATGTGGACAAGAAAATTGTCTACAATGTTCATGCTCACTGAGCTTTCTAAAACATTCTTTCAGATAATTTTTACAAATAAATAGTTGTTACATGCTTTTGATTGTTCTCAGTCATTTGGAAATGCTCCCTCACGACATATTAACCTATCAAGTGAAGTGCGTCAGAATATCAATTCACCCCCAAAAAGCTGCCCATGGACAGAAAATAAAAAACTGATTTTAACTGATTTCTAGCATGAGCATGTGAACATTTTTCAGTTGCCACAGCTTTTTCAACACTCCATTAAATATTGACAATGATTGTTTGAAATGTTTCATGGATATCTTTCTAAAATAAAAATAAAATATATGCATGTCGAGCCCAAGGGTTTAATATTCTATTGTTGTTGCCAGTATTTGAGAGAAATTTAAAAATGCCGTACTGTGAATAAAAGGCCAAATTTAACTGACCACATACTGAAGAGTAGGAATGTAGGTCCCAGAAAAAGTGTTGTGAAGGGTAGGCCCGCCCTCATCAATCATAAATTGTTAACACAGCATGCCCATTGATTCGAACCATGCAGTGGTGGAAACTTGTGTTGGCGGGGGTGGGGGGATTTTTCCAGATATAATACCCCCCCCCCCCCATCAAACGAACTCACACAAAATAATTACGCATCAACGTTTTTAATCTAACTCATAATGTTAACCTTGTTTTACCTTCAATGATCGAAGGTGCACGTGGCATTGGCCACCAGCAAAATTTGAGAATACTATTTTTTTAATGTTTAGTTAAAAAAAAAACGAAGCTAGCGTGGGGATGAGGAGTTGTGGTGTCTGAGGAATTGGCAGTTTGCTACTCATGCTTCCCTCTGTGTAGGGATAAGGGTACATGAGGACTTGAGGGTTCTGCCCTTTTTGTTGATTTTCAAAGTTCTCGGCGAATAATTAATTTCTTTTTGAGCTTTCACCCAAATGCATATTTTTTTTTACAGAACACCAACTATCTCTTGAAATTGAAACTTTCTTTATAAATATCTGAGCATTCCGATTTCTTAATTCACTCGCAACACTTTCGATAAACTGTCAGTTCGGTAGGCTGTGGAAAGCGTTCTTTGTTTCCAACCACACTTGTTTTCTCATAGTTCCTCCATAAGAACGGCTGCGATTCTTACATACTAGGCTAAAATTCTCGAAATAAAAACGTCATTACTTCTACCTTCTCAAGGTTTAGCAGTCTTGAGTCAATCTGCATGATTTTCTCATCAATCCTCGAAAACAAAAATCACGCAATGCACGTTTTTAAATACTTCTTGTATTGTAGCGAAATGAATTGATAAGGATAGGGGGGGGGGGGGGGGGGGGGGGGAGAGGGGGGGGCAAATGAATAGACATCATCTCGTCCTCTGAGTATCTACATTCTAATATTTATTTGCCACCACATGTCAGTAGGACGTACGACTTAATTACTGTTGATTGCCTGTTTCAAGAACTGAATATCAATCAGCCGTCGCACGTTGCAGTTCTGCAGAAATCGCAATACACTACTGTGCATCAGATGTGATTCTCTGATGATTTGCTGCGCTAACCTAACACGCTATTATTTCAAATTAGTGCAGAATACGGGACTGTACAGGACTTCTAGTTTTAACTGTAAAGGAAAATGTGAACAGACGCACAGACTAACAAGCTTCCGCACGCATGATGGCAAGATAAGCTAAAAATAGACTGATGAAATCGTCAGATGTGTATCCATATGCGCAACTAGTAGAAAGCTGTATGACGGAGGGCCACCACGGATGCCAACATTATGTACACCACACATGGTATGGGTACATATAGAAATGGATTGGAGGAGTGTCTAATTTGATGGATAAAGGGTTAATATCTCCGGATCAAATTATCAGATTTACATAAAAAACTATACAGCTCGGAACATCTGTAACCTGAATACATATATAAAGTAACACAACAATGAGATTGATATTTTTCAAGTTATCGAATGCCAAAAGGATTGGAGAAATTTTCAATTTGAAAGTTAAAGGGTTAATATCTCAGGATTAAAATAACGGATTTACACTAAAAACTATACAGATTGGACCATCAGTAACATGAAGATATATATAAAGTAACATGACAATTGGATTGATATTTTTTGAGTTATCTCATGCCCAAGGGATTAGAGGAATTCTCAATTTTAAGGATAAGGAGTTAATATCTAAGGATCAAATTATCCGATTTACACCAAAAACTATACAGCTCGGCACATCAGTAACCTGAACACAAATATAAAGTAACTTGACAATCCAAGCAATATTTTTCAAGTTATCAAATGCCAAAGAAATGGATACAGATGCCGGATGGACGGACAAAGGATGGACGAACGAAGGATGGCCACCCCGGATGCCGGCATTATATGTACCATACAGTTAAAACTAGAAGTCCTGTCATCAATTGCGCGCAAACACCTCGCCATTTAGCGTGTTTATCGGCGCGTTTGGTCATATGGAAAGGCTATCACATTCTCTACGCAGCCTATGCACAAGCAATGGTTCAGCCAATGGACCTCCGGGTTTAACCCGGAGGTCCATTGGCTGAAACATTACTTGTGTTTGCTGTGAGTAATAATGGCAAGACTCTGTGGTAATTTGGGTATTTTCAACAGGAAAGTTAAAAAATTTATAGTAATTTATATATTTTTTATACTTACCAATGACCCAGACTTAGCTGGTGCTAACTCTAACAAAACCAGGGCCAAACACAAATTTTGCCCCCCAATCCCCAAAATTTGCATCCAAAACAAAAAGAAATCATGTCCTAAAGGACCTCCATACTACGCCCCCACTGCGCACGCGCAGTGACACGGACGTCCCGAAATTGGCGCCAATTATCATTCTTACTGGCAGTGCCTGGTCAGCGCTATGTACTCAGCGGGGAGGCAAGAGTTCCCAATCCAGGGAGGGCCATCCCCGTCTGGGTCATTGGTAAGTATAAAAAATATATAAATTACTATAAATTTTTTAACATTTTTATACTGTACCAATGACCCAGACTTAGCTGAATAGTAAACAGGCTGGAGGGCCTAGGACATAGAGGAAAATCCAATAAGCTCAACTATATAGTAAAGAGGTAACCCCTTAAGGAGAAAAGGAGTATTAGGCTTTACATGTATCTTTCTTATTTAATATTAAATTAGAAAGATACACTACCCTTAATAATTGAGCACAATAACATTCATGTTCTCTATTAACATCCAGTATAACCCTTATACTAATTATTTTTAAAGTAAGCCAATAAATAAAGTAGTCCAGAGAATTGAGACTCTTTATAGTCATTTAAAAGTGTCCGAGTATTGTATATTAAAGCCCGTTTGACACTTGACATATACAAATGCTTCACACCGAGCTACACTTTAAAAATAAGACATGAATGAATTTTAACATTAATATTACACTTTAAAACCATCCCGGAAGCGACTCAGAAATACTGACTTGGAGGAGGCATTCCCTTGCTTTTCACTATAAAGCAGGTGACCTAAGGGAATACCCGCCTCCCCCCCCCCTCCCCCCCGCCCCCCTTCCCCTTGCCCTGGGTCAAATAGCCCAGAGCGAAGAGGGCAGCCGGACGGAGTCACTGCCGGAACAGAAAGCCTGCATAACTATAGTTGCAACTGTTTAGTGGACGACATTCTGAGCAACAGATAACGGACCTAAACAATGCAGGTCTCCAGAAATGGACTCAATATTTCTGAGATAAAAATTCGTGAATGTGGATGGCTGAGACCAATAAGCAGCCTTCATTAAATCTGTAATAGCAACACTATTAGCATAAGCCCAAGAAGTAGCAAGAGCTCTTACTTCATGAGCGGAAATCTTAAGCACAGACTGCTGAGAAGAAGATAAACTCTCATAAGCAGTACGGATAGTTAATTGAATCCATCTAGCAATAGAATGGACCAAAATGTCCTTTCTATTAGGCATCAAAGACAGAAAGAAACGTTGCCGTCCCTTTCTGATAAACTGAGATCTCTGTTTATAGATACGTAACGCTCTAACAGGACAGAGTAAAGGCCTACGCCCGTCTGAAGACGGAAGAGCCTTAATAACAATAGGTTCCGGATATTTATTAGGAGCCTGATTCTTAGCTAAAAAACCCACATTAGTAGTGAAGGTGATAGTGTTCCCGACACTACGATAGTGAGAATCATCCACCGACAGTGCATGAAGCTCACTGACTCTTCTAGCAGAAGAGAAAGCTAAGAGAAAAGCTGTCTTATAAGATAAGAATTTGAAATCTACTGTCCCAAGAGGTTCAAATGGCTTTTCCTTCAATTTAAGAAGAACCCAAGCTAAATTCCATTTAGGAATTAATCTAAGAGTTCTGGGTCTATTTATCGAAAAGTTTCTAACCAACTTAGATAAAGAGACATTAGATCCAATTTGTAAACTATCATGATGTGCATAGGTATCAGATAACATAGACCTATAACCCTTAATAGTAACAGGCTGCAGTTTGATTTCGTCAAACAAGTATACTTGAAAGTTTGCAATGTCTGGTATAGAGGGATCGAATATATCTACAGAATGATCCCTACACCAACGACGAAAAACCTTCCACTTAGCCACATAGTTTAGCGAAGAGGAGGTCCTCCTACAGTTAGAAATCGCGTCCACTGCTCGTCCTGTAAAGTGCTTGCCATGCAAGAAGGACCGCACAATGGAAAAACGTGAAGGTTGAGACCTTGCGGGTTGTGATGGAGTTGGCGCGATTTCCCCTGCGAAAGAAGATCCTCCCGTGGAGGAAGCTTTCGCGGTAGGTCCCACAACAGACACCTGAGTAGATTTATCCACGGTCTCTGTGGCGACAGAGATGCTACCAACAGAATCTTGCATTGAGATTGTTTTATCTTTAGCAATACTTGTTGAATTAACGGCGCTGGAGGATACGCATATCCTATCATTCCGTCCCAAGGGATCGACAGAGCGTCTACTGCAAATGCTCTTGGATCCGGACACGGAGACACATACGTCTGCAACTGATTGTTGAGATGTGTCGCAAATAAGTCTATCATTGGCCGTTCCCATTGGTAGCAAATCTGATTGAATACTTGTTTGTTGAGAGTCCATTCCGACGGCAACAAGCGACCCTTTCGTGAAAGGGAGTCTGCTAGCACATTCAGACGACCCGGTATGTGACGGACCGAAAGAAGAACGTGATGTTCTAGCGCAAACAGAAGGATTCTTTCCGTTAGATTGAACAACGGAACTGAATGAGTGCCTCCCTGATTCCGTATATACGCCACTACTGTCGTATTGTCGGATAAGATTTGGACATGAGCATTGTGAATAATGTCCATCCAGTGACGTAACGCAAGCCAGATTGACATCATTTCCTTGATATTTATGTGCTTGCACAGGAATTGCGGATCCCAAAGACCCTGGCATCTCGAATCCGTTGGGATTAATGATGCACCCCAACCTGTTTGACTGGCATCCGTCATAATGGTAAAACTCGGATCCGGCAACTGCAGCGGAACTCCCTGAGTTAACCACTGAATGTTTGCCCAAGTCTGAATCTCTTGTTTCACTTGATCTGACAAGAGAACGTCTTCGTCGAGCGAATGAATTTTCACACTCCAATTCTGAGTCAAGAAAATTTGGAGAGGACGTGTGCGTAACCGCCCCATCGGAATGAGATCCGCAGCGGCTCCGCACAGACCTATCAGTCTCATAAATTCTCTCGCTGTGACTTTGTCTGCATGCAGACAATAGCGAGCGTAACAACTGACTAATTTCGCTCTGGTTAACGGCAGACGAACGAGATTGTTGTGCGTCTCGAAGCTCATTCCCAGAAGAGTGAATGACTTGGACGGCACCAGATCCGACTTCTCCTCGTTTACTATAAAACCGAGACGTCGGAGCAATAGAAGTAGATTCTGAACATCGTTCTGAAGCGTTAACTCGTTGCCGTACCTCTGAAGAATGTCGTCCAGGTAGGCCGACGTTACCGCAGACGAATGAGCTCGGAAATAGATCATTACCGAGTTCATTACCCGAGTGAAAGCCCAGGGTGCTAGATTCAATCCGAAGCACATCGCCCGGAATTGATACACCACTCCTAGGACTGCGAAGCGTAGATACTTTCGGAATGTCGGATGTACCATGACGTGAAAGTACGCATCTTTGAGATCTATGCTTGTTGCATAATCGTTCACCCGAATACTCGCTCTGACCGACCGAATCGTCTCCATATAAAATTTCGGAGCGACGATCAGCTTGTTTATCCAGATCAGATCTATGACTGGACGGAACGAGCCGTCTGGTTTCGGAACCAGAAACAGATGGCTGTAGAATCCCGGAGTTTCCTGGTTTTCTACGACCTCTACCGCGTTCTTCATTAAAAGAGACTGCACCTCTGATAACAGAGCGTCTCTTTTCTGCGGATTTGATGGAAGTTGAGTCCACTTTGGACTTCGAGTCAATGGAGGCTTTCGTTTGAAGGATATCTTTAGACCTTCCGAAGTCACTCCTCTCACCCTAGGGTCATCCGTAATCGACTCCCATTCTTGAGAAAAGCTCAACAACCTTCCGCCAACCGGTACGCGATAGAGGTTTGAGCCATCACCTCCTGGACCTGCGAGGCCTGCGGTAGGAGAAACCACGTCCTCCACGACCCGCACCTCGCCCCGTCGACCTCGGGGCATCCGACCGATTGTCCCGGCCCGAAGGACGTCCCGAACGAGAGTCGCTACCCTGACAGTCTCTCGAATAAGACCAAGAGGACGCACCGGAACCTCTATAGGAACCTCTCTTGGGCGCATTAGACCCAGAAGTGCCTGTCTTATTCTTGTCTGCTGTATCCGGCTTCTTAGAAACAGATTTGAACAACAGAGAATCCGAAGCTTTCTTAGTAATTTTATCGTAAATAGCAGAAAGCTTGCCGTCAAAGAGAAGATCTCCGGAGACCGAAGCGACTCTAAGAGAGTTCTTCTCCTTAAAATCCACAAGTGTGGATGTAGCTAGGGCTGCGTCACGTCTAACCAACTCCAGATTTGCCACTGAAAGGGCGGAGTTACACGTGGAATAAGCTACTGCCCTTGAAAGAAGTCTTAAAGAGGATTGTATATCCTGAAACTCTTTCCCTTGAAGGTGCAGTGATAACGCCTTAGTAAGGTGATCTGCGTAAGATAAGGCATCTAAATTGGCTCTGTTAGACGCAATAGCTGTTTCCAACACAGCGGTTGGAATAGAAGCCGACGACGGTAATGATAGCTCTAAGTCTTCCGCCTCGTCGTCCATATGCAGAGGAACTCTCGGGATACCCTGTCCTGCCGTATCGAATTTATTCCTTGCATTAATGAAAGGCAGGTTGAGAGTATTAGCGGACAAGAAACCTGCTTTCCCCGTCTTGGAAGCAAGTTTAAATATAGCGTCGTTCAATAATTCAAATGTTCTTGCAACATTATTGGACTGCGACGGAAACTCGGGAGCGATGTCCCTGAACCGCTCAAAAAATTCAGAGTCCAATGACGCTATAATCCTCTTGTCCGGAACCGCAGCAGTCTGGCCCGACGGAACAACTTGAGGGAGAAAGTGCCGGATGAAGTCCAAGGCAGCTTTATGTTGTTCCGAAAGGGATAGCTCCAAATCATCCGTATCCCTTTCACCATCCGGTCGGACCTCATGATGTTCCCGGTCGTCCGCCCCCGATGCTTCGGCGGAGCGTACCGACCCAGCGCCGTCGGATAATTCTTGATCCGACACCGTTTCTGTCGGCTGCTGGGATGCTGCGATAAGCTGTGCTATCTGCACAAGAATGTCCGGCGTCGAGACCTGCGGAGGCGCAGTCTTCCGCTGCTTCGCCGAGGGCAGCTCTGCATCAGATGGCTCCCGCATACTTTTTCTATGCAAACGTCCGGAGTCCATCGGTCTCGAATCCCTGGCTGCCGGATGGTGTGACCTGGTCGCCGAAAAATCCGTGATCGGCGAAGCTGGTAAAATATCGGCGGTCACGCAGCCAAGGTGCGGTCGTGTGCGCTGACGAGAAGAAGCCTTAGCAGTCTCCGCGGACTGCCTATACAACGGAGCGTCCCGAGCGACGGACGTATGCTCCGCTTGCGACACATTTTGTACCACAACATCTGGTCCCAGATGTTGTTGTACGAGAGAGGGGCCTCTCTCGCTCGCGGCCCGGCTGGACCTGGACGAGCTAGGAACCGGACTCAAAGGCTTCCTCCGTTCTCGCTTACTATCCGCCGTCACTGGGTGTGCACCTTGTATGTTTATAGTGCTCGCATCACCCAAAATTTCCTCCTGGACCGCATCGGACGAACCCGGCTGCCGAACCATTCGGTGAATGGATGCTACACCGGGCGAGCTAGCGGACGACATTTGTCTAATCTCCATGAGCACTTTTGCCGCTAGCTCTGAATTCATTTGTGACGACGGACGCACACTTGTAGAAGATAACATGGAAACATCACCCTGTTCTTGTTCCTCTGAAATAGAAACTGAGAGAGTAGAGTGACCTTGCGGAGAAAGAGCCGGCATAGCCCTTTCTCCAGAAACAACATACCGTGACACACGTTTCCAATGTTTATCATCCCAATATTGACATATAGGACAGGGATTAGTGCGAGAACACTGACTACAATTAATACAATGATCATGAAAGTCAGAGGAAGATTTCTTCCCATTACAATTTGAACAACATCCTTTCATTGTGAAAAGTCAACAACAAGCAGGGGTCAGCCGAGTGGGCGACTTGGGCGAAGAAGTCGCCTTGTCATTCCTCAAGTCGCCTTGGCTTACATTGGGGGCGAAATTCAAGTCGCCCTCCCAAACTTCCTTGGGAGACATGGCAGTTTACTGTATTTTCTTATGTTTTATTTTTTAAAAACACACGCTTCCGCAAAAAACAGTAAACACGGTTGCTGTTAAAGTCCGTCACACGGCTATGAAAATAGCCTAAACTAGCCCAATTTTATATTTCTGAAAAGAATTGCAATGGCGTAGTCGTTCGAACAATTTGCCCCAACTGATAGCAACCAGCACAAAATGGCTATTTAAAAACAAAGTACCAGACAACAACGAATCACACAACACACGCATCGAGTTAATTAGAATTTATTAAAGTTAACCATCGTTTCAAAACAAAAAAAAATGTATTGGAGACAGTTCGTCCATATCGAAATTGCTTGCGGTTACGCTCTGTTCCATTGAAAAATTGGCTGCATTGAAATTCGCCCCGCAATTTGCATTGAATGTTTTTCTTTGAAAACTTGTGAAGTTTGTTGGAAGGGGGTTAAATGTAATAAGGCTACAATAGAAATCACAGGTATTTGGATGGATAAGAATGGCAGACCTTCAAAGCACCAATCGCACGAGTCAGTGAAAGATGGTTGGCAGAAATTGTCAGTTTTCTGAACAGTGTATTATTAGTTTACCCAGCGCAGCCCGGAAGGGAGACAACTGAAATGTTTTGTCATTTACCAAAGAAATTAATTAACTCAAATTGTTAATAACGCTTAATTTACGAAGGATATCGAAAACTTTTTTAACTACGCTTTTCAACTCAGTTAGGGTATTCAGAAACCATGAATGACCCAGCTTCTTATATGAACTTGAAATTTATTTTAAACACTTTAAATATTTTTTTTAAAAAGAATATACCTTCTGTTACAGAGAAGAACACTCTCACCAGGGGTCATACTAAATTTCAAATCCACATCGTTGAGGCAAATACAAAATCAACTGCACGGTAACCTTAGTCATCATTGTTAGGCAAAGAGTTAGGGGGTATTCAGAAACCATGAACGACACAGTTTTTTGTAGGGTGGGGTGGGGGATTTTAACCTACATTCTGTTATGTAACCATCTTGACTTAGTTTTGTGTGTGTTTGTATAAACTTTTATTTATTTTTTTCTCCACAATTGTGTCCTCTATGTTCATTTATTTTGTCACGATGTCATATACGTTTTATGTTTTTTTTTTCTGATTTCTCCTTCATGTCCACTGACTTCTCCCTCCTGGGTCCTGACTTCTCCCTAAAGTCTCTGAAGGGAGAAGTCACTTCTCCCTAAAATCAGCTGCCAGGCTGACCCCTGACAACAAGTCCTAGTTACTCGCACAAACCCCTGACACAAAGATACATAATAACATGATCCATTAATAAATGAAAAAACAATTGCAAATCAAAATAATTTTGAAAAAATATTTTTTCAGCGAAGCCCAAGTTGCTGAAAAGTAACGTTGAGCCCCAATGGATCCGATGGCAAAGTGTGGTCAAAAATTTTAAATTTATATTAAATAATTAATGAGACACTTACGGATAATATAAATGTATCTTATAGTGAGATAAACTACAGCAAAGGCAAAAACAGCCCCCCTCAAAAAAGGCTGTTGCCAATGTAAACAAACACTGTAAAACACCAGAAAACATGACTCCAGGCACTGCAACAACTGGCCCGGAATCAGTCATCAAAATTACACTCTATCTGATGCAAAACAGAGACTCCCAGGGGAGAATCTGCAGAACATCAGATGGAAGATGCAGAACACAACGTTTATACACCCATGGGTGAAAACGTAACTATGGGGAAAATAACAGAAAACATTCTGTATCCAAGCAACTCTCCCAGGGAAATTTTAGAAATGAACTTTCTCAAAAATATGCCAAAAGCATGGGAGAATTGCAAGGGGGGACTTTAGAAGGCTAGGGAAGAGGAAACACTGAATAAGCAGTGCAACATTCAGCAAGAATGACAACAAGAGGCCCATGCCTCGAAAATAGGCAACTTAACATAATTTCAACAAAAAATTTTAAGTACAGCCCTGATTATTTTTTTGTCACTTCTTTTTCCTCTCCTCCTTCTATCCTCCTTAGAATCACCATTTCTCCAAAAATTATGTGTCTGGCATCCTTTAAACTGAGATTTACAAGCACAAAGATCAGTGAGATGTTGACTGATGAAGGGCCAAACAGAGAATGATAATTGGCGCCAATTCGGGACGTCCATGTCACTGCACATGCGCAGTGGGGGCGTAGTATGGAGGTCCTTTAGGACATGATTTCTTTTTGTTTTGGATGAAAATTTTGGGGATTGGGGGGCAAAATTTGTGTTTGGCCCTGGTTTTGTTAGAGTTAGCACCAGCTAAGTCTGGGTCATTGGTACAGTATAAAAATATTGCGCGCAATTCCTGTGCGAAATTGTGTCAAGATAAGCGCGCAATTCATGACAGGACTTCTAGTTTTAACTGTACATAGTATGGGTACACATAAAAATGAGATTTAAAGCACAGATGTCAGTTGAGATGTTTACTGACTAGGGTCACACAAAAGAAGTTATGATGCTTAGTGCCCATATCAGTGACTTCCTAGTTACCGCACGTGCACAGTACAAAAGTATGGAAGACCAGATAGGACTCTTGAGTTTTTTAATTTGTATGCAAATTTTATGGGTTGGGGGTTCAAAATTTGTGTTTGACCCTGAATATTTATGAGTTTGCACCAGCAAAGTCTTGGCCATTGGTTATAGTATAAAAATAATATATTTTGATATTGATATTCTCTGCATTGAGTAAAGGGTAAACCGATGGACTTGAGTTCAACAAACTGAATCCAACCCCTGTAAACATTCTGTATGGCATATATTGACTGATTCTGACTGTCCAAATGGGGAGCCCAATTAGTAAACAAAAGACTTGATTTAAAAAAAATGAAAGTGTCAATGACACTGTAACTCAACTTGTTTAAGACATGTACATGTATAGTATGTGACACAGCAATGACAAACAACTACGTAATGACCTGATAACAAAGGTACATGTAAAGTATTGTAACAGTCTGTACATAAATGCTGACCGTAGTCTGTAACAAATATATACGTAAAGTATTGTAAAAGTGGGGTGACAGTTAGATGCTAAACTAGAAAAGAAATCTTTGAGTCCCAGAGTGGGTCTGACTGAACCAAAAAATATTTGTTCTCATAGCAGAGTGATAACAAAGGCACCCCAAAACACTTGTTCCTGTCACAAGATGATAACAAAGGTACCCCAAGAAGTTTCCTGAAGATCAGTTCATAAATACAGACTCTGGAACAAGCCGTATTGACATGTGCACTTACTGTGTATAAGTAGCACTGAACAAATCAAAGTTCATTTAATTTGCATAATTTCTGTACAAGAAAAAAACCTGCATTATATGTGATGAATTCCATGTTACTAAACATTCATACAAAAATTTATTCAAATCAGAGCTTTCATACAGAAGTTCTGTACAAAAAACTGATTGCACTAATTTGGGAACAAAATGGCTGCTGGTGGCCATCTTGAATTTTGGACTGCACCCAAAAACACTCATTCTCATCCCATGGTGATAACAAAGGTACCCAAGAAGTTTTGTAAAAATCGGTTCATAAATACAGCCTCTAGCCTGAGCCGTATAGAAGTTTTGTACAAAAAACTGACTGGACCTAATTTCGGTACAAAATGGCCACTGGCAGCCATCTTGAATTTTGGACCGCACCCAGAAACGCTCGTTCTCGTCCCAAGGTGATAACAAAGGAACCCATGAAGTTTCGTGAAGATCAGTTCATAAATACAGCCTCTAGTCCGAGCCGTATTGACATGTGCACTTACAGTGTATAAGTAGCACTGAATAAATCAAAGTTCATCTAATTTGCATAATTTTCGCACAAGAAAAAACCTGTATCATATGTGATGTATTCCATGTTATTAAACATTCATACAAAAATTTATTCAAATCAGAACTTTCATACAGAAGTTCTGTACAAAAAAACTGATTGCACTAACTAAAGTACAAAATGGCTGCTGGTGGCTATCTTGAATTTTGGACCGCACCTAAAACCACTCGTTCTCGTCCCACGGTGATAACAAAGGTACCCAAAAAGTTTCATAAAGATCGGTTCATAAATACGGCCTCTAGTCCGAGCCGTATTGGCATTTGCAGTTACAGTGCTGAAAGTAACACTAAATAGATCAAAGTTAGTCTAATTGGCACAATTTATGCACGAGAAAAAAAACCTGTATTATATGTGATGCATCCCATGGTATTAAACATTCACACAAAAAATTCAAATCAGCGCTTTCATATGGAAGTTCTGCGCAAAAATCTGATTGCACCTAATTTTGTACAAAATGGCTGCCAGCGGCCATCCTGAATTTCAGACTGGACCCCAAAACACCTATTCTCGTCTCACAGCGATAATAAAGGTACCCAAGAAGTTTTGTAAAAATCGGTTCATAAATACGGCCTCCAGCCCGAGCCAGGTGTACGGCACGACGGATGAACAGACGGACGACGAGCCATGACAATACCTCAAATTTGGCTTCGGCAAAGTTGAGCTAAAAATGAGATCTAACCTCCCTAAGGATGCTGTATACCAAATATCAAAAGATTCTGATCAGAAGAAGATTTTTAAAGATTATCCTACATATTGCACTAAGTTATAATTTGGACATACTGTTTTGTCATAATTTGGGGACCTTAAAACCAGAAGTAACTGCCTTATCTTACGTTTTATTACCATGCCTTTCTTTGTGTTTCTATGATCATATTATGATAGAAGTTATTCTCAAAATGTAGAAGAGCACAGAGAATTTATATATTTTTCTTGATGTTTTCACATCTTCTCTAATTTGGGCACACTAGTAAACAGTGCGAATATGGGGTAATCTGAAGGCCTGCCCATAGGAAGCCCAAATATTAACAGACGGACTTGATTTGAACAATCTTGAATCTGACTCTCATAACAATAATGTATACCAAACATTAAAAGATTAGAACTGACTGTTGATTTTGAAGAAGATTTTTAAACATCTTTCCCCCAAAAAGTTAAAATTCAGGCTCCTGTATTCAGCCCACATTGTATACCAAATATATATATTTGGAAATATTAGCATTTGAAAATATTTCTATTTTTAGCTCCTGGGGTTCCCACGGTGACACAGGAAATTTCTTTTTTGCATGTATCAAGTACTTATGACTCAATGATACCACATATCAATTTGATTTAAATCGGTTCAGAAAATGGAAATTTTGGGTGGGGCCAAAAATCTTGCCCCTCCCATTACAAAGGGAGATTTTGCTCCACGCATTTCATTTGAGCAAACTTAATTCCTCAAAAGGAAGCTCTGTACCAAATATCATGTCACTATACTCACTGGTTGATGAAAAATAGACTTTTTTTTAATTTGGAGCATTTTCCTCCACCCCTCCCTTTGGGGCTGGGCAAGTTGATTTGAGCAAAAACAAAATATGATTTCAGAAAAAGCAACCATCTCAAATTTAACTAAAATCAGTTAAGCAGTTTAGGTCATAGGAGGAGTAGGTGCACTTCAAATACCATGCTCACAGATAACAGACAACGGATGGAGATTGATCACCATAGCTCATCCGGACTGTCACTCAGGTGAGCTAAAAACAAATGTAAGTGTCAACTAGACTTTATGATTCTGGAGAATCATGGCTTTTCCCGATGAGATTCCATGATTTTTCATGACCCCACAGTGTCTGATGATTTGTTTTTAACTGTCTCACTGAAGTTCCTTCATTGATGTTATGAGAAAGGTGAAGATAGTAGTCTCAAATGACACAGTTTGATAAAAAATTGTTTAGGTAAAAACCATCATTAACGGTGGAGTGGGTTAATGTCAATATCGTCCTCCAACAAGTCAATGACTGACAAAAGGAGTTATGTTTGTTTGACACATACTCACTGAGTGCTGTGTCAATTTAAAAATGGTCCATTTTATCTCAAATGTATCCAAAATATTGATGTCTGCCAGCTTGTAGAGGGTTAACAAGTGCCAACAGGAATATTTATTCATGCAACTTGTAATGTCACACCAAGAACTGTGAATGGCCATTTTTTCTTTAAAATCTACAAGATGTTTTCAGAGAAATCCAGGGAGAACAGGAATTTTAAGCTTTTGATGGGTATCATTGTTTTTCCAGCCCAAAACGGGTTAAGTGTTCATTTTTGAACACTCTTATTACTTCCAAAAATAATTCTCATTGATTTCTTTTTCCACTTATTTTGATCTCTCCTCTCAACTTCGGGTGCTGTGTGTATGCAAACACAGCCCATTTTATCAACATTTTGATGTTTGAGAACCTGCATAGGGTTAACAAATGTTTCCAGGAATATTTTGTACATGCAATTTGTAATGTCACACTAAGATCTGAAAATGGTCATTTTTTCTTGAAAATCTACGAGATGTTTTTAGAGAAATCCTGGGATAACATGAATTTTTAACCTTTTGAGGGGTATTGCTCTGTAACCAGCCCTAAACGGGTTAATGCTTGGTTTTGTGAATACCTTCATTACATACAAAAATGATCGTCGGTGAATTCCACTTCCAATGAAGGAGGTTATGTTTATCTCACAGGTACACATTTGGTGTTATGGTTGGCCAAGAACAGCCCATTTTCTCCCAATGTCTATGCTTGGCAGCCTCTGGAGGGTTAACAAATGCTTACCAAAAAATTTTGTCCATGCATCTTGAACTGTCACTCCAAGACCTGCGAATGGTCAATTTTTCTTGATTTTTTTTTTTGAGAAATCCACAGAACACTGGAATTTTAAGCTTTTAAGGGTATATCTCCTTAACTAGTCAAAAATGGGTTAAGATCTCGATTTTTGAATACTCTTACTACTTACAAAAATGTTTCCCTGTCAGTTTTGTGTCCGGTAAAAGACGTTATGCTTCTCAGTTGCATTCCCATTTGATGTTGTTGGTGTCCAAAAACAGACCATTCTTTACCAAATTTTGACATTTAGCAGCCCATGGAGGGTTAACAAATGCTTCCCGGAATAATTTATCCAATCAACTGGTAATGTGACACCAAGACCTATCAGTGGCCATTTTCTCTTGAAAACCCTACCAGATGTTTGTAAAGAAATCCTCGGAAAACATAAATTTTTAAGCTTTTGTTGGGTATCACTATCGACAACCACAAAAGGGGTTAACGCTTGGTTTTTTGAATACCCTTATTACTTACAAAAATGGTCCTCGGTGAATTCCACCTCCAACAAAGGAGATTATGTTTATTTCTGAGGTACACATTGGGTGCTGTGTGTGTCCGAAAACAGCCCATTTCAACAAAATTACGATGCTTGGCTGGCTCTAAAGGGTTAATAAACGCTCACCGGAATATTTTGTCCATGCAACTTGTAATGTCACACAAAGACCTGCGTGTAGTTAATTTTTCTTGAAAACCTACAGGATGTTTTTAGAGAAATCCACAGAAAATGGGAATTTTAAGATTTTAAGGGGTCTGTCTCTTTAGCCTGCCCAAAATGGGTTAAAACTTCGACTTTTGAATACCCTTACTACTTACAAAAATGTTTGCATATAGATTGTGCACTCGATAAAAGAAGGCACTTTTCTTTGTAGCGTACCCATTGGGCGCTGTTAGCGTCCAAAAACAGCCCATTTTATCACAATTTGGACTTTTATCAGCCCGTGGAGGGTTAACAAATGCTGACCGCCGTATTTTGTCCATGCAACTTCTATTGACACACCAAGGCCTAGGAGTGACAAATTTTTCTTGAAAATCTACAAGACTCGTTTAGAGAAATCCCCGGAAAACATGAATTTTTTAGCTTTATGGGGGTGTTGCTGTTTAACCAGCCCAAAACGGGTTAACGCTTGGTTTTTTGAACACCCTTATTACTTACAAAAATGATCTCCATTGAATTCCACTTCCAATAAAGGAAGTTATGTTTATCTCTCGTGTATCGTTTGGGAGCCCTGGGGGCCTGAAACCGGCCCATTTCATCAAAATATCGATGTTTGGCAGCCTGTGGAGGGTTACCATATGCATCGCCTGATATGTCGTGTGTACCAAAGGTCGTGGCAAAGACAGGTCTATCAATGATGAAGGTTTAAAAAAAATCTACAAGACGTATTTCGAGAAAGTGCTGATAAACCCCAATTTTGACAGTTTTTTGCCAATTCTGACGAAATAAGGGTTAAATCGAAAATTCCCCTTCAGTACATTTTTAGATTTTGTGCCCCTCTATCCGTGTGCATAATTTTGTGAAAATCGGTCCGAAAATGGCTTTGGAATCGTGCGGACAAAATGCGTGGAAAAAACAAAAAAAACTAGACTTTATGATTCTGGAGAATCATGGCTTTTCCCGATTAGATTCCATGATTTTTCTTGACCCCCACAGTGTCTGATGAATTGTTTTTAAGTGTCTCACTAAAATTCCTTCATTGATGTTATGAGAAAGGTGAGTATAGTAGTCTCAAATGACTCGGTTTGGGTTTGATAAAAAACTGTTAAGGTAAAAGCCATCATTAATGGTAGAATGGGTTAATATCAATATCAATGTTTCCCTATCAGTTTTGCGTCCGGTAAAAGAAGTTACGTTTCTCTGTGGCATTTCCATTTGATGTTCTTGGTGTCCAAAAACAGACTATTTCCTCAATTTTTTTTACATTTAGCAGCCCATGAAGGGTTAACAAATGCGTACCAGAATAATTGATCCATGCAACTGGTCATATGACACCAAGACCTATCAACGGCCATTTTCTCTTGAAAACCCCACAAAATGTTTGTAAAGAAATCCAGGGAAAACGATTGTTTAAGCTTTTGATGGGTATCCCTGTTAACCTCCCCAACAGGGGTTAACGCTTGGCTTTTTGAATACCTTTATTACTTACAAAAATGGTACTCTGTGAATTCCACTTCAAACAAAGGAGATTATGTTTATCTCTCATGTATACATTAGGTGTTGTGCGTGTCTGAAAACAGTCACATGTTAACAACATTACGATGCTTGGCAGCTTGTAGATGATTAAAAAACGCTCACCGGAGTATTTTGTCCATGCAACTTTTAATGTCACATAAACACCTACGAATAGGCAATTTGTCTTGAAACCCTACAAGTTACTGTTAGGGAAATTCACAGAAAATGGGAATTTAAAGCTTTCAAGGGATATCTCTCTTTAGCCTGGGTTAAGACGTCGACTTTTGAAAACCCTTACTACTTACAAAAATGTTTCCATATAAATTGTACGAGCGATAAAAGAAGGCACTTTTCTTTGTGGTGTACCCTTTGGGTGCTGTTGGTGTGCAAAAACAGCCCATTTTATTGCAATTTTGACCTTCAGCAGCCCGGGGAGGGTTAACTAATGCTGACCGGAATATTTTGTTCATGCGACTTGTAATGTCACACCAAGACCTGCAAATAGCCGATTTTTCTTGAAAACCTACAAGATGTTGTTAGAGAAATCCACAGAAAATGGGTATTTTAAGATTTTAATGGGTATCTCTCTTTAACCAGCCCAAAATGGGTTAAGACGTCAAATTTTGAATACCCTTACCACTTTCAAAAATAATCAATTTTGCGTCCGATAAATGAAGGCCCCTTTCTCTGTGGTATATCGTTTGGGTGCTGTTGATGTCTAAAAACAGCCCATTTTATCACAATTTTTATGTTTAGCAGCTCGGGGAGGGTTAACTAATGCTGACCGGAATATTTTATCCATGCAACTTGTAATGTCACACCAAGACCTGAGAGTGACCAATTTTTCTTGAAAATCTACAAGACTCGTTTAGAGAAATCCACGGAAAACATGAAGTTTTGAGCTTTTTTGGGGTATTGCTGTTTAACCAGCCCAAAACGGGTTAACACTTGGTTTTCTGAACACCGTTATTACTTACAAAAATGATCCTCGGTGAATTCCACTTCCAATAAAGGAAGGTATGTTTACCTCTCGGGTATCGTTTGGGTGTTGTGGGGGTCTGAAACCGGCCCATTTCATCAAAATTTCGATGTTTGGCAGCCTGTGGAGGGTTACCATATGCATCGCCAAATATGTCGTGTGTATCAAAGGTTGTGTCATAGGCATGTCTAGTAATGATGGATGTTTAAAAAAAATCCTAAAGACATGTTTCGAGAAAGTGCCGATAAACCCCAATTTTGGCAGTTTTTTGCCAATTCTGGCGAAATAAGGGTTAAATCGAAAGTTCCGCTTCGGTACATTTTTTGCCACTCTATGCGTGTGCCAAATTGTGTGAAAATCGGTTCGAAAATGGCTTCTGAATCGTACGGACAAAAATGTGTGGAAAAAAAAAAAAAAAAAAAAAAACCCAAAAAAAAAAAAAAAAATAATAATAATCCGTAGAAAAACAATAGTCTTTTCCAGAGGGTAAAGCCTAAAAAAAAATAATAATCCATAGAAAAACAATAGTCTTTTCCAGAGGGAAAAGCCTAATGAATAGCTCAACTTGACAAACTTGAACTTGGAAAGTTATAAATGAAATGGCAAAATTGAAGTTCATTGGTACCAATGTTATTTAATAAAATTTCAACATAACAGCATTGTGTGTGCACAACGTCAGAGTAATCCATGCATTTTTAAATGTAAACTGTAAGACTGGAGAAAGGAAGAATGCTGATACACAGATGCAGTATGTTCAGAGATTATTGCAAATGGTAACTTTTTTCACAGAAATGAATGCTAATCAATAGCTCTTATCTAAAGGTCTTGCCTAATAAGCACATGATAAATGTGGCCTGTAGGCCATGTCAAAGAATGTTGATGCCCAAATGCAATAAATTCAAAGATTGTTGCTAAAAGCAACAGTTTTTGATGGAAATGAAAAGAAAATCAATAGCTCCTATCTTTGTCACCCTGCATGTATATAAGCATACAAAGTTTCAAAACAACCTGATAATGAATGTGCCCTCTGCGGCATGCCAAAGAAAGATGTTAATGCACGAATGCACTGAATACATTGCAGAAGGTCATTGCTTGTGGCAATGTTTTTTTTTATGGAAATTCATAAATATACCATGCAGAGAGTGCAAAAAGGATAAGTTGATGCACAAATGCAGTAAGTTCAAAGGCTGGTGGAAATGAAACAAGAGGCCCCAGGGGGCCTGAGGGCGCTCACCTGACATGGTAGTCTAAATATCAAACCAGGGACTTGACTTGAATAAGCTGCATATGCCCCCTCCCAGGAAAAGCATATACCAACTAGATGAAGCGATTGTTCCCACACAATACACAGGATTTTCCTTCTATTTTCAGTTCCTGCACTTTTACGTCTCAAAATTGAGATAAACGCATAAAAAACGGATTTTTTTCCCAAACAAAATACATTCAGCCTAAATTTTTTTCTTCTGCTTAAAACGCATAAAAAAACGATAAAACTAAATTTCCGGATTTTGGTCCAAAACTTTCTAAGTCCAACCCGGACCCCAAATTTTTAGTGTAAAAAAAAATTTTTTTTTGTCTTATAATTGACAGAAATGCATAAAAAACAAAAACAAAAAATTTCGGATTTTGGTCCCACCCAGACCCCAAATTTTCAGGGGAAAAAAAAATAATTTTTTTTGTCTTAAAATTGACCGAAACGCAGAAAAACCCCCCAAAAAAATTTTCAGATTTTGGTCCAAAATTTTCGAAGTCCCACCCGGACCCCAAATTTTCAGGGGAAAAAAAAACATTTTTTTTGTCTTAAAATTGATGGAAACGCATAAAAAAAACCCCAAAAATTTTTCGGATTTTGGTCCAAAATTTTCTAAGTCCCACCCAGACCCCAAATTTTCAGAGGAAAAAAATTTGATATTTTTTTTTTTTTTTCTTAAAATTGACCAAAACACAGAAAAAACAAAAAAAAAATTTTTACGATTTTGGTCCAAAATTTTCTAAGTCCGAGCCGGCCCACCAAATTTTCAGGGGAAAAATTTTTTTTTTGTTTCTCTCTCTTAAAATTGATCGAAACGCAGAAAAAACAAAAAAAAAAAAAATTCGGATTTTGGTCAAAAATTTTCTAAGTCCCACCCGGACCCCAAATTTTCAGGGGGAAATTTTTTTTCTTTTTGTCTTAAAATTGATGGAAACGCATAAAAAAACAAAAAAAAAATTTCGGATTTTGGTCCAAAATTTTCTAAGTCCCACCCGGACCCCAAATTTTCAGGGGAAAAAAAATTTATTTTTTTTTTTTGTCTTAAAATTGACCGAAACGCAGAAAAAAAAACCCAAAAAATTTTCCGATTTTGGTCCAAAATTTTCTAAGTCCCATCCGGACCCCAAATTTTCAGGGGAAAATTTTTTTTTTTTTTTTTTTTTTGTCTTAAAATTGACCAAAACGCAGAAAAAACCCCAAAAAATTTTTTTTCCGATTTTGGTCCAAAATTTTCCAAGTCCCACCCAGACCCCAAATTTTCAAGGGAAAAAAAAAATTTTTTTTTTGTCTTAAAATTGACCCAAACGCAGAAAAAACAAAAAAATTTTTTTTTTGATTTTGGTCCAAAATTTCGAGGTCCACAACGGGACCCCAAATTTTCAGCCTAAATATGAACCCAGGGATTTGGCTTCAACAAACTTGAATCTCACCCCCCTAAGGATGCTGCATACCAATTATCAAAACATTCTTATTGCTAGATCTGAAAAAGAAGATTTTTCAAAAATACTCCTCATACTGCACTAATTTAAACATTTGGGCTCCCATAGAGAGCCCAAATATCCACCCAGGCATTTGATTTCAATAAACATGTGAAACAATCTTACAAAGATGTTATATGTGAAATTTTAAAGCTTTTCGAGCAGTGGTTTCGGAGAAAAGTAGTCTTATGTTTTTCCTATTACCCAAAGTGTTAAAAAATGCTGACTCAGCACTTTTTCAAAGTCCCCAAAAAGTACCCCATCATAAAACCGATGGCAATTTTTTTTGATCATTCCATTCTGTTCAGCCTAAGGAAGCTTCACAACAAATAAGAATTCTCAGTGCCATGTAGTTTTGGAGATACAGGCGTTTTCATTTTTTTCTATTTTGAGCTCCTGTGGTTCCCACAGGGCTATGGGGAAAAAAAAAATGGCATAAATTAGGTACTTGTGACCCAATAAGCACTCATGTAAAATTTGGTTCAAATCAGCCTCGCGGTTTGGAAAATAGAAATTTGGGGCGGGGCCAAAATTTTTGCCCCTCCTTTAACATCGTCAAATATAGCCCCTCCAACTTCTCTTGAACAAACTTGAGTCTACACCTCAAAAGGAAACTGCATACCAAATATCAAGTCTCTGCTATTGCTGGTTCTTGAGAAGAAGATTTTTTAAGAATTAGATCATTTTTGCCCCATCCCTCTACTCAATGTGAGCCGAAACCTAATTTGACAAAAAATCAAAATGCACTTATATAACCCCTACTCACATGAAATTTCATTAATATGCGGCCAGTGGTTTGGGAGAAAAAGCCCAAACACCACCTTCACGACAGACGCTGGACGACAGACGACGGACGATGGACGAAAAGTGATCAGAATAGCTCACCCTGACTTTCAGTCAGGTGAGCTAAAAAAGCAACAGCTCACATCTGGAACACATACCAAGTTTCAAAGTGATCCGATCATACATGTAAATGTGCCTGAAAGGGTGTGTCAAAGGGTAATATTGAGGTCAGACTAAACTAAGTTCAAAGGTCAACATTTTTTGACAGAAATGGAAGAAAATTGACAGCTCCCATATAGATGACACCCCACAAAAGCACACCACGTTTGCAAGTGATCCAATCATAAATGTGCCCTGCAGGGTGTGTCAAAGGGAAATATTGATGCTTAACTGCACTAAGTTGTTACTAAGTTCATCATAAGTTGTTGCCAATGGCAACTATTTTTGACGGAAATGGAGGAAAATCGCTAGCGCCCATCTAGAGGTAACCCCAAACAAACATGCCAAGTTTCAAACCATCCTGATCATAAATGTGCCCTGCAGGAAAAGGAATATGTTGATCCCTGACTAAACTAAGTTCAAAGGTCGATGCCAGTGGCAACATTTTTTGACGGAAAATGGAAGAAAGTCAATAGCTCCCACATAGAGGTCACAAGCATGCCAGGTTTCACAACAATTTGTTCATAAATGTGCCCTGTAGGGTGTGACAAAGAGAAACAAGCATACCAGGTTTCAAACTGATCTGCTCAAAAATTTACTCTGTATGGTGTGCAAAGGAGTGTACTGATGCCTGACTAAACTAAGTTCAAAGATCGTTGCCAGGGCCAACATTTTTTGGACAGACAGAAATAAAAGAAAATCGATAGTTCCCATCTAGAGGTCATCCCAAACAAGCATGCCAGGTATCAAACCAATCCGATCATATATGTGCCCTGTAGGGAAATATTGAGGTCTGACTAAACCAAGTTCTAAGAAGGACGGCCGCGGCATTTTTTGACAGAAATGGAAACAAGAGCACTGCCTAGCGGGGCAACATACGCCCATCAAAATTGGACCATACACAAGTTTCTTTTGGGTAATGTTTGAAATTTTTGTTGACTCGACTATGTCTGCCCCCCCCCCCCCCCCCCGCCCCCATCCAATCATTGCCCAATCCCCTGCCCTTCATATTGAAGCAATCTGAGGTCTTCACAAAATAAAAAAAATAGGCCGATGAAATCATCAGATGTGTACCCATGCGTGCAACTAGTAGAAAGCTGTATGGCGGAGGGTTACCCTGGATGCCGACATTATGTACACCATACATGGTATGGGTTCATATAGAAATGGAATGGAGAAGTGCCTAATTTGATGGATAAAGGGTTAATATCTCCGGATCAAATTATTAGATTTACACAACAAGATATTATGTCCATGAAGCTGTGTATTAAATTTGAAAAGAATCTGATTAAGTTCAGAGAGTAGAGCACGGAAAGCATAATTTGTTAGATTTCTAAGTATTAAAGAGGGAATAACTACAAAGAAAACTGTTGAACATGACCCAAATTCGAACTTGTGCAAGATCTTATTCTGGTAGTGCAGTATATCAAATATTTTTTAAATCTGATTGAAATCACGCTCTGTAGAGCATGGAATATAACTGTCCCCGTACTGACAGACGGACAGTGGACAGACATCCAGACAGACAGACAGACATAATATGTCCATTTTTCAAACGGGCGTATAAAAAATCGATAGCTCCCATATAAAGGTCACCCCCAAACAAGCATGCCTGGTGTCAAAGCAATCCGATCATAAATGTGCCCTGCAGGGTGAGCCAAAGGGAAATATTGAGGTCTGACTAAACTAAGTTCTAAGAACGTTGGCCACGGAAACATTGTTTGACAGAAATTGAAGAAAATCGATAGCTCCCATCTAGAGGTCACCCCAAACAAGCATACCAAGTTTCAAAGCGATCTGATCATAAATGTGACCTGTGAGGTGTGCTGAAGGAAATTGTGGACGTATGTACCAACGTAGGTACGTACAAACGTAGCGTACTACGCCAACGGACGAGAAATGATGGCAATAGCTCAGCTTGACTTTGTCAAGTTGAGCTAAAAATGGTCAGAGAAACAGAAGTTCTACTTTGTGGGGCCTATTGTTAACTAGCTTGTCTCCCCTGTGTGGAAAGTACTATATGTACCTTCCTCTGGGGGGGGGGGGAGGGGGAGTTAGACTGTTAGACCGGGTGCTTCATTAGTTAAATTTTTGATGATTATTCCTATAATTGGTGTTTCAAATCTACGATTATTGAATCCATGGAAATATTGCCAACCTGCAGAAAGTGACTGGCCCACAATGACTGTCCTGTTATCTCCCCTGTACATGTGGAAGGTACTACCTGTGTGGATGAATGCCTGCTGGACTGTCAATTTTCACAGGTCATGTGATCCACTGTCTCCACCTGTTTCTTCTATTGCTTCATACTCCTTGTCTCCTTGATATAATTGTTTCCTTGATTTGCTTAATTCAGATTATCTGTCAGTCAGGAAGAATATGTTAATGTTTGGCTGCTGTTTGTATACTTTGGTGTTTTTCTTTATACTCTTCAGTTTACTCTGTAGAATTTACTGCTCTGCTATCTTTTCTTTGTGTGTCTGGGAAGACATAATTTTAACTTACAATGGGTCATCCATTTAATGTACTACACGCTAAGTCCCTGTAAAACATAAAATAGAATGTGTCAATCTCATCACTTTCAAGATGAAAAAATACACAATATCTTTTGCCACTTTTGTCATTTAAGAATCAGTTTCTGGTGAAAAGCTCTCTGAAGTTTTAGTTTGAAATACTAAAAGTGTGTTCATATGTTCTGGTAGGGTCTCTACCAGACTTGGGGTCAAATGCAAATACATTTGCATTTAAATGCATTTAAATGCGTGATTTCAAGTATTTGCATTTGAATATTTTAGAAGCAAGTATTTGCATTTGCATTTGAAAGAAAAAGTATTTGAAATTTCAAATACTTTCCAAATACATTTCAAATACTTTTGTCTTAACTCCATAAATTGAACTTAGCATTTGTTACTCAACAGATTAATTATATCTAGTTTTACACAGTTGGCTGGAAAGGGAATTCCTTCTTGTTAATTAATTTGTTTGTCCAGTCTAAAGAAATCTTGAATTTGGAAGATTACTGTGCTGATAAAGTGTGTTCATACAAACTGTGACAAGAGGCACAGCATGGTGTAATAAATGACCATCCACTTAGTCTTTTGAATCAACTGAAGTAGCATATTCTTTTATCAGAATACAGCCCATGGTATAACACAGGTGGAAAGTGGATTAAGGGACACTCATTCAACACTGGGTGAAAAATTATACAAGAGAAATTATATGCCAAGCAGAAGAAATTGAATATTATTTTCTGTAACTGAACAAACTGAATTTTGTGATCAGTCATCAAAAGACCATTCTAAGCTTTTGTTTTTTTTAGTGGGGATTATAGATTAGGACCCTTGTTATTACTCGTTTGTGTTGCTGAAATAAATTTATTATTTGATAGAATGTAATCAATCCACAATGGCCGTGCTTGGGCCGAGATAGTAATACAAAAATGCTTAAAAAACATTGAAAGAAAGATTTAGTTGATTTTTAGTTTTATTTTCTTTAACTTCTCAGAATGTATTTGAAAGTATTTGAAAAGTATTTGAATTGATTTTCAAATGCATTTGCATTTGCATTTGAACAATTTCAGCTGCATTTGCATTTGTATTTGCATTTGAAAATTTGAAAAGTATTTGCATTTGCATTTAAATACTTTCCAAAGTATTTGACCCCATGTCTGGTCTCTACATGTATTGTTGTGTTCAGAAGATAGAGTAGAATAGATTTCTTGAGCCTTCCCTTTCAAGACACTTTGTAATAGCAAAGTCCAGACATCCTTTGGCCATTCTAAACTTGCTGCCACTTTTTCAAAATGTGAAAAATATTTATCAACTTCTTTTTCTTGAAAGTGGGGGGGGGGACTAGCCTAACATGTTTAGTTGCATCAAATCTACTTGGTGAAATTATATTTGAGCTTTGACGTTGAGATTCCACTTCTTTTATTTTTATTTCTTTTTGGGCCTGAATTTCTAGTTCTCTTAAATGCATTTCTTTTTGGGCCTGAATCTGTATTTGTTCCCTTTCTTTTTCAGCTTCAATTTCTTTTAATTTTAATTCCCTATCCGCTTTTTGAGCCTGAATTTCTTTTAATTTCATTTCATTTTCTCTTTCTTCTTTTTCTTTTTGGGCCTCCAATTCTTTTAATTTCATTTCATTTCCCTGCCTTTTCATTTCTTGTTGCATTTCTAATCTCTTTAGTTCCAATTCTAACTTTTTGAGTTCAAGAGCATCAGTAGGTTGTGGTTCAGAGACAGGTGATCCAGACTGAGGCAAAAGACCTTCTTCCATATAATGATTAACAATGAGCTATTTAAGTTTAAGTTTGTTCAGACCAGGGGTGGCAGGTAATTTTTGATAATGAGCAAGTTGGAATAAATCTTCCTTCTTAAGAGATTCTAAAAGGGCCAAGCTAGGAGAGCTTTCAAATTCAGAAATAAATTCTGTCACAATAAATACCATGATGAAAAGGTTTGCTGGTTCTCAGATTATATGAATAATAATGCTGAAATTTTCTAAGAAAATTTAAATGTTTTGAAAGTAAGCCAAAATAATAATAGCAATATGCAAATAAAGCTTTCTCGTTATCTAATATTCAATCTTGACAAGAGCCCCCAATTTCTGTTACAGTATGGAAATATTACTGATATTGGTAACAGAAAGAAATCTGAGAATCAGCAACAATAACTATGAATTCAATTATTCTGAAATTTAATTAAAAAAAATTAATATAAAAAAAAATGATACAACCATCTTTTACACTAATTGGTTTACAGAAAATAAAAATGAAAGTGTCAATGACACTGTAGCTCAACTTGTTAAGACATGTACATGTATAGTATGTGACACAGCAATGACAAACATCTCGGTAATGACCTGATAACAAAGGTACATATAAAGTATTGTAACGGTCTGTACATGAATACTGACTGTAGCCTGTAACAAATGTACAGGTAAAGTATTGTAAAGGTTGGTGACAGTCAGATGCTAAATTGGAGAAGAAATCCGAGTCCCAGAATAGGTCTGACTGAACCCTAAAATATTTGTTCTCATAGCACAGTGATAACAAAGGCACCCCAAAACACACTCATTCCTGTCCCAAGGTGAAAACAAAGGTACCCAAGAAGTTTCGTGAAGATCAGTTCATAAATACGAGCTGTATAGAAGTTGTGACAAAAAAAACTGACTGGACCTAATTTCGGTACAAAATGGCCACTGGCAGCCATCTTGAATTTTGGACCACACCCAGAAACATTCGTTCTCATCCCAAGGTGATAACAAAGGTACCCAAGAAGTTTTGTGAAGATTGGTTCATAAATACAGCCTCTAGCCCGAGCCATATTGACATGTGCACTTACAGTGTATACATTGTAAGTAGCACTGAATAAATCAAAGTTCATCTAATTCGCATAATTTCTGCACGAGCAAAAAAACCTGTATTATATGTGATGTATCCCATGGTACTAAACATACACACAAAAAATTATTCAAATCAGCACTTTAATATGGAAGTTCTGTGCAAAAACTGATTGCACCTAATTTTGTACAAAATGGCTGCCATCGGCCATCTTGAATTTCGGACCGGACCCAAAAACACTTGTTCTCGTCCCACGGTGATACCAAAGGTACCCAAGAAGTTTCGTAAAGATCGGTTCATAAATACGGTCTCTAGCCCGAGCCGTATTGGAATTTGCACTTATAGTGCTGAAAGTAACACCAAAAAACATCAAAGTTAGTCTAATTTGCATAATTTATGCATGAGAAAAAACCTGTATTATATGTGATATATCCCATGGTACTAAACATTCATATAAAAAATTATTCAAATCAGCGCTTTCATATGGAAGTTCTGCGCAAAAATCTGATTGCACCTAATTTTGTACAAAATGGCAGCCAGCGGCCAACTTGAATTTCGGATCGGACCCCAAAACACTCATTCTCGGCCCACGGTCATAACAAAGGTATCCAAGAAGTTTCGTAAAGATCGGTTCATAAATACGGCCTCTAGCCCAAGCTGTATTGAATTGTTGACGGACAGATGGACAACTGGCCATGGCATAAGCTCAAATTTGGCTTCGCCAAAGTTGAGCTAAAAACAGTGGTACTTATCAATTATCGAATTAGTTCGAAATACAGTTTGACAGAATCCAGTAATCCAGTGCTGAAGAATCTTGTGAAGAAAGTTACCAGCTGGTAGTATTAAATCCAAGAACATCTCTTCAGAAACAGTGTCCCGTAGATTTGTAATAAAATTTTCACTTAGAAATTTCAGCAGTCTCCAATAATATATAACAAAATGCTCCACAAATTCAAATGGAGTAAAAATCCAAGAAGTATTGGCACCACAGGTAATTTCCAAATAATCCAGTAGAATCCTGGCTTTTCACAAAATATCATTCTGTTTCACATAAATATAAATTCTCTTTTCCAAGACGAATAATTCTCTTCAAAATTCTCTTTTGGAATCAATCTTCCAAATTCATAAAGATGCACTGCTTGAGTCTGCTTCTATAAAAAATGCACTGTTCTGAAACAATAATAATCTCCAATGGAAGCAACTGCTGTGAAAATAAGTTCTTCTGAAATGGCTTTCTAAATAATGAGTTTTTGAATTCTGTTGACAAACCTTTATATAGTAACCAGATAGAATGTTTCAGAAGATGAAAATTCTACAAGGTTCTGACAGTTTCTAGGTGATTCTTTCATAGTTCAAATAAACAAGTTCCTTGACTTACTTAAACAATCAACAGCTATATGTACAGTTAAAACTAGAAGTCCTGTCATCAATTGCGCACAAACACCTCGCCATTTAGCGCGTTTATCGGCGCGTTAGGTCATATGGAAAGGCTATCACATTCTCTACGCAACCTATGCACAAGCAATGGTTCAGTCAATGGACCTCCGGGTTTAACCCGGAGGTTCATTGGCTGAAACATTGCTTGTGTTTGCTGTGAGTAATGGCAAGACTCTGTGGTAATTTGGGTATTTTCAATAGGAAAATTGCGCGCAATTCTTGTGCGAAATTGTGTCAAGATAAGCGCACAATTCATGACAGGACTTCTAGTTTTAACTGTATAATATATTAGTGTAACAAAGATGTAAACAAAGGTCACTCAGTGCAAATGAGTCAGACCAGTCAGAAAATGCCAAAAAAAAAAATATATCAATCTCATATAATTATCAACTAAGGATATATCAATCTCAATATAATATGGGGGCTATATAACACCTGTCATCTTAAACAGGATATGTTCCATTTTGATTTTACCATTTTATTGTTGACAAAAAACAGAACTACCAATGTGCAGCATTATCTCTGAGCGTGTGACTTCAGAGAACGTGCCAGAGGTCGGTTAATTAACATAATTTACCCGTAATTTTTTTCATGTGAACTTTAGAGGTTTTAAAACTTGATACATTTTATGTTTACCTCCAATCTAATTTACTAGGCGCTGTACGCAAATGATTTTGAGTCAAAGATAATTTATATTTCTCACACCGTCCGGTAACTTTCAGTACCTATTTGGTCGAATATAAGTGAACCTGAGGTTGTGCCTGGTTCAGTAAATTCACTTAACAATTCTTGAATCACATGAGTAGATTCTTTTCAATTTTATTTTTTCATATTCCCTCTGGTGGTGGTTCTGTAGATATCATTTAAGAAAAAAGAAATTTGCTACCCCTGTTTTGGGGGGATTTGTTGTCAGTCATCTCAAAGTAAGCATAAACGGCACAGCGTTTACCTTCGCCCGACATTTTAGCCTTTGACATACAGAATGCAGGTGATGGAGAGGTCATAAACTTACCAATTCTGGGAAATTTGTTGAAACCGAAAGTCTACAGTTAAAATTAGAAGTCCTGTCACGAAATGCGCGCTTATCTAGGCTTAACTGCACGAAAGAATTCGTTCTGGTTACTCATAGCAAACACAGGCAATGTTCTTCTGGTTACTCATAGCAAACACAGGCAATGTTTCTGCCAATGGACCTCCGGGTTACCCGGAAGTCCATTGGCTGAAACATTGCTTGTGCACATGATATATGTACAGAATTTGATAGCCTTACTATGGTCATAACACGCAGATTAACGCACATAACGGTGTGCTATTTGTGCGCATGTCATGACAAGACTTCTACTTTTAACTGTAGGTTTTTTATTAAGGTGACGGTTTTGAAAAAAAAAACGAACCGAACCGAAAAACCGATATACCGCCCAGCCCTAATGTGCGCTGCCCCTACCCCCACATGAAACCACAAGAGGGGTGTTCACAGACCTCCTTTTTTATGCCTAACTATACATGTATGTCTCGAAAGTTCGGCAGAGGTTTGTTCAAGACCTAACAACCAGCCAAAAAAGTCTTGTATAGTATTTTTTGCAAGTGTCTTTTTCTGTTGATCTTTGAAGTTTTTATCTTCATTTCCACATGTTCTATGTTTCATTCCAAACATTCCACTTTTCCTTCTATTGCATGAGTATAAATAAACCACTAAACACCATAAACATGTTTTTGTTATTTGTTCACGCTCCGTTTCAATTTGCCACCCTGTTCAACCACTGGCATCTGATTCTTAGTTAACACTTTACCCAACTAATCGCCCGCATCCGCCCGCTTAATATGCAAATTCAGCAGTTGAAAAAATATTATTTTTCAAAAAGTTTCCACAAAACCATATCATGTGGCCCCTCGTTGGAACGAGCTCATAGAGCTCATTCCAACGAGGGGCCACATGATATGGTTTTGTGCAAATTTTTTGAAAAATTAAAAAAAATGGTATTGAAAATAGTAAATTTTGATATCGTCTGCGTTGGGTAAAATAAAGTAAACCTAACTTTGGTCAAATTTCATGCAATTTTCTTCCAAGTCTAAAAATGACTCAACATGAATAACCCCAATAAATTATATACCAAAATTCTTGGAATGAAACATAGAACATGCAAAAACTGGAATTTGCCATAGAACTGCTGCCATGTGTAAATAGCACCACTTGAAAGTCTGCTATGACATAAGTAAGAGAACAAAATTTTTACAATAAAATACCTCAAAATAAAATAACAGCTGTAGTCTACAAACATTGAAGTACACACTCAAAGAAATCTTTTCCTAATTCATGAAAGTAGTAAAGATTGAGACCAAATGTTATAAGTGGAGTGCTCACTGACTGAAGGCAGACATTTTCTTTTGTTTATGTTTTGATTTGGGGAGTTCAACAAAGGTCAACTTGAAGGAGTCCACCAGAAGAAGTATGGAAGGACGAAAGAGTGTATCCCAATATAAAGATGTATTGTGTCAGTGTCACTGTGGTGGTTTGTAAAGAAACTATGATATTCTCCTATGTAGAATGCACTGCAAAGTCATACACTGTAGTTGAATAAATATATTTACAAACCCCTAGCACTGTAACCCCTTTTATCCCATGCAACAATTTGATAATGATTAAATTGTTAAATTTGTCATGTTTTTCTATACATATATGTATGATAGCTTTGTTTACTCTTGGACACCAATGCCCTCATGATATCTGTCGGAGAAGAAATAACCTGTTACTGCAATAACCATCTAATGTACTTAAAAGTACATTGTTATTCAAAACACATCAAATCCACCTTACATAACCATTATTGCATGTACTTTCCCCAAGGAGGCGTATTGGCATATTGAGATCAGAAGGGCACATACAGATGGTCTCACATATTTTTTTTCAAGAACGCAGTACACAAAGCAATCCCCAACAGGTGACAAAAGAGCATTATGAACTCCATTTGACAAAAAATTTCCCGGGGCGGTCATGGAGCACTCTCTTCCTTGTATGACTCTACCTCCAGCACTCATGGCAGATGCCTTTTTTCTCAAAGTTTAACTTTTTTTTCTCTCTGAAGATCCTGGCCACACATGTTCCAAACGTTAACAGACAGGTAACCCTCCAAAAAAGAGTATCTGGAAAAAATCATGTTACATTGCAAAACATTCTTTTTAGACTTTAAGTTCTGGACCTTTCATTTTCTTACTTCCAACTATAACACTTAATTTATCGATTGATGGGTGAATAGAAAAGTCCTGCCATAATCAACATCAAATTTGAGTTCCGTAAGCCTCCATAACAGCTCCAATAAAAGTGTCAAACATCAGATTGGTGGCTTTATACAGAATATTCATTAGCTTGTTGCTTGATAAGTAATAGGAATAAAATATTCACCCAAAATATCTTGTAGCAATAAATTTCAGGCTGTCAGCCGGGACTTTCCAACAAATTGTAACAAATCAACTAGTCATAAACAAAATTTTCTAACTCGAAAGAGTGAAAAAGTACCATAACTCTGGAAAAAATGTGGGAAGAAGCACATGCTACTGCAGCTACACATGCATTGTTTCCCCCATGATGCTTGATAACAACACCAAATATCCTTCAAATTGGAGTAGCAGTAGTTGAGATACAAGGGAGAATGTTGGTACATGTAATGAATAAATAAATGATGTATGGGTTAGAAGACAGGGGTCTTCTTTGATTTTTCCAACTTCCAGGCCTGGGGCATAATAATCACAACACACCCACCTTATCAATTCATAATTTCAGTTAAATTAAAGGAATTATCAATTTTAATAAATTTATAGATGATGGGAAAATATTTGGCTTCTTTCGCCTTCTCGTACTCTTAATTACCACAAACAATATCAGTTTGATGTCGACAAACGAAACTGAACGCATGTTGTCTGGTTAAAAAGTAACTCGGCATGGATAATGAAGAAATTGCGAATATTTTGTGTATTTCAATTGTTTAAATGACAATTTCGGCTAATTTTGACTGTGGATTCGATAATTCATTTGGATTTTGACAACACGGTCACGCTGACAGCGGTTATGTTTATTATGATATGCAGATTGGGAGATAGTTTCCAGTGAAGGAGATTTGTCACATTTGTCAGTGTAAAACAATGACAAAAGACACTGATTGACGCTTGTATTAGTATAGTTGGTTGCAAGAAAAAACTAAATTCACGGCATTGTCCAATCGCACCTTATCTAAAAGTGCGAATGCATCGTTTTCAACCCATCCCAACCCCATCTTCAATCGGTCCTTTGCAGACATCAAACATACCCACGACAAATTCCATGGTTACTAGGAAGTAAATAACTTCACAACATCAGGAGAAATCAACACGCTCAATATAGTACCAGGTCGCTTGGAATACTGGTATACTTCAAGAAAACGTTATTTCTGAAGCATTCTGTTTATTTTGTTATGAAGATTGCCTTATTTTATGTGTATCATCCCTATTTAAAACATTCAGTTATTTTTTTACAAGTGATTCATGTTGTCTTTTTAGTGCACAATAATTCAGATTTTTGTCAACAATTATTATGCATGACATTAACAGCTCAAGTATTTGCTGTAACCTGTTTGCAAATCCGCTCATACACAGTCTCGAGTAAATAAAGGACGTGATCACGTTCTTTCATTCTGACGATCGCCCAAAATGAGTATTTCGGCAAGAACCACATTGTGATCACATGACCAGAATAAACATTAATCAATGTAACATGGCCACATCCGGAACGTCCAAAATTTGTGTTGGTTGTATTGCATTCCAACATCAAAACACACCAGTGTATGTGTCATAAAAACCCTTTCTCTGAGTCTGTAGTATGTTATCATTACATTTAAGACAAGGCTTTCAAATTACGGATCATTTTGTGGTTTTACCGGTTCGTTACTTATGCCACTGGCAAATTAATGTTCATCAATATCATAAAATTCAGTTTTTTCCTGAAAAAAAATGATATGCACCTTTTCTATGCACTTTACTCATTATTTTGATATATAATTTGCCTTTCCTTACTTCTCCTATCTGTTTCTGAGGCATTGGGAAAAATGTCAACAAATTGACCAAAGTTACGTTGGATGACCCCTTAAGGGCCTATATACACCACTGCGCAAGTGACCATTACATGAATATCCCAGGTCCACGATCTAACCCTGCCTGTGCTGCAGTGCGGAGTTACGATGTTTGGGAGCTGGCAGCTGCTTGTCGTTGCTCGGTGGTTCTCTCTGGGTACTCCGGCTTCCTCCACCCGTAAAACTGTCACGGTCATGATTAGCCATTGTGCATAAATATGTGACCTTAAACATCAATAAATAAATAAATAATAATCAGTTAGAATATTTTTTTTTTAATTTTGACAAATTGCAACATTCCAACACAAACGTACATAAATTTGATTCAGAAAATTATTGATGACTGGTTATCATAATGACATTCTGTGACATCAACATGCAGTAGTCTATTTGGTTTAATCTATTTCATAATTAACCCTTTAACCAATGCAAACGATATCAAATGTTTTTCATTTAAACATCTTTTTTAATTTTTTTCGAAAAATTTCAACAAAACCATATCATGTGACCCCTCATTGGAACGAGCTCGTTCCAAAGAGGGGTCACATGATATGGTTTTGTTAACATTTTCCGAAAAATAATATTTTTTCAGCTGCTGAATCTGCAGATTTGGCCGGCGGATGTGGACGATTCGTTGGGTAAAGGGTTAGTGCCACGATTATGCTCTCTGGAGCCAATCCCTTTCACTCCAAATGTCTTGTCCAATTTAATTACTGCTTTCATTGTCCGCGTAATCTCGGGTGGGTTAATACTATTGTCTCACCTCGGACCTAGGATATTCATGTAACAGTCGCTTGCACAGTAGTGTAAGTAATGAAATTTTGTTTATTTCGAAAATTCTCACCTCTGATATTCCCTCAATTCAAATTAAAAACACACAAAATGTACATCAAAATGAAGGTTGGGATGTACATGTATGGAACATGAAACACGTGTAATCATCTCATAGAGTCGACTGTAGGCACCACTGTTTCCTGGAAGTCTGCTGTCCTATTCGCACCAGAACTGATAATTTAATAATATTTCACGAAAACAACTTGTGAACAAATGTGCTTTACGTGTACATATCCAAGAACAAAGCCAGGGGATCAAAATTCTTCAAGACACGGCAACTCAGCTGCATGGAGAAAAATTCCAAAGCCTTTGCTTTTGTTTATGTATGAGTGTACTTTCGATTTCCGGTTGACGTCATCAGACGGAAAAAGCATGTAAAAACAACACCGTCTAAAATTAAATAATGAAGAAGATCGCCTTCGTACAGTAAACTGTTATTAGATAGAGACTGCACAGTTGCAATATTCAATGCAAGGTATCATGATACCTGTTGAAATTTCTTAGAATTGTGATTTTGTTTTTCGATGGAACTTTGTGGTATCGAGTGATTTGTGCATGTCTGTCGAGCACGGAATCCATCTTCAATAAAAAAATGCAGACAGTGTTGTCTTTTTCCAAAATGCAGTCCTGTCGCTGCACTTGAATGCCTAGCTTCGTTCTTGAATATCTGAAGCACATTCGGCCACAAGTTGTTCTTGTAAAATAATATTTTATTATCAGTTCTGATACGAATACGATAGCAGACTTCCAGGAACCAGTGGTACCTGCTGTCAACTCTACAAGTTGATTACATATGTGTTTTGTGTTCTATACACCTCAACCTTCATTTTGATGTACATTTTGTGTATATTTAATCTTAATTGAAGGAATATCAGAGGTGAGAATTTTCAAAATAAACAAACTTTCATTACAGTAGAACCTGTCTTGAGAGACCGCCCTTTGGTCCACACAAAAGTGGTCTCTCAAGACAGGTGGTCTCTCATAACAGGTTTCAGGTTTTCTCAAGTCAGTGAATAACCAACCACAAAATTCAGAAATGAAGAAGAATGGATTTTTGTAATTACTTTGTAGTTGCTCTTTTTTATTAAGTTTTTGTAACAAATTGAAATGGACTGTTATAAAAATTATAAAAATAAATTAGTGTTGAAAATCTTCATTGAAGATTTTCAACATCAATTTATTTTTATAATTTTTATAACAGTCCATTTCAATTTGTTACAAAAAGATTTTCAACACAAATTTATTTTTATTCCTATCTGTCACATTTCAGGTATGTATGAAATTGTTTATTCAGCAAAAACCCTAATCTTTTCACAGGGGTCTTATAAAAACATCTCAATCTGTAATGAGTTAGCAATTGAAACCCAATTAAGAGCTTTTAATTATGTTAGTATAACCACAATGGATTTTCCAATTCCAGAACAGGTGGAAAGTTTTTTGTCGTGGTTTCAGTCTTCAAAGGGGAGGTCTCTCAAGACAGGTCCATTATGGCATAAAAATACAAGTTGGTACCAGGTCGCAGTGGTCTCTCAAGACAGGTGGTCTCTAAAGACAGGTGGTCTCCCATAGCAGGTCCATTATAGAGTAAAACCAATCGGTGCCTGGTAGATGTGGTCTCTCAAGACAGGTGGTCTCTCAAGACAGTGGTCTCTTAAGACAGGTTTTACTGTACTTTATATAGGCCCTTGATGAAAAATAATCGCCCAAAACCCAATATATAAGACCACTATCAAATACATGTATTACACTTATAATCATGAAATATTTATTATTAGTTCAGCGATCCGAACGTAGTGGCTACCCCTCTACGTTCAGGTCATCAAACTTGGTCGCATTTGCACAATGCAGATTATCAACCCCCTCTGCACAAATGCGATCGAATTTCCGATTCCTCATTTATGAAAAGGTCTATTCGTTTCAGCGCCATTAACAGGTTATTGTTTTTACTGTTTTATATTTATACAAAAACATGGCCGATTTCGAAATTTCCGTTGACACCTCGCGAGTCTTCAAATGACGGTAATTAAAGGATAAAACATAGTTTGGAACAATAAACACTGCCCAAATGTAAGGAAATATGTGTACTATCGATTGCAACCAGTATAAATAAGAGCTTGATATACAGTTAAAAGTAGAAGTCCTGTCATGAAATGCGCACAAATAGCACGTTGATATGCGCGTTAATGTACACATTATGGCCTAAGTAAAGCTATCAAATTCTGTACATATGGCCTGTGCACAAGCAATGTTTCAGCCAATGGACCTCCGAGTAACCCGGAGGTCCATTGGCAGAAACATTGCATGTGTTTGCTATGAGTAACCAGAACCTGCCGTGCTTTGGATGCCATTCGATGTGGAAATTGCGTGCAATTCCAACGTGCAATTAAGCCTAGATAAGCACACTATTCGTGACAGGACTTCTAGTTTTAACTGTATATTCCTAATTTCGAGTTTTGAGTTCCTATAAAAACTTGATGGGAACTTTTTCTATAGGATTGAATGGGAAGAATCTGAATGTAGAGGGGTAGCCACTACGTTTGGATCACTGAACTAATTTATTATATATGATTATAAGTGTAATATTTGATAATGATTTTATATATTGGATTTTTGGCGATTAATTTTCATTATCCAAGAGGCAGATGCATTTGGTTCCAAGAACTTGGCCAAGTGAAGTAACTTCCGTCAACAAATGAGTAACTGACACTTGAGGGTGCGATAATGTTTGTTTATCACTCCATGATGTTTTATGGGGTATCCCTAGGGGGCGCGGTGGCTCAGTAGGTAGAGGTGCAGGCTGCAAGCCGAGAGGTCCTGGGTTCGATTCCCACGTGCGGCAACCGTGTTGTGTCCTTGGGCAAGACACTTCAACCCCATTGCCCATGTGGGGGCACGATGATGCCGTGTACTAAGGCGTACTGCACGTCGATGGTACGCATGTCTTCAACCAATCTAACCCTGCCTAGTCTGCAGTGTGGAGTCACAATGTTGGGAAGCTAGCATCAATAAATAAATATGGGGTATCTATCCCTCATGTCATGATGTTCTATGAGGTATCTATGGGGTAACTGTCATGCTCTATGGGGTTCTATGGGGGTATCTATGGGTTTCGAATATTCATGAGTTTCTATGGGGTAAATCGTCGAACCCGGCACATACAATGATACATATAAGCTGGTCAACATACATGTATCATCAAATTAATGTGGTTTTGTGGTTTTTTGGGGGTCTTTAGTCTGACCCATTTGAAAGCCGGGTGCAGGTCGTTTCGGCTCCGAGTCGTTTCAGCACCAGTGTTCAGGTCGTTTCGGCACCTGGGAAAAGTTGTTCCGGCACCTGGAGTAGGTCGTTTCGGCACCTGCAGTAAGTCGTTTCGGTACCTGATTAAATTTTTTCAGCACTTTATTCTGTCATGTATTTTAGTTGTTTAATAGCATATTTTCAGTATATTATGAATATTTTACACTGTTTTTTTTGTTTGAAGTAGTTTGGAACTGTATTGAATGATATTAAATTTTTAATTACGTTTAAAGAGAAATGATTTCTTTGTGTTTTGTATGGCTTTGTTTTCAAAGCGATCAGAGCTGCGGCCCCATTTTGACTGATCCGATGTAGTTGTTTCTGCAGTGATTAAATACAACAGGGTGACCCGATGTAGTTGTTTCTGCAGTGGTTAAACATAACAGGGTGTGAGCTACAGAAATAACTTGACAGAAAGAATTCCGCCCCTTAGATGTTTGTTGTTAGAAGGGAGAATTTTCCTATAAAGCTGGCTCTGGGACAAGCTTTTGTCATTCGGCTTCGAAGAAACACACCCTTTACCCCATCCATAGCAACAATCACACAACAGGCACAATATACAATAGCGAATACCTATCTTTCTCTCTACCTATAACTTTTCTAATTGAACATTCTCAAATTTTCTTGCAACACTCTTATAAAGAAGACACATGGAAATGGTAGACGAAGCATAGGAGGAATTGGTGCAACCTACCTTTCTGCAACATATACAAGAAACCACCAAACACTAGGCAAGGATTCAAACAAGCTGTTCACGTGCAGTGTCAGGAATAAATAAATAACTTGGGTTGAATTTAGAGCATCAGAGAGAATGTTCCCAAAATACTGTCTGCACATTTTCTACATTTCAAACAAGACACCTACCCCCTACTAACGTGTGATATTTTCCCAGATTAAGCCCAATATTCTCACATATAAAGCCTCCTGATGTTGTATTTATGTTAAGAATGTGATGTACACTACTGTGCAAGCGACTGTTACATGAATATCCTAGGTCAGAGGTGGGACAAAAGTATTAAACCCACACGAGATTGCGCGGACAATGAAAGCAGTAATTAAATTGGACAAGACATTTGAAGTGAAAGGGATTAACTCCAGAGAGCATAATCATGGCATTAACCCTTTACCCAACGAATCGTCCGTATCCGCCTGCCTAATCTGCAGATTCTGCAGCTGAAAAAATATTATTTTTTGGAAAATTTTAACAAAACCATATCATGTGACCCCTCTTTGGAACGAACTTGTTGAGCTCGTTCCAATGAGGGGTCACACGATATGGTTTTGTCGAAATTTTTTGAAAAAAATATAAAAAAATATTTAAATTAAAAAAATTTGATATCGTTTGCATTGGGTAAAGGGTTAATTGTGAAATAGATTAGACCAATAAACTACTGCCTGTTGATGTCACAGAATGTCAGAATGATAACCAGTCATCAATAATTTTCTGAATTAAATTTATGTACGTTTGTGTCATAATGTTGCAATTTGTCAAAATTTAAAAAAAAATATTCTAACTGATTAAAAACTTAAATATTTTATGAGTGTTGGTAATGGTAAGGCCAACGTCATTTCGTCAAGTTGAGATTGTTGAGTTATAAATGTATTTTGACCACATAATTGTGAGAGTCATGTAAAATATGACAATAAGTACATCCTTTTCGCTCAGGTGCCCTAGAAATTAATTACTGCTGTAATCTGTTTGAACGAGAATCACGACGATTTTAATATCGTGTCAGACATTGACTCGACAAACAAGTCGGTGACTTCTCTTAGATCTTGAGTGAAGATACCGTGGACCTGGGATATTCATGTAATGGTCACTTGCACATTGGTGTACAACATCATCTTTAAGGTCTGAAACACAAATGATGGTATATAATAGCTGATATATTGATATATTTTTAAAAAATTCAAAAAATTGCACAAGTTGGAAATGAACATTTTTGGTGCACTCAAGAGACCCACCCACCCCCACGTCACGTCTTGCAAATTTTTGGTGCCCCCCCCCCCCCCCCCCTGCTATAATGATAAATAATGTGAGCTATTTTTCATATCTACATTGAAAACAGTTGTACATATTTATCTTGTGATGCTTATGATGCTTGATTTCTTTGTGCTATAATGATATTTGAAATTGTGCTATGTTAAACTGAATGTTGCTATTTTCATGTGCGGCCACAAATGTAAAAATGTTGTTTTCATCAATTTTTAAGATATCTTTAATAAAACTTTGAATTTGGCAAATTTTAAATTATGTTTTTTTTAAAGCCAAAATCCCTAGGTGCCGAAACGACTTGCGCTGGTGCCGAAACGACTTGGTGCCGAAACGACTCGGTGCTGAAACGACTTGGACAGGTGCCGAAACGACTTGCCCCTGTAACAGTGCCGGGTATGTAGGGTGCTGTTAGGGTTCTTTTTGTCTCAAAATGGATGATTTTAACAACACATATATAAGATACTATGAGATTTATTACAGAAATCTTGCCTGTCTTTGGTGAGGGAAATTGACGGATGCCATGATTGGAATTTCCCTTGGTATTAAGTTTAGATAGACCGAAAAAGGGGTGGATGAATTTGGAAGGGGATAAATTAATACATAACTTTCAATAGGTTGGTCCGAAACTGTTGGGGCAAATTTTAATAACTGAATAAAATGTGTACCGAAATTGTGGTGGCCGAAATTATGTGAGGTGTTTTAATACATGGCTTCTCATAAGTTGGGTCGAAATTTGTATTGGCAAATTTGAATTGGAGTTACGCTTATAGCGCAACTCCAAAAGGTGCCGAAATTAGCAGGAGCTAAGATTATCCTGACAGAACACTGTGGTTCTGTCAAAATTAGGCAACAGAATTTGCCCGGCCGAGTTTGCATTTCTACAACTCGAAGTCAGTGAAGATGTTTTCACCTTGAGAAGTTGTTACATTCTGACAAGATGCTAAAATCTCGGCCTATATATACACGCTGAGAAGATACAAAACAACAGAGTCAGTCCGTGAAGCACGGACGAAACCTGCTGCCTCCACATCTCCTGAGCTAGCAATAAAATACTATTAATAAAATATTAATACATTACAAACGTGAATATATGTGTGGAAGGGATAAAAATAAACTTTACTTGAAATAAAAATAAAATAATATTGACTTAAATTAAAAATACACCGGAAGTAGGAAGTAAATTTGAGAAGTAAACAAAGGAAGGGGAATTCCAAGAATGGCTCCCGTCACACCCCGGTGCCGAAACGACTTGGTGCCGAAACGACTTGGTGCCGAAACAACCCGGTGCCGAGACTACCAGGATTCTTGAAAGCCAACATGGAAGTTTCTAAAAAGGCTCATTGCTACTGGAATCAGTTTTGGACGCGATTGTTCTCGGTTTCAGGTCCTCGTGGTTATAGACTGCACCAGCTATTTCATATTATATCGGAAATCGAACCTTGCTAGACATGTACCTAGTTATTTCACTTCGAAACACTCTTCAAATTTTGAAAATCTTTGCTTCTGAACGCATATGAAAATAGAGTGTGTTCGACTGAGATGACACGAGACTTCCCACAAAAACTGGGTCATACTAAATACCGAGCAGAACCGAGTAGTAGAAAAATAAGGCATATTAGGTACAATAAATGGCATAATATGGTATATAGAGGTTATTTAAATGTAAAATATCCATTTGGGGCAAGTTGGGGTAAAATTGGATGATTTATAAACGTAAGAGCATAGAGCGTTTGATCTCGAATGAATAAATGAAGTTTCAGTTTCAGGCCAATCAACCATAACATAGAAGGGGGGGGGGGGGGGGGCGTTGAATCAAATTTTCATTGGAGCTCACTAAAAAGTGTAAACCGAGTCCGAGTCGGGAAAAGGTGTAAACGAAAATGGAAAGTGGGTATAAAACCATAATTCCGACTTTTTTATTGTCAATATTGTCAAGATAATATCTACACAACTCATTTATGTGGAAGATAACAAAAAAATTCATTTTTTTTTTATTTTTAAATGGTTTAATTTGGAAAAAGTGCTTGAAAACTCACTAAAAAGTGTAAACAGAAAGCCGAGTTCATCTGTGCAGTCAGGTGTGAAAGTAATTTACACTGCAAATCATTTGAGGACAGCTGACGGATTATCTCTGATCATCAGCATTTCAAAGAAACCTTTCCAAACTTGATGAGAAAACTTGTTTTCTTATTAATTGAGATGCTTTCTTGACCTCTCATACATGAGCAATGTTTTTGAGACCAAAAACAAACCAAAAAACTATGTTGTAAGCTACCCCCTCTCATTCTCCACCCTAAAATATTATGTCTTTTGTTTTTGTTAAAAAAACATAGCTTATTACCCCTCATTGGAATGAGCATCTTGAGCTCATTTCAATGAAGGGACATGAGCTATGTTTTTGAGACCAAAAAACAAACAAAAAAACTATGTCGTAAGCTTATGACCCCTCATTGGAACGAGCACATGAGCTATGTTTTTGAGACAATAATCAAAATGTAATAAAATTTGAAAGGCGATGTTTGTAAACAGCAATGGCTGGTTTTTGCTATTATATTGGGTAAAGGGTTATTGAATGAAATGACCTCAAGGCAAGGATGTTAGTTGTAATATACCTCCTTGTAGCCTCTGGCAGAAATATGCGCAAGTGTTGGCCTGCAATGTCATGATGAAAGGGTGGCAATCTGTCAAGCTTTTACCATGACTTCGCCCAAAAACAGTGGTTAGTTTAAACAGTATTTATTTCCGTAGCATCTAGGTACAAAAGACAATAAAATACAAAACTTGTATAGCTTACTTAACAATAGACACAGGAGGAAATGGATTCAGCAACAAGCTTCAAGCTTATGCGGGGCTGTTTCCATGATAACAATTCATTGAGTTTACATTTAGGCAGCTTTGGCGTTTAGACACAAGGGACCCAAGGCAAACGTAGAACAAAACAAGTACATACACGCGCCCTCGCATACACACGCAATTCACGTATGCATGCAAACAACCTGCGCCAGCACATGAGTCCCTATTTTATAACTGAACAGTATTCAGTATGATACTATGGATGAAAACACTATTTGAATGGTGGGAGAAACATGGGGGTATGAATAGGTGGACTGTATTGTTGGTAGTGACAGTAAACCTAATAAGGACACCTACATGCGAGTCAGAGAAATGTGCAAAAATGGGCAGGCCAGCCAGGGATGGCCAGTTGGCTTTCATATTCCATGATAAATAAAGATGTCTGGACTGGAGAAAGTTCTGGGGCATCAGGGAGCTCACATAACTTCGCTAACTCCTTGGTGGGGGAAGGGAGGAATGGCGGTTGACATTTTTAGAAAACTGGTCGTGTTTATATTGCGACTTAATGGAGTGCCCTGTACAGGATGGATTACATCTGAATTTGGAAACACTGACAAATTCAGTGTTTCAACTAACCCCAAAATAATGTCATATATAGCACAGGAAGCAGCATTGATCGTACACGGGATAATTACTGCCCCCAAGCCACATAGGACATGTTTATATAATGTATACGTTTGCACGGTTCCCATTAACCATTATCAGACTTAAACCTTTTTGTCAATAGGATAAAACTATGGACCGATTCAAAGATTCTTTTGTTAACTGTTGGGGGGAAAAATTCACTTCCATATAAGAGGGTGTCAACATTAATTTCGATACTTAGAGAGCCGATGGTTGCGCCTCGTACATTGCTGTGATGCGGACAAAACAATAAAAAGTGTTCGGTTGTTTCACGTACGCCACACCCGCAAAGGTATGTCTCGGATAGTGGTTAACTTAGGCTACACCGTATAATAAATTGTGACCCCCCCCCCCCCCCCCCCCCCACTAAGAATTAACCTTGGACCCTTCGCCAAAAAAAGACAATTCGCCGGAAAATATCAGACAGTTTGCCGAAATAAATTTTCCGGCGAACTGTCTGATATTTTCAGGCGAATAGTCTTTTTAATCTGCGAAGTGTCCAAAGTTGTGGCGAAGTGTCCAAAAGTTCGACGAAAAGTCCAGCTTTTCCCGGCGAAATGTCGAAATGTTCGGCGATCTGTTCAATTTTTCTTTCCAGCGAAATGTAGCCTACTTTCGGTGAAAAGTCCAGTCCCCAAGCTGAAAACTCGGAAAATGAGATTTGATTACAATTTTTGGATCGATCCTTTTCGCCAACTCAAAATATATGCATCTTTTGGGTGAGCGAAAATAATGTCCAAAACTTGTTATCAATTGTCACTTTCTGGATCAGCCTGTACCGAGTACCTGTGTGTTCACACACGCCAATATTTCATCCGACTGAGACTAATTAAGTCCCGTATGTGTTACCTTATTGCCAACTGCCGACTCGGCGTCAATTTTCGTTTACACTTTTTAGTGTGTTTTTCGACGAATTTTGGTCATAAATTCATCAAAAACAAAATTTAATTCCTACTTTATCTTTGAACATAGTTTCGTTATATATGTGCATAACATATAATGAAATTATGTTCATTGTTTTTATTTTAAGACTTTTGGGGCAATTTGAATTTTCTGTCTACACCTTTTTCCGACTCGGACTCGGTTTACACTTTTTAGTGATAGCCTTTTCATTTCCTTCTTCTGTTGGCCTTCACTTCCAACTCTCGTGGATCCATAAGCAAATAAAGTTATTCGGATCGCAAAGGGTCTCAAATTCAGGGAAATCTTTCGGCAAAGGAAACAAAATCACAATCGGGAGCAAGGTCAGAAGGGTAGAAAGCGGTTGAACTGAAACTGAAACTTTTACGGCGCCACCACGATTTACCGAGAGGTACTGGTAGGTACCGAGAGGTACCGGTAGGTACTGAGAGGTACGGAAAAAAGCTTTTTAGAAATTATTTTTACAATAAATTGAATGCAAACGATATATTTCATGCATTTTATGCATTTATTTCTGGAAATGTGGCCATTAATGATGCAATTTGTCGCGATAATCACAGTTTGGAGTTATTTATTGAGTAGCGCGGTTGACCTCTCGGTAAATCGTGTTTTCTCGGTTTGACAAGAGGCACCGAGAGGTACGCAAAAAAGGCTTCTTGAAAAGTATTTTCACAATAAATTGAATGCAAACGGTACATTTCATGCATTTTATGCATTTATTTCGGGGATTTGGTCATTACTGATGCAATTTGTCGCGATAATCATAGTTTGGATTTACACCCAATTAACACCTAATTACACCCAATTAACACCCAATTACACCCAATTAAACCCAATTAACACCAATTAACACCCAATTAATATATACGCCCACTGAATTGCGAAGTTATTGTTTATACCAATGGAAGAAAGAAGGGAGAGACCTGGGAGGAAAAGAAGGAAAGGGAGAGGAAAGAAAGTAAGGAGAGAGAGAAGGAAAGGGAGAAGGAGAGAGCAGCTCGCCGAGTGTCGGTCACTGGATCAAGCAAGGTAAGTTCTAATGGCAATACTAAGGGGACAGGGGGGTCCCAATTTGGTTTAAACAATATTTTATTCTTTAAAAATGTCATATATAACAAAATGTTTACAAGCAGTAAAGAAGTAGGATGAGATATCTTATATAACATTTGTTCAACAATGTAGAGTAGCAGAATAATAGAGGGATTTGACAAAAAGCTGAAAGCTTATGTGCGTCATCTCCCTAAACCATGAAATATATCAATTATCTGAGGTGGTAAAAACACTACTTAAATTTGTCCAAAGCTACCTAAGATCATGACCCATATTCGAAATTATAAAATAGTCTGAGCAGATGCCCAGCTAACTGGGTGGGGCCTGGCATCCACCGTGACGAACACAACAGTGCACGGGTGCGAGGCTAATAGTCTGATCAAAGTTAGCTTGAAACAAAGGAAATTAAGTGTGAGTTGTCAGTACATATGACGACTATACCTGATAATGCTTAAACCATGAATGTGAGAAAAGTAAGAAAGATGGAAAGAAGAGTAAAGGGAAGTGAGATAAGAAAGGACAGAAAAACAGAAAAACCAGCTTGAAGACAATGACTATTGCCTATATAATCGTAACAGCTATTATTACATGCAGCCTATGCAACTTACTTGGAAATGGAGCGGGGTAGAGGTGTTTTACAGTGTGATCGACACAGACACCGACTTAAAAGAGATCAGAGAAAGATTTATCTTTGCAGAAATGCGATTTTCACAGTTAGCGAAAACGTCCACTTGATAAAATAAAGTCGTGAACCACTTCAAAAACAAGCTGGTTCTCCTGGTTATTCAAAAAATCAGATCCAAAAAGAAGCGTTGGTACGTCAATTGGGAATGGTAGTAGCTTAATGGAATTATCACGAACATTTGTGAAGACTGGGCAGTGGAGAAGATAGTGTTCCACGGTCTCACACACCCCACACTGACATAATGAGGTAGGCGACAGGTGATTTGAATACAGATGGAAGTTGAGGCTACTGCAACCCAGACGTAACCTGGTGTGGTAAATTTGAGCTTTGCGGGACTTTGCACCACTATAAAACTTAGGAGGCCTTTGGTTCCCACAACTTAAAAATATCGTGAAGTTGGGCAATGAAGAGTTTTCACGCACAGACACGGGCAGGCTATTCCATTGCTTCGTAACGCTGGGGATGAAGGAAGACTGATATAATTGTGTCCGACAGAAAGGAATTCTGTGGTTGTTACATGACCGAAGATTTTGCGATAAATTTGATGATGAGATGGTTGGAGGGACCTTATTGGCAATATACGGGGGCGACATTCGATGGTACATTTTGAAATATTGTAACAATTTGTGTTTACGACGTCTTTCTTGTAAAGAGTCCCAGCGTGTTTCAGTATTAAGTAGACGCTTACTGCAACTAACTGTTGTCCCCGTTATGATTCTCGCAGCTGCAATCTGTATTTTCTCTAATTTTTCAGCTTCGGTTGCAGAACAGTTGTCCCAGGCAACATCCGCATATTCGAGTAATGGCCTGATGAAGGCAAAGTAAATTTTTTCTAGGACATCCCGATCGAGGTTAAATTTCTGCTTTCTTAATAAGTCTAAACGAACCCAAGCTTTGGAGCAGATGTGGTCAATGTGATCGTCCCACGTACAAGAACTGTTTAGTATGACTCCTAAGTGTTTGTGTTTTTTTACTTCAGACATCGGCGTTTTTACTAAATAGTGGTGGGTGGGCAACAGGGGTGTTTTTGCGCGATATCAAAATACTCTCTGTTTTATGGGGATTAAACTACCAGCCATGTCTTGGCCCAATGTTCAATTGTGGCCAAGTCTTGGTTGATTAAAGTTGAGACTTGCACGGGATTCTCTACTATTAAATACAGGGAAGTATCATCAGCAAATAGACGTATATTACTGAATAAGTTTTCAGTAATGTCGTTGATATAGATTAAAAACAATATGGGACCGAGTATCGAGCCCTGCGGAACACCAGCATTAATAGGTCTCCATGTTGAGGCATCGGATCCTATTACTACCCGTTGTGACCTATCTGAAAGATATGATTTTAGGAACGACAGTAGTTCACCCGCGACACCGATTCTCTCCAGCTTGTGAATAAGACCAACGTGCCATACCTTGTCGAAAGCCTTACTGACGTCGCAGAAAACTACCCTAACCTCCTTGCCCTCATCAAGGGCTCGACAGAATTCGTCATATAGGTCGGTCAACTGGAGGACAGTCCAGTCACCCGGCGTAAAACCTGATTGGAATTGCCTAAGTACATTATTATCGACCAAAAACTGCCACAACCGTTTAAAAACACATTTTTCAAATATTTTACCCACGCAGCTAAGCAATGATATCGGACGATAATTAGCAATTGAGTTTGAGGGTTGTTTTTTAAGATTGGGGATACATTTGCCTTTTTCCACAGTTGAGGAAAGTACGAGTTATTCAATAGCACATTGAACAAGATTGTGAGAGGCTCATATATGGATGATTTGCACTCTTTGAGAAGACGAGGACTGACAAGATCGGGACCGGACGCCTTTGATACCCTTAATGATTCCATGGCTTCGTATATCTCACTAGATTGTAAAGTGATACTATCAATAACTTGTGGGGCGTTAGATGAAGAGCTGGGTAGGGAAGGGTTCTTGTCATCAACTGTTGAGATTGAGCTGAAGTGCTCGTTTAAGACCTCAGCTTTCTCAGTATTAGAGGAGTAAATTTTATTTAGGTGAACAAGAGTTGGGACAGTTACTGCTTTATTTGTGCAAATGAGCGTTTTGAGTGTCTTCCACCACAGTGAAGACGACGTGTTGCTGCTTCTTAATGTAGTTTGGACTTTGAAAATATACGATGATTTTGCCTTCCTGACAGCTGATACGACTTCATTTCGTTTACGTTTGTATTTGTCCCATGCAGTTTGAAGGCCATTGCGTTTCGCTATTCGATATAATCGTTTTCTCTGTCTTATCAGAAGTCTGATTTCGTTGTGGTACCATTTCGGCTGGTCCGGTCGCGAAGTAATTATTTTGTTGGGAATATGTTTAGATGCGACGTCGAGTAATTTATTGGTGAAGTCAGAGGTGATAGTATCAAGGCATCTATTATCAAAAAGAGAATTCCAGTCGACGTCAGCGAGGGCAACATTAAGTGCTTCATAGTCACCCCGAGAGTACAGCCATATCCTTCTTCTAAATGACAAAGAGATAGATTTAGAAAAATCAATCTCAATCGACACCGGACAGTGGTAGCGTATCATTTCCGGGATGATTGGTTCTAAGACCTCGCAATCTTTTACCCTGACCGAGTCGCTTACAGCAAAGAGATCTATCAGAGAGGCTGGCGACTCCGTAAAGCAGGCTGGCTCACTCACAAGCTGTCTCAAGTTAAAAACATTTCTTATGTCAGCAAAACCTCCTTTTGGGGACACTAGTTGGTTATCATTAAAATCGCCGGTAACAATCAAATCGGCAATTGACGTGTCACGGGCTTTTTCGATCGATGCTGATATGGCATCCCATATTTCTGGGGGACTATTTGGTGGGCGGTAGAAGACCCCTAACAATAAGGACTTCTTGTGTTTATTGAATATTTCAGCCCATAAACACTCGGCGTTCTGTACCTCGAGATCGGGCCGCCGTCGAAAGGAGATAGTATTCTTTAAGTAGATGGCAACCCCGCCTCCCCTTGACGATCGGTCTTGTCTCAATGGTTCATGAAACCCGTGGAATAATATATCGGATGTGGGATCGTAGGGTCCCAATTTGAAATGTTACAGAAATTTATGGAGGATAGAGAGAAGGAGAGGGCCGAAAATCGGGAGGATAGGATGAGGGAGAGGGAGGAATGGCGGCTGAGGTATGCTGAAATGGAGAGAAAGCATGCTCAGCAGGAGGATACTATTGCAAAACTCAATAGAGACATGGCCGAAGAGAGATTAGTCACTAGCGAGAGGTTTAAGAGAATGACAAACCAAATCAATATCCTGTCAGCCCAACTGGGTTTGCAACAACAGTCTAATGTGCCAGATAGCTGTGCTACATTGGAGGAAACTACATTGGGGATGCTCCTTCAGCCACTGTGGCTTCTGTTGGGTCACCTCCTTGTAGCCCAATCAGGGTCGTTGCAATTGCCGAGGTTCATGCTGAAGCTGAAACTGAAGCCTTGGATAACTCATTCATAAGAGAAATTCTACCCACCGATCTCCAGATGGCTACTCCTGAGAGACTTGTCCCCCGCCAACTGTACCAATAACAAAACCAACAGCACCAGGGAGAGCAGGGGGAACAACCCGCCTAACCTCAGTGCGGTTATAACTAGGGTCCATCCCGAAACTCCCAGAGAAGCCATTAACCTTAGCATAAATAACTGCAAATGGGAGAGATTCCACTCCAAAGCCACGGGCAAGGTCACGTGGAAAATTAAAGTTACCTGCCCCAACAAGGAAACTAAAGTAAAAATAATCAGAGATGGGATCCACATCAATGGCAGGTGGCACGCCGGGGAGGAATACAATACCTCCCCAGCGCCCATACAGTGCCACAAATGCCAAAAGTTCGGGCATATGGCCAACAAATGCAGAGAGAATCTAACCTGCATGAATTGCGGAAAATCACACCTCACCAAGTTATGCAGGCTAAAGTCCCCCTCTTGCCCCAACAGTAAAGGAAGCCATCCTAGCAGCTACCTGGGGTGTCCTCATTTTAAAAAAGTAAAAACCGCCATCCAGCTGAGAAACCTAAATCTCATCAAGCCTGACAATGCGTCATCTCCTCATACTGTCAGCTCCCTTACCGCCGGATCCCTTTACTCAGTACTAAGCAAACACGCCAAAATCAATCTGTCTGTCATCTGCCAAGATGTCAGCCGAACGGCGTCCAGACTTTTCAAGACGCATATTTCGGAATCACTAATCAAAGCCGCTATCAGCTCAGACTAAAGCACCTGTCTAACCAATATCTAAAGCGCCGCTACTAATTCCCGACCCCCGTCATGAATAAGCTACAAATAGCCGTGTGGAACGCTAGAAGCGTTAATAACAAAAACCTCCAAATGGGACGATACTTCGCAGATATAGACATTATCTGCATCTGCGAAAGTTGGCTTCAACCCAGAAAAAACTTCTCGTTAAGCGGGTTCAGCACTATTAGAAGAGACCGACTAATCGCCACAGGTGGCGGCGTCGCTCTTCTAATAAAGCAGAACATTAAAACAAAAACCATAAAAACTAATCACCTCGATGCAGAGGTGATTGCTACTGAAATCACTGTTGACAATAAAAACATCGCGATTGTTTGTTATTACAATGACCCAAGCAAAATTGTTTCTGACACTGTCTTTGAATTCTTTACAAGGAAATACAAACACTGCATCTTCCTCGGCGACTTCATTGCCAAACACCTGCACTTTGGCTGCAACAAAACTACCTCCAACGGTGAAACCCTCCTTGAAATCACGAAAAAAATAACCTTCATGTGGTTATGAATGACAGCTCAGCCACGTATATCAGTAACAACCCATTATTCCCATCCGAAATCCTCGATCTAATTATTGCCAGTGACTCTCTGATAAACCACATCGATGACCACTGGGTTGGCGATGATGACTTAGGCAGCGATCACCTCCCGGTCCATGCCTCACTGCAGCTAGGTAATGGCCCACTCAGGTACCCCCCCCCCCCCGCCCCCCCACCCCCACTCTCCGCAGAAATTTCGGGAAAATTAATTGGAACCTCTACCGCGACATCATCGATGTCAAACTCACTACCCCCCCCCCCCCCCCCCTATCCAATGCAGCGGAACTTGAAACCCAATGCGAGGGCATAGAAAAAATCATTAACTCAACCTTAAACGAAATATGCCCAAAAGAAGAAGTACGCCCCCTGGAGAAACACTATCTCGGGCGACACTCTGTCACTAATCAAATCTAAACGGAAAGCTCTTCGCGCTCTCAAAAAAGAAACTGACCCCAGCAAGAAATCTGAACTCAAAAAAACATACAACCGCCTTCACGGCGAAGTCAAAGAAGCCCTCAAAGCTGAAAAACAAGCCAGCTGGGAAAAGGCAACAGCCAACCTAAACGGGACCCAAGATGCTAAAAAATTCTGGGACTCTTTCAAAATTCTTACTGGGCAAAAAACAAGGGCGGAAAAGCCGCTGCAAAGCCTCTTAAAAAGGAAGAAGGCTCTTTCACTCGCACCGACAAAGAGAAGGCCGACACCTTTGCCGACCTCCTAAGAAAAACGCATCGCCCGTATCAAGGAACGGGCAATGATGACGCCGTCATCAACGCGATTGATGACTTCATAAATGAACGCCCCAATATTTACCGTGACCCCAATTTCGATAACGAGCCAGAAGATGGGGACGATGATGACCTTGTCACCCCATCACCTATGACGAAATCATTAATGTTATTAAAAAATGCAAAAATTCCTCCTCACCCGGCGAAGATGAAGTAAGCTACAAAATTCTAAAACAAAGCCCAAACTCCCTAATCGAAAAATTAAACAAACTATTCAACGCATGCCTCACCCATGGCTACTTTCCCAAATGCTGGAAAAAAGCCATCGGTGTCATGATACCAAAACCCGACAAGGACCCCTCCGATCCAGCCAGCTACCGTCCAATCAGCCTCCTCGGCTGCATTGGTAAGACATTCGAACGAATCCTCACCAATCGGTTCAGGGGGCACCTTGAAGACATCGACTTCTTCAATAAATGGCAAAGAGCCTATAGAAACCGTAAAGAAGGTCTAGTCACCCAAATGAAAACCGCTATCAACAATCAGCAAATAGGCGCGGCAGTCCTGTTAGACGTCGAAAAAGCTTTCGACTCTGTTTGGCACAATGGAATGCGCTACAAATTATCAAAAATGAAACTCCCCAAGAAATTGCTCAGATTTCTATCCTCTTTCTTAAATGATCGTGAAATTAAAGTCAGAGTGAACAATGAAATGTCTGACAGTGTCCCCCTTGAAGCAGGCACCCTAATGATCCGTCCTAAGCCCCCTCCTGTACATCTTCTATGTAAATGTAACTTCTCCGAGGATCGTGTTCAAGTCTCCCAATTCGCGGATGATAAGGGCCTCTGGGACTCTAACAATACGGCCAATCTGCTCCAAAAACCCCTGCAACGCGCTCTCGATGACCTAGAACAATGGTGTGCCAAATGGAGAATTAAGCTAAACGCCAACAAAACCCAACGAATCACCTTTACTCGCAAGAAAAATAAACGTGATTTTGACCTAAAACTTATGGATAACACCCTCCCAGAATGCAAAGAGGCGAAATTCCTGGGCATCACCATTGATCAAAAACTGTCCCTCAACAAACATACCGACGACATGGCGAACAAAGCCACCAAACGCATTAACTTACTGAAAATGCTTAAGGGAACTTCATGGGGAGCCAACCAGTCCACCCTACTCAAACTATACAAAGCCTTTGTGCGCCCAGTACTTGAATACGGGGCGATCATACCAACTGACCTCAATCAAACTAATATGGGAAACCTCCAGAAGGTCCAAAATCACGCGCTTAGAGTTGCCCTCCGCGCCCCATGGGACACACCCATCAAAATACTCCACGACAGGGCCGATATCCCCACCATTAAAGACCGCCTAGCCACCCTGGCCGCGAAAAAATCATGACCGGTTAGCCGACAGCGAACTAATCTCCGAAATTGGAACCATTTGCGAAAGCCGACAAAAGCCCAAAAATTGCAACCAAAACTGAGACAGCTCGAAAAAAAACTGGGGAACGAGAAGGTGAACTAACAGGCAGAAAAACAGCTCAACTGTGGCCTTCTACCAAAAAGGGCTGCCTTCACCGACTCAACTAAAATTACATCAGGATTAAACATTGTTAAAAAACTAAATAAATAGGGAACGAGATGGTGAATAAACAGGCAGAAAAACAGCTTAACTGTGGCCTTCTACCAGAAGGGCTGCCTTCACAGACTCAACTAAAAGTACATCACGATTGGATACTGTAGGTCTCATTTCCGGCCGGGGGGCTCGATCCGCACGGGACGCTCGTGATACCGGGCGAGAGCGTTTTGTGTGGGCTGGGCCTCCCCGGCTGGAGGTGGGATTTGCAGTCTCTAATCATGATCCAAAATAAACTCAAACGAATCTAAATATGGTCGAAACCAGCGAAGGGCATAACAGAAACACCCTCGGGTGTGGTTTAGTGTCTAAACCTGTTACCCTCCCGCTACAAACTCACTATCACCCTAAGAAGGTGATCTACCGGGCAGATTAACAGCTTAACTGTGATCACAATTAAAACATAATGTGCTACTTTTATCTTTTTTTATTTTTATATATTCTAATGAAAACTAATTCTGCCTTCTTCTTTTAAGCAGGTACACAGAAGATGCTTTTTGATCAGCACCCCAATAACCGCTATGGACAGTCCAACCGTTATAGAAACGGTAACCCCCATGGTTCCTGAACATCCTCCACTCCACCCCTAAAAGAGGTCGACCACTTTAAGACAGGCGAGCGTTGGTCCTGCGTCCCGCCTCTACCCCTTTTTGTAAGCACATTGTGCATCTTTTTGTCCCAACCCATTAGGAGTACAATGCAGGCCTGCCCCCGAACCAGAGAAGTTCGGGTCTTCTTCTTGGTGGTCCCCGAAAGGGGTCGTTGTTGTTTCCTTCAAAGACATCCTATCAAACAGAGACAGCCTGAGGCAGATTATACTTGCCAGTGATGGCCTTCACTTAAAATCTTCTCCGAAGTGGCAGACTATACTTGCCTGAAAATCCAGATCGACTGCACCTCCGGGGAGAGGTGGTACCTTTGTGAGAGGACCCAACCTCCCACATTGGTCCTCACCCGAGGGTTCGACCGACATCAGTCAAAGAAATCATCACGCCGCAACCGGTGACACCAACCCCTTCGGGGAGAGGTAATACCTTTGGAGAGGGGATCCCCTCTCCCACTGGTCCTCACCGGAAGGGGCACGGAGGTCCTGATAAGAGCAACAACAAGAGAAAGAAGAAGAGTCCATCGACCAAGCGCAGGGACGCCCGGCGCTTGGAGGCCTTCCGGAATAGGAAGAAAGAGTTGAGTGAGGGGGTGGAGGCTCTGGAGGCAGCCGCCAGTTCCCCTCCTAGTCCCACTGGTACACCAAATTAACTGCCGGCTCCTGAGCCGGTACAGTTGGATGAGTAACGTCCAGTGGAGACTGAGGGGGAACTGGAAGTTGCTTTTTCACCGCCTCCCACCCCTCACTCCCCTCTTCCTTCACTACCGGAACGCTCGGACCAGGCAGATCCAGTCAATGAGTCGGTAGAAGAACTCCTCAGAAGATCCAGAGCAGTATTAGAAGAGAGCTACAAATACTGTCCTAAAGAGAAGCACACCACAGCGGCCCAAGAAATCCAAGCAACATCGCCATCACAACCATGAACAATATAATCAAACTTGAGAATGACTGGAAGGGTCTAAAATTGCCGGACTTGATTGGCAGACTATATGATATTACAATGGGCCAACATAGGGGTAGACGACTGAGACGTTTACTTAATTATGTTTAAGACAAGTCGACAACTTAAAGGTGGTGTAACCCGTGCAAAAAAGACCGCCCCCCCTCCCCCTAGTGAGTTCGGGCCGAGAGCATCGGCGCGAGAGGAGAGCCAAGGCGGCGTGGGACAATTTTACACAGGTCCTGGGTAATTAATTAAGGTAATCAATCTCGGTTTAGAAAGACGAACTTGTATCTAACCCTTCGACAATAAATCTGTGTCATGGCTAGACCTTGGTTGGCGTTTGTGGCGAGGCTGTCGGCCAGAACTCATTTCATGTGAGTGAGTTCGGGCCGAGAGCATCGGCGCAGGGGGAGAGCAAGGAGGGGTGGGTCAATTTCGTTACATAACCAGTGCAAAAAAGCCCCCCCCCCCGAAAAAAATGAGCATAAACAATAAATCTGCCACAAAAAAAAAATGCAGAACAAATAAACCTGCAAAAAAATCGTAACGTCCAAATGATGTTACAGAGGGCAGCAGCCAAAGTGCACTGCCCGCGGTTGCGAAACGTTGCACCGCAGCGGTAGCAAAAAATATGCACCGCAAAAAGTCAAAGAAGCCAAATCTGTACGGCAGTAGCAAAAATATGCACCGCATAGTAAAAAAGAAGCAGAATAAAACATCAAAAAATGCTTGTACACCAACTAGTAAAGCAATGCATTGAGAAGAAATCGGAATAAATCTGCCAAAAAAGCAAATAGAAAAAATGAATGAAAAAAAAACAAACTCTAAATCCGTCTGACTTGATTGTGTTAAGTCTGCCGGTCCCAAGCCCGGGCAAAGGATGAGGGGGGTTTATGATTTATTTGCGAAAAAAACTCCAAAAAACCCACGCACTAATCTACTAAATACCGACGAACAGTGTGTAGATTGGATTTCTGTGCTCAACCTACTAAATACCGGGCTGAAGTTTTCGTCGGGCGCGTTGTGCTGTAATGTTTATAAATCATCCAATTTTCAACCAACTTGCCCGAAATTGATATTTTACATTTAAATGCCCCCTATATACCATATTATGCCTTTTATTTTGCCTAATATGCCTTATTTTTCTACTGCTCGGTTCTGCTCGGTACAGCTCGGTATTTAGAACGACCGCAAAAACTTCATGGTAGTGTTGTAGGCTGGATTTCTAGATAAATCCCCAGTAACAAATATTCCTCGCCGTTTTTAAAATTATAGTGTAACCGCAGTCACCTGATATAAATAACTGAGGCAGAAGTACATTTATTTTCAGCTAAAACTGGCCCTCCTCAACAGCATAATGACACGGAATGACGTAGAATGACAGGAAATGACGCGCAGTGGCACGGAATGAGAAGAAGTTCTACACATGTAATTTTTCAATGTGTACTGGCAATGGTTATCAGTTCTGCAATATATAACCCACGGGACCTAAGGTTGTTTTCCCAAACGTTAAATATTGAAAAAATGCATGCTACTTTTTATATTTCTTTGAAATATTTACATCCAAAACTATTGCTTGGAGTGGGTAATAAGCCAGGCCTGGCATTCTGAAAAATGCAGGAGGGCAAAAAATCGCTCTCCCCAATCAGCTCAGGAGAGCAATTAGCTTTACACAGCATTTTAAGTATCCAGTTGAAGGAACTCATTGAAACTGAAACCAACAGACTATTACATCAGTCATTTTATTAACTTTACTAAGGTAAAGCGAAATCTCTTAGACATCTAGATGTCTCACTCAACAACCGAACACACACTTGACAAGACCTGTGTGTGTACCCAGACCTGTTGTCCAAGAAAGTCATACGCCTACCACTACCACCTTCAACCCCCAAGGGGGGTTGAAGGTGGTAGTAGTAGGCGTATGACTTTCTTGGACAACAGGTCTGCTTGAATCTACAGTCACATCCTGGTGCAAGTGCTTCAAGTGACAGGATAGTAGTAATGGTAGTATATTATAGTGTCAATATTCCTTGAATAATAATTACCCCTCAAACTGTGATGTCAGTTGTTGAACTTGAAACTGACAGAAAAAAAATATTGCTGTGACCCATTTTGCTTCAAATGATTGCAACTGTGTTTGGGTATGGTTGCAGCCATTACCTTTTACCACTAAACCACTTTCAAAATGAAATTACGTGATGTTATGTGACTTCAAAGTTAAATTACATTTTTGCTTTACAACAAAAATTTAATGTGAGCATAATACATGTAATCTCAATCATCCCAGACCAAAATTGCCAAGCCTGATAAGCTATATTTTGGAAGCAAATATTTCAACGAAATATAAAAAGTAGTACACGCTAAAAACTAAAGTGTTAAAAACTACACTTGAAGTGCTGTATTTAACACTTACTAAGTGCTGAACTAGCACTTCGTTCAAGTGTAGATATCCCAGAACTTGACAGGTGTTACAATAATACCACTTGCCAAGTGTAATGTCGCGACACTTAAAAGGAAACAACGCAGATGACGCGGATCAGGCTCGAACTCTCGAGCCTGATCCGTGTCATCTGCGTTGTGTCCTTTTAATTATGTACCCACCAAGCGCAAATCAAATTATGGACGATTCTGGAAGAACCCCCAATGCTAGACACATGGGAAGTGCAATCCATTCAAGTTTCAGATGTCTGACGATTGTAATGTCTAAGTGCTTAAAGCATTGCACTTTGAGTGTTAAAATCAAACCCTAAGAGTTAGAATGGGTTTAACACCCTGAAAGTGTCAGTTTTAACACTTTAGTTTTTAGTGTGTATGTACTTTTTCAATGTGTAACCTAACTTATACAGTATGTCGTAATTAGGACACAGCTATCTCGTAATTACGATATAACTAACTTGTAACTTCGATATAGTATAGCCAATGAAAACAGAGTATATGTAGGTTATGAACGCCTAAATAAATCCAATGATCATCTTTGGGAGGAAATTATAAAAATTCAAATTAGCAGTTAATGCTTTTTTTAATGTGGCCAATAGATACTAAATATACTGAAATAAGTAAATAAATAAAATGTTAAATTAACAGGAATGAAATATAACCATCAATTATCCAATCAAACGTTGAACTACGTCCAACCAACCAAAAGGAAAGGATGAAAATAGTTCAACTGTTGATGAGCAATATCATTTAATTTCAATTCACATAACAAAACAAACAAAAATGAATAAATATTAAACTTACAATCTGGACAACGTCCACCAAGTCAAAGGCCTCCATGAAGTCAGTCACCCAGACCATCAGAAGCAGGAAACAGGAACACCAGATTCTAAAGATCATTAAATCTTTGTCAGATATGGTGAGAAAAAAATAAAGAATTTGAAGAAGAATCCAGACTAGAAGGAAACTCTCTCCTGAAAATAAAAATACATGTTCCTATCAGCTGATTATGAAGGCTTTAGGTGCTTAACCACCTGAATAAAAAAATTTCTTAATACTCTGGTTCCTTCGGCATTTAAATGCAGACCACCATCTTTTATTGCAAATAAATGCCGTATACGGAGATGAGAGCCTTTAATAGTAAAGGGGTAAAATGTTCGGATAAAGCGAACATGGCGCTGTGAACATAGTTTATTTAACCCTTTACCTAACGAATCGCCCGCATCCGTCCGCGTAATACGCAAATTGAGCAGTTGGAAAAATTAAGTTTTTCAAAATATTTCAACAAAACCATATCATGTGACCCCTTTTGTGAATAGCGCTGGCCGTTTTTGGCCGTTACGTTGGGTAAAGGGTTAAGTGTGGGATTTGATCAGGTCTGACTGTTTTGGTATTATTTCTGAACCTATTAAAGCCAGTATGATTTAAACCAGAGGCTGAAGTGAGCCTGAAATGCCCACCTGGCTCATATTTTCAAAATAAATGAGTGTATCAGTAAGTGATCAGCAACAAGAGCAATTTTTTTATTTGCCATGACACAACTAAAAGGCAACCTTTTTAGCCATTCATTTCAGTTGGTCCTAGGAAAGCTTTCTAGTAAGCTCTGTTTTGCAATTTTTTGTTTTGTTTTCAACTAATGTGGTCCCCCCCCCCCCCCTCCCATCCCCTTCCCTTCCACAAAAAAAAATTCTGACATAAATGAAATACTTAAGACCCAGTTATATACCTAATGGCAAATATGGTTCACATTTGCCCATTGAATCTGAAAATAGAAATAATGAGTGTAGCCCAAAATTTGGGAGCCCAAATTTTGACCTGCTGGGTTTCTTTGAAAAAAGGTAAATCTGATTCACCAAAGTAAGTTCCAAACAAGAAATCTAAGCATTATTGCAAGTGGCGTATAAAAAGAGGATTTTAAAAGCATATTAGGCTTATGGAGCATTAACCCTACCCTATAGGACATAGTAATTTGGAGGGAAAAATCAGAAGAGTAAATTCCACCAGCCTGAAGATGGCAACAGCCTCATTCGAACAAACGAGAAAAGGTTTACCCCAAAGATGGTGTATGCTATAAATGAATGAATGAATTTGGTCCAGTGGTTTTAAAGAATAAGAAAGATTTCAAACTAGAGAAGCAGAAGTTTACTGCCACCGGTAAATTCAAGACTGTGTGAAAATGGTTAAAGCATCAGAAATAAACAAATAAAATAAACAAAACAGAAATAGAATTTATGGAGGCTTGTTTTTGGGAGGGGGGGTTGTTGTTTTTGTTTTTTTTTTTGGGGGGGGGGGGTTAAGGCATCAATAAAATCTTTGAAAGCCAGGAGAGCGAGTCCAGACATCCATACAGGAATCAGATGTTTCCAAGAAACCAGAAAAAAACATATGTGCACGGAATTAAAAGGGTTCAATATAAAATAAAATCTTTGGAAAAAAACACACTGAAGTCATGAGAGGGTTAAATTAGATATTCATACGGGAATCAGATCAACTTTTTCCAAGGAACTAGAAAAAACATGTGCACATGATTGAAAGTGTTTGATCATGGCATCAATACAAGTTTTGGAACCTACATTGACATTGCAGTCTTGAGAGTGTTAAATTAAAGATATGAATACAGGAATCAGGTAAATATTTCCAAGAAACCAAAAAAACCCAGCATATATGTGCACAGTAGTGAAAGGGTTCATCATGAGATAAAATCATTGGTAAAGCACACTGAAGTCATGAGGGGGGTACATTAAAATATTCATGCAGGAAACAGATCTATTTTTTCCGAAGTAACCAGAAAAAAACATATACAGCATTGAAAGGGTTTGTTCATGGCATCAATAAAATCTTTGGAACCAATATTGTAGTCTTCAGAGGGTTTAATAAAAGACATGCATACAGGAATCAAATAAATGTTTTCAGAATTGAAAGGGTTCCACATCTAATAAAATCTTTGGAAAACAGAAGTAGGGCTGCACGGTGTACAGTAAACCGGTAATTACCGGTATTGAGAATGATACCGGTTGAATTGTTTTTAAAATACCGGTATATCGAAGAAACGGTATTTATCAAATTATCGAAGTTGAAGTTGATAATCTATTGTAGAGCTGCAGGTTAACCGAAACCGAACCGAGGTTTTTAGTTTTTTTAAAAAACCGAAACCGTCGACATCCCGTAATCTAAGGTTTTTCGTTTTTTTTTAAATACTCTCTTGCTGCAGAAATTCACAGAATGTAGCCATCCCAGAGTAGTGAGAGTACCCAGACACTGTTAATGGCAGTGTCTGGGTACTCTCACTACTCTGGGAAGGCTACATTCTGTGAATTTCCGACATTTCAGTTTAGTTGTGTTTGCAGCTTTCCTCGAGTTGCGTGTAGGTGTCAGACCTCGAAAAATGGCCAAGCACAATAAAAGTTCTGTATATTTAGGTAATTATTATATTGGCCTTCCTGATTCTTCATGTATTATAGCTTATTTCGGGCATTCGTTGAGTTTCACTCAATTTCACTACCATTCAGTTATGACTCCGGACATTAGAATGATTTTTATTGAATTTTACTTGGCCTCATGAACAAACCGAAAACCAAACCGAACCGAGGTTTTACTCCACCTGAAAAACCAAAACCGAAACCGAACAAGAAATTTAAAAACCTACAGCTCTAATCTATTGGGGGAAAACCTGTCACTATATTCACTATATTCTGTGGTGTGTATTAATCCCCCAAAACAAAATGCAAAATCACCAGTATGGACATATTTTGGGTACCATACTCAGATATAACATGAATACTATACAGCCAATGAGGGTCGAAGGGGGCTTGCCCCAAAACGCCCCTGCAAGCCTTCGGCACGCAAAAACCATTTGATCTGTGGACATGTTTGTTTGTTTGTTGGTGGTTAACGTCACATATTTATGCACTATGGCTAATCGTGACACAACATGGAGATGAAGTCAAGTTTAGTCAATCGTTGATCAACATGTTGCCCATTTTAGAGGACTTTCACCCCAAGCATTGGTGACTGGGTCCTATTTTACTAGTAAAGCGGGATCTGTGGACATATTTTGGGTATAAGCCTGATAAGAACAAAGTTGAACAAACCTGCAGATGAAAGCCAGGCAACAAGTCGTTTATACCACAAGACAATTTTATCAAAGGGTGGTAATACATCAAACTTGGCAGCTCCATCCTGCAGTTTTTTTCCAAATTGTCAGCAGAAAAAAAGACAATGGGACACTGAACCCGTGGCCTTCACAAATAAAAGCATTACCTCAGAATAAGCGAACTATTGTGGCATCCATTTCAAATTTAACTCCATATGAAAAGACTTCAAAACACTATTAACAGTCAATGATGAAGTACTAAGCGGGAAACATGATTCCTGTTCACACCGTGGACTCGAAATATTTCCGTGAAATGGTGTCAGCTTTTGATCCCCCACTTCGAAATTCCTGGTAGAAATTACTTCTATGCGACAGCGAATCCTGCTCTTTACAATCATGAGTGGGACAGAGTACAAACAGAACTTTTGTCAGCGCAATATTTTGCCATTACAACAGACATGTGGTCTTCAACTGGAATGGTTCTCTATCTCGGTCTGACTGTACATTATGTAAATGATGAATGGGAATTAAAAGCTTGTGTGTTAGAAACCTTAGAAAATATACTAGATGGGGATGGAGGGGGTGGGGTGTTAACTATATACTAGATGGGGATGGAGGGGGCGGGGTGTTAACTATATATACTAGATGGGGATGGGTGTTAACTATATTTGTATACTGTTCAAAGTTTGCCAAGCACCAAATATTTGACACATCATTGTGAAATTTGCTGGTGACATATTTGTGATATTTTTGGTGGATATGTATTGAGATGGTCCCCAGTGTTTACATTAGCTCTCTTGACAGGCAGACTTTTCGTGACAGTCATAGAAAGCATGTACCCCTTGATTTTCATGATGTTTTCGTGTAATGTCTACATGCACATGACCTGTGTAGGGTATTCAATATTCATTTCAATACAAACCCTTGTGATTTGATGATTGAATATGACAAAAGCGAATGAGAGGACATTTGTCTGAAGCAAAAATATGGCAGGCTGTAGGAATGGTGGAGCAAGGGTACCCATCGTCAGGTTGGTGAAGCCCTTGGTGTGCACCATACGGTGATCACCAGAGCCTATGCGAGATTTCAGCAGTGTGGCATACCAGTAAGACGGCATGGTGGTGGCAGAGACAGGGCAACATCTGCAGCTGAAGAGCAGTTTTTGATCATTCAGGCCCATAGGAACCACTTTGCCACAGCAGCCCAGCTTTGCAATGACCTTCAGAATGCATCCGGGCTAAATGTTTCGACACAGACTATCCGGGCAAGGTTGCACGAAGGTGGTCTCCGATCGAAAAGACCATGTATTCGCATTTCGCTGTCCAAGATCCACCAGCAGGAATGATATGAATGGGCAATGGACCACGTTGGATGGACCAGAGAAGATTGGCGACCTGTCCTTTTCACAGATGAGTCAAGGTACTGCCTAGACCACACAGATAGGCGTTCTTGGGTATGGAGAAGACCAGGAGAGCGATTCCATGCAGCTAACATTGCTGAGCATGACCGATATGGTGGAGGGTCAAACATGGTCCGGGGCGGCTGTGATCAATGTACAGAGCTGTGTGTCCTTGAACGTGGTACATTGACTGCACAACGGTATACTGATGAGATCCTGGATAGCCACGTCAGATTGTTTGCAGGTGCAGTGGGTGACAGATTCATTCTGATGGACAATAATGCCTGTCCTCATCTTGCGCATGCTGTCGGGGAGTAGAAGGGATTGAGTGTATGGACTGGCCAGCAAGATCCCCCGACCTCAATCCAATCGAACATGTCTGGAATGAGTTGCAGCCTGCAACTTCAGTCCATCCAAGAAGTGTCCAGGAGCTTGGTGTCATGCTGGTCCAAGAATGGAACAACATCCACGAAGGACCACCAGGAACCTGATTGGAAGAATGGGAAGGCATTGCCAAGCTGTAATTAATAGTAATGGGTCTCATACTCGATACTGAACCCATTCCAGTTCGCGCCGTCAACATTTTAGCAAATTTGAAAAATTTCCTCTTTTACCAATAATATCCATTTTTCATGGTTATCTCGTATTCAAAAGCTAAAAAATAATGTCAAACACAAATAAAATTTTAATTTCTGTACTTTAATCATTAAAGATATAATTAAATAAAAAAATATATACACTTTTCATTACAAAATATTTCAACTAAAACGTAAAACAGGTAGTTGGATATACTTGGTGCTGAGCAAACTTTGAGTAGTAAAAACTAAAATGTTTTAAAGGAAACCCTACATTCTTGGAAATTAGATCTAGTCAAACATGTCTGTGTAACGACTGACCATGGTTCAAACATTCTGTGTGCTACGAGAATATTAAACTGGCCACAACTGTCGTGTTTTGGGCACAATCTGAACTTGGCAGTAAACAATAAAAAAGGATAAACGTGTATCTAGGATGTTAGGGGTTTGTAGATCAATTGTTTCGACTTTTTCTACAAATTGGCTTCATCGACGCAACTTGGCTTATCTTCAAGCAGACTTAGGTCCACCCCAACATTCACTGATCATAGACTGTTCAACCAGAAAGTTTGTTGGAGCAAGAGCCTGCTATCAGGAAAGAACTCAGTTCAGAACGAAAATCTGCCCACCTTGTTCCCACCTGGCAAGACAGTCATGTGATGGAGGCTGTTACAGCTGTATTAGAACCTGTGTCAAATTTCACAGGTATCCTTTCTGCCGAAAATTATGTTAGCATATCGGCAGTTAAGTCTTTGGTGTCATTATTTGAAAGTGAGCTGTTGGACACTTCTGCAGATAAACACGAACAGACGTAAGACATTAACCCTTTACCCAACGCAGACGATATCAAAATTTATTATTTTAAAAATCTTTTTTTTTTAAATTTTTCAAAACATTTCAACAAAACCATATCATGCGACCCTTCGTTGGAACGAGCTCGACGAGCTCGTTCCAACGAGGGGTCACATGATATGGTTTTGTTGAAATGTTTTGAAAAATAATATTTTTTCAACTGCTGAATTTGCATATTACGCGGGCGGATGCGGGCGATTCGTTGGGTAAAGGGTTAAGAATCCTATAAAGTGTTACATGTCAGATAACTTTTGTCATGAGAAAACTGTACATTTACTATCAATGGCTTCGTTTTTAGACTCCAGGTTTAAAAATAAGTATCTCTCAGACTGTGAGTTTAAAGATGTACTAAATGAAATTGTTACTCAGAAATGTATGCACTCTGATTACACAGCAACCAAATGTGAAAATAAAAATGACACTGTTGAACCAATACAAAAAAAGAGAAAAAGAGACTATTGGTAGTTTGTTTGTCAAAATAAATTCGTTTTGTGCAAATAAAATTACTGATAGTGGGCAGATGAGAATTTTATTTTATTTTATACTCAGATTCATGTTCTTCGCAGAGAAAGATTCCCTGTGTAGGTCCAGATAGCCTCTAAGTTCCAGATACTGCGTCACCGAAACTGTGATTAATTTTCTTTTCGTAATTTCGTGAAGGATCTTTGATAGAGCTGTGGGTTTTTAAATTTCTTGTTCGGTTTCGGTTTTGGTTTTTCAGGTGGAGTAAAACCTCGGTTCGGTTCGGTTTTCGGTTTGTTCATGAGGCCAAGTAAAATTCAATAAAAATCATTCTAATGTCCGGAGTCATAACTGAATGGTAGTGAAATTGAGTGAAATTCAATGAATGCCCGAAATAAGCTATAATACATGAAGAATCAGGAAGGCCAATATAATAATTACCTAAATATACAGAACTTTTATTGTGCTTGGCCATTTTTCGAGGTCTGACACCTACACGCAACTTGAGGAAAGCTGCAAACACAACTAAACTGAAATGTCGGAAATTCACAGAATGTAGCCTTCCCAGAGTAGTGAGAGTGCCCAGACACTGCCATTGGCAGTGTCTGGGTACTCCCACTACTCTGAGATGGCTACATTCTGTGAATTTCTGCAGCAAGAGAGTATTTAAAAAAAAACCGAAAAACCTTAGATTACGGGATGTCGACGGTTTTTCGGTTTTTTAAAATAACTAAAAACCTCGGTTCGGTTTCAGTTAACCTACAGCTCTAATCTTTGAAAGCAATACTCAAAAGTATGTGAGTATTGTATTAAAAAATCTGACACAAAATTACTAAAAGTTGTCAGTTACTTTGTGAAGTGAAGTGCAGGTCAATCACAGAACAGAATGTTTCATCGTTGTCCAAGCTACGCCCAAGTGTCACTCATACTTACCAATGAAAACAAAGTTTCAACAAAACTTTTGAAACTGTTGATGGATGTTTTCTTAGCTTCAGCCAGCATGTGCAGGTCAGAAATATTGTTTTTTTTAAGCAGCACAAGATTCACGTGAGGCTTGTTATGTGTGTAATGAGAAAAATATTAATATTGAGGTATTGATTACAAGTAATTTTAATCTGTTTGTACATTAATTTATTGACGCAGCGCCCTCAAAGTGTATCCGAAATGAACAACATTTATTTCATATTTTTGTGCAAGATATTTAAATATGATACTCACAAGAACTGTTAAAATATCTTGTATGAAAACCCCCCAAAATGTTGTTCAGTCGTACAAACTGATAACTACGATCAGATTCTCGATATACTGTTGTATTGCGGTATCTTTTTCAATACCGATACCGGTATTGAAATTTGAATAACGTGCAGCCGTACACTGAAGTCAGAAATTTTCTAAACAATTTCCTGATTAAACTGACAGATTACAATGTGCCTGGCAGCAATTTGTTATTTTAAGAACAATATGTTATTCTAGCTGTCAATCAAGGTTCTCAGTAAAAGAAAATTTTTAGCCAGGATAATAAACTGCTGCAAAAATGCTGACTCATCATTTTTTCAATACCCTCTACTGGGCACCCTGATTGAAATGGTGGCAATGTTTTTTATCCTCAGGACGCTTCATACCAAATAACAATTCTCTATTCCTTGTGGTTTGGGATACATGGGCTTTTGATTTTTTTTCTGTTTTTTGGTTGCCACAAGGGGGGGGGGGGGGCATCCGCCGTTTACGTAGAACCCACTTATACTACATGCCAAATTTGGTTGAAATCGACCCGGCGGTTCTTGAAATAGAAATTTTGGACAGAGTGCCCAGATATTGACCTATCAACATCCCTTGAACAAACTTTAATCTTCTACACCGAAGGGTGTTCCATACCAAATATCAAGGCATTTCCTCTCTTGGTTCATAAGAAGAAATTTAAAGGTTTTTAAGCTTTTGAGGCATAAACCATAGCCCGAATATGGCAGATGCTTCATTTGAACAAAATAGAAAGGGTATACTCCATAGATGGTCTGTTCAATATATGTTTGAATTTGGCCTAGTGGTTGTGAAGAAGAGCTCAAGTTTGCAAAAAGTTAACAGACGATGGATGGCGGCTGACGGACGCTGGACAAAAGTGATGGCAATATCTCCCACCGACTTGCTGTCACATGACTTAAAAAACAAAACAAATAACATAAATATATTCTTTAATTCACAACATTTGGAGCAATGAAAAAATATAATTTTGTATGTGCAATCACTGAGAGTAAGCTACTTTCGGCTTCAGATTTAGTCGATATTTGAAGAAAACTTGGCAGTGACACGTGAATTCCGAAATGACAACACTGCCTATGATTACTGGTTGCAAAATTATTAACAACACTGCCTACGGTTATTGGTTGCAAAATTATTAAAAGAGGCAACCAATACCACCCGGAATGAAGATGTTTAGGCCTGTAACAACGAGGCACCGGACAGATTAGTGGTGACGTTGTGTGATGTATACTGCGTTTGGTGGCGTGTATGTAGGTGTGTGCGTGTATGTGGGGGGGGGGGGGGGGGGGGGGGGGGCTCCGACCAGGATGTTGCAGAGAATTGTTAAGTCATGGACTATACAGTTTGATCCAAACGATCCCTTGGCAACAGACAGGTGGTGCCTCTGCTGGGGTGCCAAAATGTGTGTGACATTGTTATGTTACAATATGATAGTTCATACCTTTGAATAATGTTTGAACTTACCTTCTCCTAATATAAGACTAGTAGAGTCTTCAATGTTTATGTCCCAGTTAGTGTGACTTTGTTTTGTTTTATTTGGTTGATTGAAACATGATTTAAATCAGCAGCCAAATTCAGTGAATTCATGTCTCCCGTGGGGCAGCAGTTTCAATGGGAATTAATGCATCCAGTGGAATATAGTTGAGTTGCAAGTGGAAGTTATTTAGAAGAGACAGAACAGACAGTGTTTCAGACAGTGGTTAACAGATTTATTTTCACGGAGGCCACTATCAAAGCAAGTAAAGTGATGTGGAGTATAACTGTGAGATTCACTAAAAATGAAGACTGTATGATAAGACATATTACATTAAACTGATGTGAAAAGTGTTCACCAATCTGTAAAGCTTGTGATTGGAAGTTTATGAAACCTTGGAAGTGATGTCCAGATAATATGGTGGTCTGTATATGGTACTGGGAGAGTCTGACTTTGTAGAGTTGCAAAAGAAGTAATGATGAAGACATATTCTGGTCTCACAATGATAACAAAGATACACAAGAGGTTTCGTGAAGATCGGTTCATAAATATGACATTTAGTCCGAGATGCGTTGATGCATAGGCGGATGGGCAGATTTTCGGTACAAAATTTCTCACATTCGAACTTGACCTCGGTATTGATAAAAGTAATCCATATATTAAATGTCACTGAAATCGGTTGACTCTAAGGAGAGTTAGAGTCTGGAAACCATCAGCCATTAAGCAGCCTAAGTAAATATGCGTGGAGAATGCCCATGTTTGAACTGACTGTAAGGAAAGTTAGAGTCTGGAAACGAAAAACACGGAAGGTGTGCACTAAGTGTGTATTAGCAGTAGCACTGAATAAATCAAAGTTTCCCTAATTTGCATAATTTTTGCAGAGAACAAAACCCGTGTTATATGTGATGTATGGCATGTTACTAAGAATTCATACAAAAATTTATTCAAATCCGAACTTTCATATAGAAGTTCTGTGCAAAAAACTGATTACAAACAATTTCGGAACAAAATGGCCGCCAGGCAAAAATTTTGCACGAGAACAAAACCTGTATTATATGTGATGTATTGCATGTTACTAAACATTCATACAAAAATTTATTCAAATCCGAACTTTCGTATAGAAGTTCTGTACAAGGAACTGATCACACCCAATTTTGGAACAAAATGGCCGCTGGCGGCCATCTTGAATTTTGGACCAAACCTCAAAACACATATTCTGGTCTCACAATGATAACAAAGATACCCAAGAAGTTTCGTGAAGACCGATTCATAAATACGGCTTTTAGTCCGAGGTGCGTTGATGCACAGGGCAGACGGACATGCAGACGGACAGATTTTCGTTACAAAATTTCCCACATTCGAACTTGGCCTAGGTATTGATAAAAGTAATCCATATATGAAATTTCAACGAAATCGGTTGATTTTAAGGAAAGTTAGAGTCTGGAAACCGTCAGCCAATCACATTTCAGCAACCAAATTAAATATGCGTGTAAAATATTCAAACTTAGATACACAATTTGTGAAAGTGATCTACTACCCAAATTTCATCGAAATCCTGTCACTGTAAGGAAAGTCAGAGTTTGGAAATGAAAACACGGAAGGACACCTCCAATTTAATATCTCCCGTTTTTTTTTCAAAAAGCAGTAGACAATAAAACTGTTGACTTACTTTAATACTTTTGAGGGTGGAACAATCATGCATGAAAACTACTAAACAATTACACCCACTTGCTAATCAATTTCACGAGTTAAGAAAAAAACTGCTAAACAAAAATTAAAAAAGAAATTCTACCCTGGTTGGTGTGTAAAACTAAAATTTGGTCAAAGGCTTTTTGAAAATAGAAGAATAGGTAATCATAGTATAAATGTATACAAACACTGAATATTTTATCAACATTTGTAGTGATTATTTATAGGCAACAAGGAGAATGTTAATTGCACTTTGGTGTCACAGATCACAAATAATATGACACAAAAAGGATTTTCAATTTCACGATATTCAAAGGATGAAAGTATTCAAATGCAATCAGAAGATGTAAATTTGAGTATTATTGTATTTTGCCTAAAAAACTACACTGAGCCTTTTGACAGGAATCTCTTTCTAGCAAGTTCTTCTGTAAAGGCATATTGGATAAACAAAGAGAGATTTGTGCTTGACAAAGGCATCTTTTGGGTTCACAAAGATAAAGACAATCCTGAAATTTTGGTTATCCCCTCCCCCCCCCCCCCCCCCCCCCCCCCCTCCATTATAAAACATGATACATTATCATCATCACATAACAGACTCCTTCCGTTATAAAACATGATATATTATCATTATTAGAGCTGGGCGGTATTTCGGTATTACCGTTCGGTTTCGGTTTTCTGTGAATACCGAAAAACCGGACTGACCCTATACGAAAAAAACGAGCTACACGGTATCAGAAAATCGACCGGAAAGTGCACTGATGTGATTGCAAAATGTCAGAACCGTCGTTACCAACCGCTTTAAGCACAACTAAAAGTAAATGGAGTTCAAGTTTTAAACGGATGGGCCGTACCTCCTGCAGATGTACTATCTGCAGCAAAGTGGTAAAGGCTGATCACGGAAATACAAGTAATTTGCGGGCAAACTTACGAAAAAATCATAAACCAAAATTCTTGGAAATAAAATCTTTAATTGATGCCACTGACGCAGAGACAGAGGCCACTTCGACACACAAACAAGTGAGTTTTCACCTTTCAATATCTAGTCTGGGGCTGTGGGCATCGGGGCACGACGCGGATACCATTCAACCATTGTGTTTTGATTATTGCGGCACGTCTTTTTACCCAAATGTACCCAAATGATACCCAAATGTACCCAAATGATACCCAAATGTAACCAAATTATAGATTATAATGCAGCCTGTCAGGGACTCCTAAGGCCCCGTAAGGCCTGGGCTGACGTGGGGTTATTTAGTCCCGCTGATGAAGTTGCGGGAAAATTAGACCAACGTGGAGGGTCGGAATCCAAGTGTCGCGAACTCGGCGCAGAGAGCTGAGTTAGACCGACGCCGTGATTCCTTCTCTGCCAAACTGGCCTGAAATGGGTTCGATTTCCGTTAGGTGTGATTCCTAATCACTTCAGGCTGTATAATGGAAAGAATGATTTAAAGTAACAACGATTCTTTTATTTACACATAAAAATAAATCCGTTTCAATATTTCAACAATCAACAATTCAATTCTTTTCACAGAAAATGGGTCACTACGGTTAAATAATTCTAAACAATCATATAGTCATTCTATAGCCCTGTACTGGCACTATAGTCTACACACTGGAAATGTTACTACCGTGAGCTCGCCATAAGAGCTTCACAAATCTGAAATGTTATTACTGTGAGCTCGCCATAAGAGCTTCACCCGCTTAGGCTCAAATGTCAACGTCTGCGCGTAACTGTACCTCTGGCTGTCGGAGGGTTCCGACCAGCAATGTTCGTCATCTATAAACCACCGTACTTCTGATTTGGGTCAGATATTGTCTACTCATACCTTATGCGCCTTTTGAAAGTCCTCCGTGAAAGTCCTATTGAAATATCCACCGTTCCTGGTTGAATTCACGATTCACAAATGCCCCTTTTGTGCTAGGGCGAAATTGTCACTCACACCGATCTTCAGTCGGTATTACGATGTTCCGAAAGCAAAATAAACTACTCAGAACGCAATCAGGCTGACGCTTCAAAGGGTTAATACGCACAATACAATTAACCTACACTTCTGACCATTGCAGGACGATACCTGCTACTCGACAATCTAAACTTATACGTTCCACCTGGGGTGTTCCTTCTCACGAATTCGGCCCCGTAGCCGCCTATCAACGTTAAACTAAATCAATCATGGAATGCCCTCTCTGGCGATTCCAGCCGTTTCAGGGTCCTGTGATCGAAGGTACCCTTATGCCAGGAAACAGAGTCCGCCTGTCCTGGACTTCACCAACGTGTGTGTGACCCCAAGTGTGTGTCTAATGCTCTGCTCTTCCAGGTATATATACTTTTTACCCTAAACTGTCAGGTGGACCGACGCTCATCTGTCTACCTGTCAAAACGGTGGGAGATGACGTATATCGAGGCAGAATCAATACAAGTCATCTCACGCGTGACTTCACTTGTCGAGAAAACCGATTCGTTCTTGCCATGATTGTTATAACTTATGATGACACGACATTTCTATCTTTTAGAATCTCGTTTCTCAATTTACCGTGACGACATCTTGACATCAACCGATTACGTCTCGTAAGACTCCGACTACTGTATAAATTAAACGAGATGATTAGACCTTATCTAACATACCGTTTCTCCCCTGGGTCCCTGCGCTAAAGCTGGATATACACCACGTGTGTTTTTTCTATGTCCAGCTTTACAGAGAAGTGAAATTCACGTGGGTTTTTCGCCTTGATGCGGAATATATTTTGAACTTACAATATCTTTAAATATGAGGCCCCTTGCCCCTATATTTAGGCTGGCTTTGCCCTGACAACTCCCTTCCCGAGAGAAACACCCTGTGTATCTCTTAAAACGCAAGGGGCAAAGCCACGCACGCTCGCCTCTCACACCCTTTTACAATCTACCATCATGTTCAAGACTACAAAACTGTACCCTAGTGGTCGTGGGGGGTCATGACCGGGCTCATGCGTCGGCCATGTCGATTCCCACGACACACACGCTACCACATGCTCCCGTCTTGCGGGTTTACATATGATATGGGGAGTAGCCTTATCCTCAGATTTGCAGCACTCTCTCTCTCTGTAATACTATATATTTACACCTAAACATACACATTTTTATACACGTTCGCCCATTTTGCAAACAGTTCACTTGGCACTCACTCCGACGAGTAACACCGTCCGCGCCTTTGCGTCAGATGGGTTAATTCCAACGGAGTGTAACTTCGCCTCCCGTTCCCCTATGTCTTGTGAAGGGGCAAACGACCCCTGCATTATGTTGAGCCTCACCCTCGCAAAGCTCAACCAGGGGATTAAAATTGTGCCTCACACACTCACACATTCAACACACAAATTTCCCGACCGCGCCTTTGCGACAGACGGGGTGAGTGTGCCTCACACTCACAACAAACTCTCGTCAATAAAAACAAGCGCGGTTTCCCCCGGGCCTTAACACCGGGTTTGTGCATCCCATACTTACAAAACTCGACACACAGGCTCCCCGTCCACGCACACGCGACAGACAGGGCAGTGTATCTCACATTCGCACTCACAACCAACTCTAGTCAGCAGTCAGAGCAATAATAATACTAAAAATAAGAAAATTTCTTTGGGCCTTAACGCCGAGTTTACGAAGCCCATCACCTCACCAACAAAAATATTTGCGACTGGAGCCCCCGTCCCAGACACCAGGCCCGCAGCCACCCAACTATTGCTTCTTTATAACCACCGACCATTCGTAGGGGCCCGGTTCCCAGAATCCCCTTGGGTAACCCTCGACACACCCCTACTTCTCGCCCCGTTATTTCTACGGGTATTCCACCAGGGTCCCCATACCATGTCGTTGTCGCATTCCCAAGAGCTTCCCTTGGCGCTATATCCCCCAGGCTCACTCGTCCCGGCGATTACCGTCGTTCGAACGACACGGGCCGTCCTTGGCCCTTGTGCCGTCGACCCCCCGGTCCATTGCGACGACTTCTTGCGCACATTGGGCGCTGTGCGCCCCCGGCACTCTCTACGTGGTCTCCGCCACCTAGGATGCTTCTCCTTTGATTTGTGGACCCTTTTCTCGGTCCCCTGGGCGCCCACCTTAGCGGTCCCATCCACTTTAACATACTCAACTTGTGTTGACCCGTGCCCTCTCAATTCTGGGGAAGTTTGCCCAGCCATTTGCGTGGGTCTGGCCTCCCCTCTCCCCACGGGTGACACCGACTTCTTGGGGCGCTCAACTCCCCCACATAAATTTGCTTGAGGGTCTTTCCCCAATGACCCCATTGGGTTCCCTCGCCGTTTGGCGTTTAGCCTGGACCGCCTGCGGCCCCTTCTCCCTAATTGGACAGGAGTCGTCTCCCTTGAAACTTTGCGACATTTCGTCGTGTGGGGGCCATCCCCTGGACCATCGGACTGGTTCCCCCTGGGAACCTTCCCTTCCTTACTCGGTACGTTACCGAGTGCAACCGCCGGGGGTCCTTGCCCACCGACTTGAACTTCCTTTGCCCTCGTTGGGCCATAACTTGGCCCCCTACCCCTGGACCATAACTCATCAGGGCTTGCCCTCACCCCTGGGATATTACCTATGACCAGGTCATACACAGGTGATTCAATGCACATGGCTTCCACTTCGCCACAATAAAATGGGGTATCCACCGTTATCCTCGCGATGGGGAACCTTCTAACGGTCCCATCTATCAAAATACACAAATGGTCACGACCCAACAATTGCTTGTCGTCAACCAGTTGCCTTCTAACCGCTGCAGAGGAGCACCCAGAATCCCGGAGCAGACGGATCTCCCTTTGTCCCACATACCCTGGGTACACTGGCATATCAACCTTCTCCTGCGAAGTTGTGAGCCTCTCACACATGCCACTTATTATCGGGACAACCTTCCCGCCTTCCAGCCTTAATTCTCCCTCTTGTATACATTCCCGGAGGGGACTGTGTTCTGGACCGATAGTGTGACAGAACGCTGCCGTCTGTCTACTGGGCCCTGGATCTACGCGGTCACCTTGCTTCCAACCCCTTGGTGCTGCGTTCCCGACCCCCTGCTGAGGTGGTCTAATGTTCCCAGTGGTCCTTACCTGCTTCTGCCAGCAGTCCCTGGCAATATGACCCCGCTTGTTGCAGATAAAACAAGTGGTGTCCTTGGGAGCGCTCCCCTTCCGGCTGGTCTGCGACGCAGGAGGGTCGGGGTGGTGTTGCCTGACGGGTGCCATTGCCAACCCGTTTGCCCCACCCCTAGCCGATTTGGGTGCGTTTACACTCCCACCGTGGGCCTCGATGTAGCGTTCTGCCACAGTTGCCATCTCATCATAGGTGGGCGGACCCCTTTCCTTGATGAACAGGCCCAACTCCTTGGAGCATGTAGTTAAAAACTGCTCCCGGAGAAATAGATCTCGCAGGGCTCCATACGACTCATTCACTTCTGCGAGATCAGTCCAGCGGTCAAAGTACCGCCTAGCCCGGGCAAAATACTGAGGCACTGTTTCTCCCTTCTCCTGCTTAATCTCTCGGAACTTGGTCCGGAATCCTTCTTCAGTGAGCTGGTATCTCCGAAGGATGGCATTCTTCAGCTCACTGTAGTCATTAAGAAGTGCAGGAGGCATACTGGTATAAGCCTCGAGGGCTTTACCTGACAACAAAGGGCTCAAGCACATAGCCCATGTGTCTTCTGGCCACATTTGACTGGAGGCAAAACGCTCGAACCTCTCCAAGTACGAGTCCAAGTCATCTGTGTTTTCATTGAAATGAGCGAGATGGGGGCGTGGGGCATGAATTGCTACCCCTGCACTCCCATCCCCTGAGCGCCGACTTTCATTCTCCACATCGGCCCTTGCTCTGAGGAGCTCTAATTCTCTCTCGTGCCTCTGTTGTTCGAGCTCTCGCTCTGCCTCCCTTGCCTCCCTTGCTAATTGGGCTTCCCTCTCTCTCGCCTCATTTGCTAATTGAATCTCTCTCTCTTTCGCCTCTCTTGCGTCTTTCTCACGCTCTCGTTCTAATTGGGCTTCTCTCTCCCTCGCCTCTCTTGCGTCTTTCTCGCGCTCTCGTTCTAATTGGGCTTCTCTCTCCCTCGCCTCTCTTGCGTCTTTCTCACGCTCTCGTTCTAATTGGGCTTCTCTCTCTCTTGCGTCATTACGTAAGGCAATCTCCTTGGCCTCACGTTTCTGCTCATCTTTAACGAACTTATGAAGTTCTGCCCCCTCAAGGCCCATTTCCTTGCCTAATGATACCAGTTGGGCGAGGGGTGTAACAACATCCATTTTGATTTTTTCTTTCTATCTTCAACACTCGTCAGAAAGAACGAAGGAGGAAAAGAAAAAAAAATATGGCAATTAATCTTAATTTACCTCTGTAATTTAACGTAATTAAACGCACCAAATATTCTGAAACCTACCGCAGTTATAGTGGCTATTAAGTATCCTTTTGGGGACTACTGTATTGCGATATTAAACCCTTGAACGGCATCAACTGACCGAACGCGTCAAAACCTAAACAGAACCGCCATTAAAATAAAACAAAATTTCCATATAGCCATTTTTTACCTTTTAGAAATATCCTGGTAGCGCTCGCCAATCAATGTCAGGGACTCCTAAGGCCCCGTAAGGCCTGGGCTGACGTGGGGTTATTTAGTCCCGCTGATGAAGTTGCGGGAAAATTAGACCAACGTGGAGGGTCGGAATCCAAGTGTCGCGAACTCGGCGCAGAGAGCTGAGTTAGACCGACGCCGTGATTCCTTCTCTGCCAAACTGGCCTGAAATGGGTTCGATTTCCGTTAGGTGTGATTCCTAATCACTTCAGGCTGTATAATGGAAAGAATGATTTAAAGTAACAACGATTCTTTTATTTACACATAAAAATAAATCCGTTTCAATATTTCAACAATCAACAATTCAATTCTTTTCACAGAAAATGGGTCACTACGGTTAAATAATTCTAAACAATCATATAGTCATTCTATAGCCCTGTACTGGCACTATAGTCTACACACTGGAAATGTTACTACCGTGAGCTCGCCATAAGAGCTTCACAAATCTGAAATGTTATTACTGTGAGCTCGCCATAAGAGCTTCACCCGCTTAGGCTCAAATGTCAACGTCTGCGCGTAACTGTACCTCTGGCTGTCGGAGGGTTCCGACCAGCAATGTTCGTCATCTATAAACCACCGTACTTCTGATTTGGGTCAGATATTGTCTACTCATACCTTATGCGCCTTTTGAAAGTCCTCCGTGAAAGTCCTATTGAAATATCCACCGTTCCTGGTTGAATTCACGATTCACAAATGCCCCTTTTGTGCTAGGGCGAAATTGTCACTCACACCGATCTTCAGTCGGTATTACGATGTTCCGAAAGCAAAATAAACTACTCAGAACGCAATCAGGCTGACGCTTCAAAGGGTTAATACGCACAATACAATTAACCTACACTTCTGACCATTGCAGGACGATACCTGCTACTCGACAATCTAAACTTATACGTTCCACCTGGGGTGTTCCTTCTCACGAATTCGGCCCCGTAGCCGCCTATCAACGTTAAACTAAATCAATCATGGAATGCCCTCTCTGGCGATTCCAGCCGTTTCAGGGTCCTGTGATCGAAGGTACCCTTATGCCAGGAAACAGAGTCCGCCTGTCCTGGACTTCACCAACGTGTGTGTGACCCCAAGTGTGTGTCTAATGCTCTGCTCTTCCAGGTATATATACTTTTTACCCTAAACTGTCAGGTGGACCGACGCTCATCTGTCTACCTGTCAAAACGGTGGGAGATGACGTATATCGAGGCAGAATCAATACAAGTCATCTCACGCGTGACTTCACTTGTCGAGAAAACCGATTCGTTCTTGCCATGATTGTTATAACTTATGATGACACGACATTTCTATCTTTTAGAATCTCGTTTCTCAATTTACCGTGACGACATCTTGACATCAACCGATTACGTCTCGTAAGACTCCGACTACTGTATAAATTAAACGAGATGATTAGACCTTATCTAACATACCGTTTCTCCCCTGGGTCCCTGCGCTAAAGCTGGATATACACCACGTGTGTTTTTTCTATGTCCAGCTTTACAGAGAAGTGAAATTCACGTGGGTTTTTCGCCTTGATGCGGAATATATTTTGAACTTACAATATCTTTAAATATGAGGCCCCTTGCCCCTATATTTAGGCTGGCTTTGCCCTGACACAGCCTACTGTTACGTTTTAGTAAAAAAAGTATATTATTCAGTTTTAAGACAAAAATAAAACAACTCACTGCAGCTGCCATTCAATCTGCTGCTCCACAAAAATGATACTATAACAATGAACAGCTAGAAGATACTTCCGAGTTTGTTTTGACTACACTTAACTGTTGATTTGGTCGTTTTCTAAAGATGATGACGGCTCAAAAAGGTTTTCAATATTACCGATAAAACAATCATGGTCCGAAGCTTTAAATCACGTGCTTAAAAGATTAGAAGACCCAAGCTTCCTCCTCTGACAACCCTGGATCTTTGAAAGGACTGTTACTTTGTTTGCTTCGAAGACAGAAATATAGTGACCACCAGCTTCAAGACCTCAAGTCAAATTGTGTTGGATCCGGTGGCAGTATATTGAGTGTAGATAGAACATTCAATTTAGGTGCTATGTAACCCCATCCACGAACAAAAACACAGCTGTACTTGTAAAGAAACTCAAGACCATCCTTTGTTTCTTGGTCCAGTATATTTGCACTGGGATGGGGATGCTGAGACGTATACGTATTTCTTTAATCATTTGAAATCTAAATTAGGAGATGAGAAGCTTATATTTGGCAGTGACGAGGAACTAGCGATAACAAAGTCTCTCAGAAGTGTTTTTCCAAATTCTGACCATCTTCTTTGCACAAAACATCTGAAGGACAATGTGTTGAGGCATTTACAGGATAAAGTTGGCTGCAATTCGAAAGATAGACATAAAATAGTTGACATTATTTTCGGAATTGATGGTGTTGTAGACAGCAATGACTCAATAACAATTGAGAACAGACTATGTGATTTAGAGCCATACTTTGAAACATATCCCGCATTTAAAGCCTATTATGAAAAGCAGCTCAAACACAACATAAGGGCGTATATCATCGAACTCTTACAGGAAGGACTCATAACCGGCTTGTGGACGACAAATAATAGCGAATCATTGAACAATGTGCTCAAACAAGAGTGTGATTGGAAACCACAAAAACTTCCAGTACTTGTGGAAAAAATAGCTAGCGTAAGCAAGAGACAGTTTCGACAACTTCGAAGTGCTCTGCACAGAAAGGGAGATTTTAGGCTTTGCAAACCATTCGACAAGTATGAAATAGCTGAAGATATTTGGCGGCAAGAGTTACCGGAACAAAAAGACACTTGTTTCAACAAATTTCTTGCAAGGAAGAAGACGCACGATGATTTGAAATTTATCAAGGCTACCAGCAGTGTCGTCCGGATTCCCACGACACAGAACATCGCAAAGAAACCTAATCATAGAAAACGTGCTAGATCAAAGAGAACATCAACAAAGAAAAACTGATCATTATTTTAATTATGAAAAGTGCTATTATTCTAGTTAGTGCAACCTACTATTATATATAAGTTGGTGCTATATATTGTAAAATGAACTACCTTTACCGGGCAGGCCTTTATTTTCTTCTAATTTGGGCACACCGGTACAGTGTCCCAAGGGAAAATTTGCAAATATAATCCCGGGATGCAGCTTTTTGTATCTGGAGTTGTTTAAAGTGTAAAGTTTTTGCCGTAATTTTGCGTGAACAGACCAAAGACAACTCGGACCAACACCAGTCGGCTCACTTTAAAGTCTTTAAAATGGGCCGACTGGTCTTGGTCCGACTTGTCCTGATACCTCGAAAAAATTAATTCGGGAATCCCAGTATGTTGTTTTCGATTGGATTATAGTCTATTAGACATCATTTTTTGCGGTCACGAACTTGTTTTTTAAAACAAGTTATATTTAATTCATTCTGCAGTGGTAATCCTTGTCAGAAAATGAATTTTTTTATGACTAATTTGGGCGCATTTCTGGGAATTTGGGCACACCGTTTTCCGGCTCGAATTTGGGAATTTAAAGTCCTGTTTACCCTTCAATACAGTACTGCCTATCATTAAGAGTAGGCATGCCGCTAGGCAACAATATAGCTTGTTAACTGCGCCAGAATATCGCCTCATTATTGCAAGATTGCTAAAGTAATCGGGCAATAATGAGACGATAATCTGGCTCATTGAAGAGAGTCAACCAAAGTCATATTCAGTCCGTGAGTTCCTGTTGTAAAAGGCGTTTGGAGACGCTTATTTTTCTAAATATTACGACAATAAAGTAGCCTTATCGCGTTGTTAAGTCGCGCGATGGACGTTCCACTTAATTATAGTCGGTCCTTTCTTTTGTAACTTTATTTGATATTTTTCTTATATTTTTAGTCGATTTTCACAAAAGGGAGACAGTGGAAACAATAACCGGTTTAGTTATCAATGTTCGAAGTTTGAATTCTAATGCCAAGCTTCAAACTTTGATAAATAAACTTTTTCGACGACTCAAGCAGTGTAAATTGGCAACATTTTTCAATTAACTTCTAACTTAACGCTAGTAGCAGACGACACTCGTGAGAAAAAATCTCCTATAACTAATAATTTACATTTTTTGCATCTAAAACATAGTCTTATGACCCCTCATTGGAACGAACGCAACGCGCCCGTTTCAATGAGTACTTTTGAGTCATAACCTATATTTTGGAAGCAAAAAGAAAAATTATTGAAAAAAAAAGATTTATATATCTCCCTTTCTAGGGTGACATCCCGATTGTCCCACTTCTTGAATTAAGGAAGGTGAAGAGAGTGGGACAATCGGGACTTTGCTAATTAGTTACTTAGCGGGAACATCAAACAGTTTGACTTATAGTTCATTTCATCTACAAATAATTTATATTATGGTTTTAAACGAGACCATTGTATATCGCAGGAAAATGAAAAGATTTTCACAACATATTAGGTAAATAATTTTATAATTCATTTTAACTCTCTGCACGCTGATGTCGAAATAACAAAATTTAGAGACTCAAAATTTTTCCTCCCATAATGCAACTTGGAATTTAACCAATTCAATCTTCTTTGACAAAACTCACAGAGCTCTGTCAAACAAGATGTATTGGTTAAATTCCCTATTGCATTATGGAAAACATCTTCTCTTGAAACCGTTTTTTTTTTTTACTTTTTACATAAGAGTACAGAGAGTTCACCCTAAATTTACATGGCTTCGGGTCCTAACACGTGTTCACTTAATTCTTTAACACGGTATTGATATTTATTCGACTTCTTCATTGATTATTTCATTTTTGCACACGTTTGCTAAACTTTTTTGTATTCTTTTACGTAAAATACTAATAAAGTTATAGTTATATAATATTTGTTATTTATTGGTGTTGAACGCTTCATGTTCCTGGGAAATAGACAGGATTCTACAGGGGGGGGGGGGGGGGGGGGGGGGGTCTGTGATATTTGAAGCTACTTGTAGTAGAGGTTTGGGAGAACTATAGTTCCGACCAGGATCCTCCCCTTATTAGACCCTTCTCCCGATCCTGCCGGAGGGGGGTGGGGGCTAATAACGGGACGGTTCTAGTTAGGAAAGGGCAATGAGAGGAGATGGTATAGTACACACGGAAAGTTCCAAGTCACAAGGACTACTGTGAAAACATTGCAAAATTTAGCACTCCGAGAGCAAATCGGAGGCGAAGGAAGCATGTGAAGCTGTATATCGACGAGAAGGCAGCCCCCCCCCCCCCCCCCCCACACACACACACACACACACGCGCGCACGAATTTCATCACTGATATATCCAGTTTTGTTGAAAATGATAGGCCTTGCTGTGAACTCTTCTGTATGTCTCGATTTTGCAAGTAACACACAACACCGAATCGGCAGATTCGGTGCCGTGTGTTAGCTGCACAATCACATAATAAAACTAGAGGGCTGCCACATCCACGGGGCAGCTGATCCCCCCGAAAAAAGTGTGGTCATCATAAGATTTTCTAAGTTGAAAAGGGGCATAACTCTGGTAAAATTAATCAGTACAAACCCATTTTCGAACTTGACCCGTATTTTCATATGTTTGCACCACACATCAAGTTTGGTTACAATCAAACTATCTTGAGGGAAGTTACCATCCGGAAACCAAAAATCATAAGATTTTCTAAATTAAAAAGGGGCATAACTCTGGTAATATTAATCAGGATGAACCCGGATTCGAACTTGACCTGTATTTTTATATGTTTAAGCCACATATCAAGTTTGGTTACAATCAAACTATTTCAAGGGAAGTTATCATCCGGAAACGAAATGTAAACGGACGGACGGACGGACGGACAAAAAAAAAAAAACGCGTGACGACTATATTCCCCGAAATTTTTTTTCGGGGGGATAATAAATTATTCGACTTTTACTGGTCTATTCGAAGGACAAAGTCAAATTCATTTTACCAGTGTGGTTTCCGTAAAATATTCAAGAACTAAACATGATCAGGAATCTGTTCGTGTGAATCGAACATTTCCTTAGCGTGAATTTAGCAAATACCGGCTATATCACTAGACTGCTACATTCACATAATGCACACCACAGGGATGTAAGTAATGGTAACCACCTTTAAGGGCAAGTATCCAACATAAAGTTATTGTTTAGTTACATTTGGGTATCATTTGGGTACATTTGGGTGCATTTGGGTAAAAAGATGTGCCCGATTACTGAGCTTTGAAATTGAGTCTGATTTTTGACTTTCCTGTGAACTTAGTGTGATGTTAGAATGTGACCGAGAGAGGATTTCAGTAGGGTCCGGCAAATATTCGAGATTCGATCCTGAATCAGTCTCAGGATTCGATTTTTTCGAATCTCTCGTACTGACTTCAATTTGTTACATTTCCAACAAAAATAGGATAAAACTGTCATTAGAAAATTCATTCATGTAGGCTCAATTCCTATTTATTTGAGTAACTGACAATGTTTAATTGTTAGGTAAGGTGTGAATTTGGCCCAGAACATTATCCATAGTTTTGGTTTTTGAAGGCTTAACTTGTTACTACTATTCACGTTCTTAAGAACGTGAATAGTAACAAGTTGGGCTTTTAAAAACTAAAACTATGGACAATAGGCCTAGCTGTTTCAGCGACGGTGCTACAGAGAATATTTAGTTATTGGTGTTTAAGGTTGTCACTCCGTCGCGTAAGGATCATCACAGTATTCCGTAACTTCCGTTTGATGCAATATGAAATAACTTGTCTTTTAAGATTCGATTCGGGATTCGATTCGATGTCGATATCAGAGATTCGATTCGAAAAGAAATTTGTGATTCGCAGATCCCAAGATTTCAGTGCTAAATCTGCAGTGCATTCCGAGTACTGCTGTATCCTTCTTTATTTTAAATCAAACATCCATCCATTTCTATGACACGTGACAGCACTAAATTAAGTAAATTCTTTATTTCAAGTTGATGTACATGCCCCCCACCCCCCCCCCCCCCCACCCCACCGCGCTTTCATTTTTATCACTCCTGAAAATTTCTAACGCTTTTCGCCTGTTGCGCAAATGGCGGAGGAAATCTGAATAAGCTGATGATAATTTATGAATGACGCGATTGACGTCACACTCGTATTGGTTTCCGGAAGCCTTCGGTTGTAATTTCCAGTCGCTTGTGGTTTATTGATCACACGCAATCATGACGAGAATTACAACAGAATCCGATTCACGAATAAATTTACGCCACTCGTCGATATTTAACGAGAATATTCGATTGGGAAATATGTCCACACGGAGCACGTGTGTTTCTGAAAAAGCACGTGATTGCAGAAATGAGAGGGAGAGAGTATTTGTGTGTGACTGACTGCATGTATGTGTGTGCGTGCGTGTGTGGAGGCCCGGGTGGGGTGGGGGTGGGGCGACCGGAGAGCATGGGAGGGGGTGCAATTAATGTGTTGAGCCTGAGTTTAAATTCGACGTGAACTCATTATTGTCAACTTGGAATAATTTATTGTCTGAATATTGTCTCCACTCAAGATTACATTACGTAACGCCCACCTGAATACTGGCCAGCGACGTTCCCAAAACTAAAACTCTCCATTTGCAAAAAAGATTGATTCTTGATTTTATTTGTTGGGGTTTTCTGCTGGAATGGCTAATTGTGACTGCAACCAAGAAATAATTTAAAGTTTAGCCGATTAATAATGTTTATACCCAATGACCCATGCAGGGCTTGCATTTTCATCAGGGTGACAACCATAATCAGCCCTCAAGAAATTCTCGCGAGACTGATCAGTCAGCCTGGTCAGCAGTCTGTCAAGCCTCCAAGTGCTTTGAATTTGAAATTTTTTTACATTAAATCACAGGCCTGATTTGTACTGCTCGGGGACAGTCGGTCTGATTTAAAATCAGACCGACTGTCCCCGAGCAGTAGAAATCAGGCCTGGTGGCCACCTTTATCAGGCCTATCAATCAGCCTGGTAGCAATTCTAAAACACAAGCCGTACCCATGGTCCCAATACCGTGCCATGCTGCCCATTTTAGTCTTTTAGAGGAGTTCCACCAGACCACCACATAGCCCAGGTCTACAGGCCCAGGCATTGGGAAGTTGGGAACGTCTGATTTGGTCGTTGAACGCCATGAACGTCTCAAGTAATTTTAGTATTTTACCAAACCTTGTCTAGCTATATAAACAAGCAGTATTTCACTTCACATTCCGGGGGTTCTCAAGAAAAATTTTCATTTCCGTTTCCCACAAACATAGTTCATGACCCCTTGCTGGAATGAACCTGTTGTGCTCGTTCCACAGAGATGTGATGACAAGCTATGTTTTCAAGGCAAAAATGAAAGCGCATTCTTCTATTTTTCAAATATTACAAAACTTCAGTTTAGCTCTTCCATTTGTAGCCTGAAGATGATGCTTCTTCACAAAAACAAAGAAAGCTCAGTCAATATGTGAAAACTACTGTGAAGTGGGAAAGAAATGATCCACGACAGAAAGCAGCAAATCTTCGTTTAGCTGAAATGATATGTGTAGATTTGCAGCCAGTGTCCTTAGTGGTGGATGTAGGATTTGTGAAATTTGTCAACTGCATTCAACCAGCACGTCAGATTCCAACAAGGAGAGACCTACGTTGTTCTCTGATACCTGACATGTATAATTCAATGTGTGATCAGATTCGACGTGACCTGACAGAAGTGGAGAGTGCAGGTCTAACAACCCACCATTGGACTTCCAGGGCAAATGAGGCCTATATGGCACTGACAGCTCATTTTCTAACTCCTGATTTCGAGGTGAAAGATTTATGTCTTGATGTTGCGTTTACACCTGAATCGCACAATGCTGACAACATTTCCCAGGATATAATAAAAAGTGTTCAAAAGTGGATGCCAAATAACAAAAAGATGAAAGTGTATGTTGTTTCAGATAACGCATTGAATATGGTAGCTGCAGGCAGGTTACTTCCTACAAACTTTACAACATTTTATTACATTCCTCAGTTCGTTTTTGCATTGAATTTAATGTTGATTAAAAAGTGGTAATGTCACGAGTGAATTATGTCACTTCAATAGTAACTTTGGAACGACTGACGTATATAAGCCACGCCCCCACCGATTTGTTGATGTTTTGTTTTCCAGTTCCACATCAGTTAATTAAAATGAATTTTCGTTCTGAATATTTTTAAAAATCCTTTCTTTCCTCTATGAACAGGTTCGTTAGCACAATTGACAAAATCCAAATAGAAATGTTTTATCCTATGGCTGAATGCCATTCCCCAAATGCGACTGGAACGCCACATAAAATAGTAAAATATCGAACGAAAGTCACAAAAATAAAACTGGGCCATTTCCATACTTTGCAATTAGTGATCAAAGATAGTACAGTAAAACCTGTCTTGAGAGACCACCTGTCTTGAGAGACCACCTGTCTTGAGAGACCACCTGTCTTGAGAGACCACATCTGTCAGGCACCGATTGGTTTTACTCTATAATGGACCTGCTATGGGAGACCACCTGCCTTGAGAAACCACTGTGACCTGGTACCAACTTGTATTTTTATGCCATAATGGACCTGTCTTGAGAGACCACCCCTTTGAAGACTGAAACCATGACAAAAGCTTTTTACCTGTTCTGGAATTGGAAAATCCATTGTGGTTATACTAACATAATTAAAAGTATTAAAAGCTCTTAATTGGGTTTCAATTGCTAACTCATTAAAGACTGAGATGTTCTTATAAGACCCCTGTGAAAAGATTAGGATTATTGCTGAATAAACAATTTCAAACATACCTGAAATGTGACAGGTAGGAATAAAAATAAATTTGTGTTGAAAATCTTTTTGTAACAAATTGAAATGAACTATTATAAAAAGTATAAAAATAAATTAGTGTTGAAAATCTTTATTTTTATAATTTTTATAACAGTCCACTTCAATTTGTTACAAAAACTTCATAAAAAAAGAACAACTACAAAGTAATTACAAAAATCCATTCTTCTCCATTTCTGAATTTTGTGGTTGGTAATTCACGGACTTGAGAAAACCTGAAACCTGTTATGAGAGACCACCTGTCTTGAGAGACCACTTTTGTGTGGCCCAGAAGGGGGTCTCTCAAGACAGGTTCTACTGAATAAAAAAAGTTCCTGGCACTGAAAATGTTATTGCAAAGTGCAGAAATATTGCGTCTCATTTTCACGACAGTGAAAAGTCTACATTTAAACTTAAGGAGATGCAGAAAGCCATGAGTATGGCACCCCACAAACTGAAATCAGAATGTGAGACATGCTGGAACTCCACATTTTATATGATGGAGCGGATTGTTGAGCAAAAGGTACCCTTAACGGCTGTCCTGGCTTATTTGTCGAAAGTCAATAAATTGTCAGTGTACGAATGGAAACTTACTAGTGAATATGTAAAGATATTGAGACCCTTTGAAGATGCAACCAACATTATGTCAACATCAAAATACTCAATTATACCTGTTCTTAACACAATTATTGAAGAAATGAACAGCTCAGAACTGGATACTATCGGTAAAACCATTATTTGTAGCATTCAGTCAAGATGGCCAGATTATGAAAAGGATAAACTTTATACCATCACTACAGTTAAAACTAGAAGTCCTGTCATGAAATGCGCACAAATAGCACGTTGATATGCGCGTTACTGTACGTGGTATGGTCATGGTAAAGCTATCAAATTCTGTACATATGGCCTGTGCACAAGCAAGGTTTCAGCCAATGGACCTCCGGGTAACCCGGAGGTCCATTGGCAGAAACATTGCATGTGTTTGTCATGAGTAACCAGGAGAACCTGCCGTGCTTTGGATGCCATTCGATATGGCAACTGCGTGCAATTCCAACGCACAATTAAGCCTAGATAAGCGCACTATTCATGACAGGACTTCTAGTTTTAACTGTACAGGTTAGATCCCAGATTCAAGCAACATGCTTATACAACAGATGATGTTAAGTCTAGTGCAAAACAGATGCTTATAACTGAATTAATTTTAGTTCATGACTCAAGTCAGTCGACAAAAGATAGCACTGCAGCTACACAAGCCTCACAGACTAATGAATCTACCCCTGCAGCTTTGAACCCCCCTCCCCCCCCACTCCCACTACCACAGCCTCCAGTGATTCATATAAAACTCTTCATGACAAAAGTGATATGCTAGCTTCATCTATGCCCACTGCAAAACGTGATTTCTGGGGACTTTTCAAGAAGAAGGTGGCTGATAAATGTCTAAAAAAAAAAATGAAAACCGTGAACAAATTTTGATGAACATCCAAAGCGAGGCTGACCGATTCCTCGAGGAACAGCCAATTGACCCATCCACTTCTCCATTTGATTGGTGGGGGAAAAAATGTGTGACATTCCCAAATCTTGCTGCACTAGAAAGGTCTTTGCTGTGTGTTCTGGGCACGCCAGTGCCGAGTGAACGGATCTTCAGTAAAGCAGGACTCATTCTTAGTGATCGTCGCTGCAGCCTCAAACCCGCCCAAGCAGAGCAGCTTGTTTTTTTAAACCATAACTTGAAACATTGAGTTATTGACTTATGAAATTGAAATAATGAGTGCCAGGGCATGTTGCCGGTGCTTGTAATTTCAGACTAGTATTAACTGATCAACTTTGACATATTAACTTTTATGCCAATGGCCCAATGACATACTAGTATTAACATGTTGATGAGAAAATTGAAAACATCTTATTTTTTATACTGAATTACAGGTCAAATTTATCTCAAGATGTGGTAAATGATTTGAGGTTTGAAAGTAATATGAAAATTGGATGGTTTATGCAATTATCCAGAAAAGTGGACTCTAGTGTACAGTGGAACCCTGTTAATTGAATAGCCATTTTGCCAATGAAAAATATTCAATTAACAGGGGTATCCAATTAACAGGGATTGTGTCACTTTCCTGTATTCCAGAGATAAACTTAGCATTTATTCTATTATATCTTGTTTGACAGAGCTCCATGAGCTCTGTCAAACAAGATGTAATAGATTAAATGCCTGTATTGGATGTACTGAGGCCAAATAGATCTATAAACAAACAAAAACTGGGGAGAGTCAGGGTAAGTTCTCGACATTTTACAAGATTTTTTATTCAATTAACAGGAGTTTACTCTATGACCTATATTCAATTAACAGGTCAAATTTGTACTGGAGGTATGGTAAATGGTTTTGTGTTGGGAAATTATATTCAATTAACAGGGATATACAATTAAGAGATATCCAATTAAGTGGGCTCTACTGTATTAACATGTTGATGAGAAGATTGAAAACATCTTACTTTTTATACTGAATTATTAATATGTCAGGTTTGATCAATATAATACTAAAGTATTATAATTTGATTAATTTGAAATTGATTTAGTATAGTTTCTAAGTTCTAACAAGTAACAAGAGGAATGAATACCAAAATGAGTACATTACCAATCACTAATCAGTGGAGTGTTTACTATTCACTCAGTAGTAAATTAAGAATACTATTCTTACTGTCAGTCATTAGGGCCTTGGCAACTAGAAAATTAGCAAATGACAATATTTTGATTGTGATCAGATGGAACACAGCTGTGGAGTTTAGTTGATTCGTGTTGAATATTCAATTCTGCCCTATCACGCAGATGACAGCATGTGGGTTTTTATTTCTTTTCAGTTTTCAAACATAACTTTTGAGACTTCAGTTGAGTGACTTCAGTCAATGGCTAATTGGCTATTATTATAATACTTTTGCAAATAAAGTTAAAATATCCAAATCAAACTATTACCAAATTAATATGAACACCGGGCACCGGCACGTAATTTTGAACAGATTTAGACTTTAATTGATGAAGCTTTGCATAACTATGATAACATATGATAAGGCCACACAAAGTAGATCTTCTGTTTCTCAGGCCATTATTTGTGAAATTGCATGCGGGCGAGCGGTTTTTTATTTTATTTTTTATTTCAGTAATTACTTCTTTGCCATCAGAAGTTTATGTTCTTGGTTCAAATTTTAGACCTCATAATCTACAGAATAGCATGTGTGGAGGTGTATTTCAACCCTTGAGTGCAAGAAGGCTTTGCAATGCTAAAGCATTGCAAAGCCTTCTTGCACTCAAGGGACAAATTCATCAATTTTTTCAACATGGGTAAAATATCAGACATAAACCATTTAATTTTGATTTTTTTAAAGTTTAAATTGGTTATAAAAAGAGAGCATGTGGCAGCCAAAAGGACCATGCAGGAGGGCCTGAGAAACAGATTTTTTATTTTTTTAGGCCTAAGATATTGATATTAAATATTATCCTAATCCAATTGGCGTCAATGCATCACTGTCATAATCATTGATATACGGGTATTATTCAATTCAATATGATAATATAATAATGGAATGATATCATATTACCCCCACCCCCAGCAGTGGCCAGCACACTGGTGACAAAATATTTCAATTTCAATCTGCCTATTTTCCCCCAATGCAAGTATGCTGCTAGAAGTTTAACCAATTCAACCCCGTTAGACAGGACTCAATGAGCTCTGTCAAACAGAATTGAATTGGTTGAAATCCTACTAGAAGTATGGCTAAAATTTGCAAATTAATATTTCTCTATTTTGACATCAAGGTAAACATATATATCAACATGCAGTCAATACCGATACCGATACCGAAACCGAGGTATCACTCCAAGAAAAACTGATACCGATACCGAAGCTGAAATTTCAATACCGCCCAGCTCTAATCATTATCACATAACAGACTACTCTATTATAAAACATGGTACGTTATCATTATCACATAACAGATCCCCTCCATTATAAAACATGATACGTTATCATTATCACATAACAGATCCCGTCCATTATAAAACATGATATATTATCACATAACAGACTCCCTCCATTATAAAACATGATATATTATCACTATCACATAACAGACCCCTCCATTATAAAACATGATATATTATCATTATCACATAACAGATCCCTCTATTGTAAAACATGATATATTATCATTATCACATAACAGATCCCCTCCATTATAAAACATGATATATTATCATTATCACATAACAGACCCTTCCATTATAAAACATGATATATTATCACTATCACATAACAGATCCCTCCATTATAAAACATGATATATTATCATTATCACATAACAGACCCCCTCCATTATAAAACATGATATATTATCATTATCACATAACATACCCCCTCCATTATAAAACATGATATATTATCATTATCACATAACATACCCCCTCCATTATAAAACATGACATATTATCATTATCACATAATAGACTCCCTCCATTATACAACATGATATATTATCATTATCACATAACAGATTCACTCCATTATACAACATGATATATTATCATTATCACATAACAGATCCCTCCATTATAAAACATGATATATTATCATTATCACATAACAGATCCCTCCATTATAAAACATGACATATTATCATTATCACATAACAGATCCCCTCCATTATAAAACAATTAAATAAAACTGTTGGCCTATTTTAATACTTTTGAGGGTGGAACCATCAAGAATGAAAACAGCTAAACAATTACATCCACTTGCTAATCAATTTTAAGAGTTTCGAAAAAAACTGCTAAACAAAAATTCATAAATGAAGTACTTATGACCCAGTTATATACTACGGTACATGACAAATTTGGTTCACATTTGCCCATTGGTTCTGAAAATAGAAACTTTGAGTGGAGCCCTATTTTGACCTACTGAGTTTCTTTAAATAAAAGTGAATATGCATCACTGAAGTAAGTTACAAACCAGAAATCCAAGCATTATTGCAAGTGGCTTATTAGAAGAGGATTTTTAAAGCACGTTAGGCTTATGGAGCATCCACCTCAAGGAATCTAGTAATTTTGGGGGGGGGGGGGGGGGGGGGGTTAGAAGAGTAAACTCCATCAGACTGAAGATGGCAGTATCTTCATTTGGACAAAGCAGAGTATGGAAAGGGTTAACATTATTCACACATTAAATGAAATAAAATATTTGGAAACCACATTGAAGTCTTGAGAGGTTTAAATTAAAGATATTCATGCAAGCATCAGATAAATGTTTCCAAGAAACCAGAAAAAACGTGCACCACAATGAAAGGGTTCCATCAAGAAATCACAACTAAACATTTTTGATTACAATCATATATTACACGTCATGTTTGACAGCTAACACTCACTTCTCTTTGATATGATTAATTACATTGAAATCTAGTATGAAGAAATCTGGATAACTATTGCATCAGGAAAAATTACTGTCAAAAAGCTGACTCTGCATTTTTTGTGACGCACCCTTACAGAACACCCTGGCACCACCTATGGCAAATGTTTTAACCATTCCATTCTACTGGCCCTTAGGATGCTTCATACCAAATAACGAGTTCTCTATTCCGTGTGGTTTTGGAAATATGGGTTTTTGATTTTTTTTTTGTTTTTAGCCCCTGGGGTTGGCTCGGGGCTGTGAAAAAATGTTTAATCAGTTACATAGTACCTAATTATACTACATGCCAAATTTGGTTGAAATTGGCCCATCGGTTCTTGAAATAGAAATTTTGGGCAGAGCCCAAAATTGAAATGCGGCTCTCACAGAGAGGCAAAACACTGACCTACCAACTTCCCTTGAACAAACTTTAATCTTCAACACCAAAGGATGTTCCATACCAAATGCTTTATCACATGTAATACATTTAAATGATTTCTCACCTGTGTGTGTTCTGACATGTTCTTGGAGAAGTGATTATTGACCGATGATTGCATGTTTTCTGAGATGTATTTTGAGACTAGATTCATGACCAAATGCTTTATTACATATATTACATTCAAATGGTCTTTCACCTGTATGTTTTCTGTGGTGCATGTTGAGGTTTGCTTTTTGACTGAATGCTTTATTACAAATATTACATGCAAATGGTTTCTCACCTGCATGGCTTCTAAGATGCGTGTTGAGGGTTTGTTTTTGACTAAATGCTTTATTGCAAATATTACATTCAAATGGTTTCTCACCTGTATGTTTTCTGAGATGTATTTTGAGATTAGATTCACGACCAAATGCTTTGTTACAAATATTACATTCAAATGGTTTCTCACCTGTATGGCTTCTGAGATGCATGTTGAGGGTTGGTTTTTGACCAAATGCTTTATCGCATATATTACATTCAAATGGTTTCTCACCTGTATGTGTTCTGAGATGTATTTTAATGTCCGATTCTCGCCTGAATGTTTTATTACATATACTACATTCAAATGGTTTCTCGCCTGTATGTCCTCTGAGATGCTTGTTGAGGTATGATTTTAGACCAAATTCTTTATTACATATATTACATTCAAATGCTTTCTCACCTGTATGAGACGGAACATGACCTTTGAGTTGTGATTTTCGACAGAACGCTTTATCACATGTAACACATTTAAATGGTTTCTCACTTTTGTGTGTTATGAGATGTATTTTGAGATTACATTCATGACCAAATGCTTTATTACATATGTTACATTCAAATGGTTTCTCACCTGTATGTGTTCTGAGATGTATTTTGATGTGTGATTCTTGTCTGAATGCTTTATTGCATATACTACATTCAAATGGTTTCTCACCTGTATGTCCTCTGAGATGCTTGTTGAGGTGTGATTTTCGACCGAATGCTTTATTACATATATTACATTCAAATGGTTTCTCACCTGTATGAATTCGAACATGATATTTGAGTAGTGATTTTTGACCGAATGCTTTGTCACATGTAATGCATTTAAATGGATTTTCACCTGTGTGTGTTCTGAGATGTTTTTTTAAAGTTGACTTGTGACCAAATGTTTTATTACACATATTACATTCAAATGGTTTCTCACCTGTATGTGTTTGGAGATGTATTTTGAGAAGTGATTTTCGATTGAATACTTTATTACATATATTACACTGAAATGGTTTCTCACCTGTATGTGTTTGGAGATGTATTTTGAAAAGTGATTCTCGATCGAATGCTTTATTACATATATTACATTCAAAACGTTTCTCACCTGTATGTGTTTTGAGATGTGAGTTGAGGTGTGATTTTTGACTAAATGCTTTATTACATATATTACATTCAAAAGGTTTTTCATCTGTATGTGTTTTGAGATGTGCATTGAGATGTGAGTTTTGACTGAATGGTCTGTTACATATATTACATTCAAATGGTTTCTCACCTGTATGAGTTCGAACATGAATTTTCAGTTGTGATTTTCGACCGAATGCTTTATCACATGTAATACATTTAAATGGTTTTTCACCTGTATGAATTTGGACATGTGTTTTGAGATCTGATTTATGACCAAAAGCTTTATTACATATATTACATTTAAATGGTTTCTCACCTGTATGTGTTCTGAGATGTATTTTGAGAAGCGATTCTTGATCGAATGTTTTATTACAAATAGTACAGCAAAATGTTTTATCAACTGAATGAATTCTGAAATGGTGGAAGAGATCTGAATTATTGTTGAATGATTTATTACATATATTACATTCAAATTGTTTTTCCCCTGTATGAAATTTGAGATGTGTTTTGAGCTGTGTTTCAGTAGTAAATTCTTTACTACATATGTTACATTGGTAAAGTTTCTCTCCTGTAGGAATTCCATCATGTTTGGAGAGCTCTGAATCATCAATAAATGCTTGACTTGATTTTTCACATTCAAATAGTTTCACATCTGTATGAATTCTAAGATGGTTGTTGAGATATGATTCACAAGCAAACTCTTCATTACATATATTACATTCAAATACTTTCTCACTTGTGCGTGTTTCGAAATGTTGCGTCAAACCTTGTTTTTTGTTAAAAGGTCTAGCACATATAAATCCAATAGAAAGCTCCTCCATACTTTTTATGAGCAACCAAGCCTGATCTGTTCAAACAGTTCAATGAAAACAGCCCAATGTACCTCATGTACATTTCAACTGTATCTTCTCAAAACTCTTCATAAATCAGCAATTTGTATTAAGTTAACTTTCAATTTATAACATTACTGTAATTTCATGTATACTTTCAATCTGAATCTTTTTTCTTCTCCACCAAGATTAAACATTTAACACAAATCTGCAAGTTCCAGTTTTTATTACCTGGATATTAAACAGCATTCTCTTATCATCATGTGTATTCTGAAGAACAAAAAAATAAAATTACTATATCACCTGTCATTAATACTAGGAAATGAAAGTGTCAATGAAACTGTAGCCCAACATGACAATTTGAATTTGGTGAGCTATAAGTGAAATGGCAAAATTGAAGATCATTGGTTCCGATGTGAAATTTCGACATAACAGCACCATGTGTGCACAATGTCAGAGCATGCATTTTTAAATGTAAACTACTTATGGGCAAGTTATGGCAAAAGGAAGAATGTTGATAAACAAATGCAGTAAGTTTAAAGGTCATTGTAAATGGCAACATTTTTCACAGAAATGAAAGGTAATTGATAGCTTTTATCTAGATGCCTTACCTAATGAGCAAACCAAGTTAAATGAAAGTGTCAGTGACTCTGAAGCTCAACATGTGTAAGACAAGTACATGTATAGCATGTGACACAGCAATGACACACATCAAGGTAATGACCTGATAACAAAGGCACATATAAAGTATTGTAAAGGTCTGTACATAAATACGGACTGTAGCCTGTATTAAATGTACAGGTAAAGTGTAAAGGTGGGTGACGGTTAGATGCTAAAGTAGAAAAGAAATCTCCATAAGGTTAATATTACATTGGGGATCCTTGTATGGTGCACCATAAGCCAAATGTTAGTAATTGTTTTGGCCTGTTTGATTCAAACCCTTCTAAGGTTGATTCATACTAATTAATAAATATTTGTCCAGTCCTTCTTAAAATATAGGTATTTGAATTTTTCATCTTTTGCTCATGGGGTTCCCATAGGTGAGGAGGTTTTATTTTTCTCATATGTTTACCCTCCCCAAACAACACCAAATATTAACATAGGAAATTGGCTTTAACACATTTGAATATACACATACTAGCGATGCTGAAGCACTTGTTACAATCCCATGATAACAAACGCAGTCCTAGAAGTTCTATACAAAAAACTTATTGCACCTATTTTTGGTATAAAATGGCTGCTGGCAACCATCTTGAATTTTGTGCCATGCCCCAAAACACTCGTTCTCATACCAAGGTGATAATAAAGGTACCCAAGAGGTTTCGTGAAGATCGGTTCATAAATACAGCCTCTAGCTCGAGTTATATTCACATGTGTACTAACTGTGTATATGTAGCACTGAATAAATCAAAATTATTCTAATATGCACAATTTCTGCACGATAAAAACCCTGTATTATATGTGATGTATTCCATGTTACTAAACATTCATTCAAAAATTTATTCAAATCAGAACCTTTATATAGAAGTTCTGTACAAACAAGAGGCCCCACGGGGCCTGAAGCGCTCATCTTGAACAGAACACAATATAAACAGAGTCCAAGAATGAATCTACATTAAGCAATCCATCTCCATAGGCTACCCTGTCAATCCTGAAGTCCCTCAGGAGTGACAAAAATAATCCGGGCATCATGCCTTTTCTTCAGTTGATCATAATGTAAAATGTAGAGCTCCCCTATGAAGCCCCTTGATACAACCTATGCGGATTAATCTTAGTTACACACCTCTAGAGGGTACTGGATACAAAATTTTTAATTTTTCAGCAAAATGGCTAATTCCGGCTCCCATTGGGAGCCCAAATATTAACACAGCAACTCAATTTGAACACAGTGGAATCTGACTTCCCTTGAGATGTTGTGTACCAAATATGAAAGCATTCTGACTGTTGGATCTGAAGATCAGAAATTTTTAAAAAATTTCTTCATATTGCACTAAGTTAAAATTTGGCTACCATAGCGAGCCCAAATATTAGCCTATGGATCCGATTTGAACAAACTTGAATCTGCCCCCAAATCCCCCCCCCCACCCCGCCCCGCTCCACGAGGTGTTTTAGGCCAAATATGAAAGCATTATGACTAGTGGATCTGAAGAAGAAGATTTTTGAAGAAATTCCCTCATGTTGTACTAAGTTAAATTTCAGGTTCCCACATGGAGCCCAAATATTAACCCAATCACTCGAATTGAACAAACTTCTTCTTCAGATCCATTCTGACTAGTGGATCTGAAGAAGAAGATTTTTGAAGAAATTCCCTCATGTTGTACTAAGTTAAATTTCAGGTTCCCATATGGAGCCCAAATATTAACCCAGGCACTCGAATTGAACAAACTTCTTCTTCAGATCCATTCTGACTAGTGGATCTGAAGAAGATTTTTGAAAAAATTCCCTCATGTTGTACTAAGTTAAATTTCAGGTTCCCATATGGAGCCCAAAAAGTAAAAATTTGGACCTCCACAGCGAGCTCAAATATACACATAGGAATCTCATTTGAACAAACTTGAATCTGACCCCCCTAGAGATGTTGCATACCAAATATGAAAGCATTCTGACCAGTGGATCTGAAAATGAAGATTTTTAAAAATTATCCCCCATATTGAACAAAGTTAAAATTTGGGCTTCCGTAGGAAAATATGAACCTACGAACTTGGTTTGAACAATCTTGAATCTGACCTTCATAACAATGATGTATACCAAACATTAAAAGATTCTGACTGATAGTTCTGAAGAAGATTTTTCAAGAATATTCCCCATATTACCCATATTTAATGGTACGTGCAAATGTCTTGTAGAGTTATTTCTCTTAAATCTGTGCCTATTTAACTAGTCTGGTGCATAATTGCATGTGTAATTGAGTTTAGTAACATACATCTTTAGTAATGTCAGTGTAACTCCACTAATCGTGGGATAATTCATTTAACCCTTTGCCTTCGCAGAATGGTAGCTAGTAATTTTAACCTTCAGGTTCCAATTATGAGGTCACGTCTTTGACTGGTCACCAAGTATGGTCTGTGTGGTGTACTGTGTGGTATTGACTGGCATGTAGCCGATATGAAGTCCAATTTGATGTGATATAGCTGAACTGTGATTTTGTAGTTATGCGATGAGACAGGAGATCGCTGATACGTAATGTACTGTAGTTATAGACAGTGATGTCCCGTGTGAACAGCCAAATATGAACTGTACAAACTTTATGTCCTGAAATACAGTTATATCCTGTGAATGAACCTTACGTATTAACCATACAAACTTTGTGTCTTGATAGACAATTCTATCCTACGTGTGTGGCCTATGTATTGACTGTATGGACTTACTTATTGACAGACCGTAATGAAAGGGGAGAATCAAAAGTTTTTGTCCATGATTTTAAGTGCATTTGGTGTTCATTAGTTTCATACTTATTTATTTATTTACTTATTGTTGTTCAAGGTCACATATTTCTGCACAATGACTAATCATGGCCACAACATGGAGATAAAGTCATGGTTTGTCAATCGTTTATACCCCATGTTGCCTATTTTAGAGGACTTGCACCCCAAGCATTAGTGACTGGGTCCTATTTTACCAGTGAAACAGAGCTTGTTTACCACAGTAAAAAAGCACTGCTTCACTTCCCGGGATTCCCACGGGGGCTTAGTTTCGTACTGGCCAGTACCGTGGTGTAGGTGTATATGTGTGTAATTACGTTGTGTTGTTATTTCACTTAACATTCAAATTCACCATATTTATTAAAGCTGCAATTATTTTAATTTAATTTGGTCTATTTTGTGTGTCACATGCTTGCCAATGCCGGGCGTCACCAGAAGTGCATGACAACCCCCCCCCCCCCCCCCCCCCCCCCCCCCCACCTCCCCTATGAATGATGTATACCAAATATCAAAAGATTCTGATGATTGGTTCTGGAGAACAGATTTTAAAAAATTTTTGCAAATATGCTGGCATTTTTTCGATGCCCATTATAGAACACCCTAACATAATCGATGGCAATTTTTTTTTTACCATTCAGTTCTACTGGTCCTAAGAATACTTCATACCAAATAACAGGTCTGTGTCCTGTGTGGTTTGGGAAATATGGGCATTTGAAAATATTTCTATTTTTAGTTCCCAGGGTTCCCAGGGTTCCCATGGAGATGTAGGGATTTTTTTTTTGCATGGGTCAAGTACTTATGACCCAATAATACCACATACCAAATTTGGTTCAAACCGGACCATCGGTTCAGAAAATAGAAATTTTGAGCGGGGCCCAAAATCTCACCCCTCCCATTACAAAGCCAAATATTGCTTCACGAACTTCGTTTGAACAAACTTGATTCTACACCTCAACAGGAAGCTCCATAGCAAATATCAAGTCATTGTACACTCTGGTTCATGAGAAGAAGATTTTAAAACTATTTTGGAGCAATTTCCCCCACTCCCTCCCTATGGGGCTGAGCATGTTGAGTTGAACAAAAATGCAATGCCCCTTTGGGCCCATCACTCACACAAACTTTCACTTGAATTGGCCCATTGGCTTTGGAGGAGAAGACCAAAACATGGTGTTGACGGACGACGGACGGAGAACGATGAGATTAATGCAGCTTGACGTCAAGATGAGTTAAAAATAGGCCGGTTAAATCGTCAGATGTGTACCCATACGTGCAACTAGTAGAAAGCTGTATAACGGAGGGTCACCCCAGATGCCGACATTATGTACACCATACATGGTATGGGTACATATAGAAATGGATTGGAGGAGTGCCTAATTTGATGGATAAAGGGTTATCTCCAGATAAAATTATTAGATTTACATAAAAAACTATACAGCACAGCACATCAGTAACCTGAACACATATATGAAGGAACATGACAATCAGATTAATATTTTTTGAGTTATCTCATGCCAAAGGGGTTGGGGGAATTTTCAATTTTAAGAATAAAGGGTTAATATCTCGGGACCAAATTATCAGATTTACACCAAAAACTGTACAACTCGGCACATCAGTAGCCTGAAGATATATATAAAGTAACATGACAATTGGATAGATATTTTTTGAGTTATCTCATGCTATAGGGATTGGAGGAATTTTCAATTTGAAGGATAAAGGGTTAATATCTCAGGATTAAATTATCAGATTTACACCAAAAACTATACAGCTCGGCAAATCAGTAACCTGAACACAAATAGAAAGTAACTTGACAATCCAAGCAATATTTTCTCAATTTGAAGGATAAAGAGTTGATATCTCAGGATCAAATTATCAGATTTACACCAAAAACTATACAGCTCGTCACATCAGTAACCTGAACACAAATATAAAGTAACTTGACAATCCAAGAAATATTTTTTAAGTTATCGAATGCCAAAGAGAGATACGGATGCCGGACGGACGGACAGACGGATGGACGCTCCAACATTTTGGGTTTATGGGCTACCAAAAAAACATTTTGTAAGTCCAAAACCTTAGTTTACCCAGAACCCCACCCCCTCCACCCTAGAACTTATATTTAACCCTAACCCCACCCCTCCACCCAAAAACCACACCCTGCAGGTTCATATCTGGGCGAGAACCTGGGGCAGAATTGGAACCGGTAGGAAAGCGTAGCCGACAAGACCATCCCAAAGGAGGGCCAGAGCATCCACGGCGAAAGCCAGAGCATCTGGACACGGGGACACAAAAGTGTCCACCGGATGGTTCCGAGTCACAAAAGAGCGATGGAACCCGCCATGTGGAGCATCCACCTGGTGGAAATGACCCTGCCCCGACGGGACAGGGAGTCGGCTAAAACGTTCAGACGACCGGGAATGTGACGAACAGCCACCCCGGCGTGGACATCCTGAGCGAGCAGTATAAGATCCCAAGCCAATTCGTACATTGGAACAGAGTGCGTGCCGCCCTGGTTCCGAATGTAAGCAACCACCATCGAATGGTCAGACAACAGAAGGACCTGGCGATTTGACAGGTGAGGGATCCACTGCCTGAAACTCAGAAGAGCAAGAAGCTCCTTCTGGGTGATGTGTAGAGCTGCATGATCCTGGTCCCACATCCCGTGAATGGAAAGACCTAGAGGATCCAATGTCGCACCCCATCCTAGATCGCTGGCATCTGCTGTCAAAACGCGATCGGACGTGGGTAAGTCCAACGGAACACCCTGCGAAAGCCACTGGACATCCGCCCAGAGGAGAAGGTGAGGATAAAGATGTTCTGGAAACTGAAGCACCAGATCCAGAAAATCGACATTCGGCCTCCAACGACTGAGCAGAAAGTGTTGGAGAGGTCTGACACGCAGCCAACCTAGAGGAATGAGATCCATCACCAAACAGCAGAGACCGAGTAGCCGGAGAATACTCCGAGCCATCACGGAAGTGGACTGGGACAGAGTCAGAGCAAAAGCTGATAGAATCACAGACTTGGCCTGGGGAACTGCCACCAAACTGAATTGTGTGCAGAAAGCCATCCCCAGATGATAAAACGACTGAGAAGGGACCAGGTCCGACTTCTCCTCGTTGACTCTGAAACCTAGCGACGTGAGCAAGCTCAACAGAGTGGCGACATCCGACTCCAGTAAGGCAGCATTGGAATGCCCCTGGAGGATATCGTCCAGATATGCCGAAGTAGTCACCCTGGACTGTGTGCGATGGAAAGCTATCACATGCGACATCAGTCTGGTGAAGGCCCAAGGAACCAGGTTGAGGCCGAAAGGCATGGCCTTGAACTGGTAAATTCGCCCCAGAAAAACAAACCTGAGATACTTCCGTAAAGCCCAATGAATCGGAATGTGAAAGTAAGCGTCTCGCAGGTCGAAGCTGGAAGCGAAATCTCCCCGGTGAAATGAACGGAGAACTGACCGGAAAGGCTCCATGCTGAACTTGGGAGCAATGATAGACTGGTTCAGGAAATCCAGATCGATAACCGGTCAGAGTCGGCCGTCCTTCTTCGGCACCAAGAACTGGCGGGAATAGAAACCCACTGACCTAATGTTCTTGATGACCTCAATTGCCCCCTGTGTCAGGAGATTGTCTATCTCCGTGGACAAAAGTTCCCGACGTAAAATGTCTGAAGGAACTGCGGTTGGAAGAGGCACCCTGGACAGAGTGGGGTGCCTTCGGAAGGATATTCGCAGCCAGGACCAAACAACATCTAACATCGGATGTGATGGTGGCCTAACGGTCTGCGAACACTGCTATCCTTCCTCCAACCTGGGACGGGTCGAGGTGAGGACCTTCATTTCGAACCCCGACGAGGCTCGCGAGAGGATTAAACACCTCCTCTACTGAATGAAGAATCCTGGAACTTCCCTCAAGACTACCGACGCTTATCCTTACCCCTTGAGTAAGAAGTAGAAGCAGAGGCAGAAGGATCAGCCCCTTTGCTTCGCAGAGGAAGAAGAGGGTACTTGTTAGGCTTGGAACGGCCCGTGCCTACCCTAGAAGGCTGATCAAGCTGAAGAAACAGCAGCTGATCGTTGGAATGACGTCATCCCGGACCATCAGCACAGAACCATGGAAAAGTTACGGACCTGCCAAAGAAGCAGATCAAAGAGTAGTGCACTGCTCCTCAGGAAAGGATCGGCCTGTGTCCAGCACAGAGTCCCTTCGAACTAATTCCAGATTAGCCGTGTTACAGGCAGGCATGTGAGTAAGATGCATGAGCACCTTGGACAGCACACGCAAAGGAGCCTGTACCTCGTCAAACTTATCTGGGGGCAGATAAGCAGCTAAAGCTGAGACAACGTGATCGGAGAGAGAAAGCATACCAAGCATCTCTCTCGATAAGCCCAATGTGGACTCCAGAGTCGTCATCGGAATGATGGCAGACTTGGACTTGGAAAGCCCGAGGGAATTGGAGTCCTGATCCAAAACCGTCAAAGTCTGGTAGACCGATGGATTGGCGGAATCGTAGGAATGATAACGCGCCGGAGGCAAAAAGGTGTCAACCCTGGTGAAGAACAGAGCCTTCATAGCCTTGGAACTTAGCTTAGAGTCCAAGGCTGAAAATGCTTCAACCAACTGTACTGACTGGCACGGTCGAAGATGCCCAGAAGCAGGTTGCTCCATAGGCTGTTGGCACGCAACCGATGATCGTGGCCTGGCTGACACTGTCGACTGGTTAGATGGTTTGAGATCCGGAAGGAACCCAAACACGAAATCAAGAGCTGCCCCCAAGTCCAAAGACTGCTGGCTCTCGACATCAAGCATGCCTGACCCTTCCCCTGAGTCGGAAGACACATAGCCCATCGTGGGCAAACCAGCCGGCGCCTCCCATGGTGTCGGAACACCAGGGGGATCAGAAAGTGGCCCGTTTCCAATCCCGGGAGGCGGCACCACAGGGGGCACCTGGAAACCACTTGCTGCCTCGCTGGAAGCAACGGGAAGGCTCTTTGACAGAACCTGAGTGAGTAAGGAAAGGGCCTCCCTAAGCTCACTGCCCGTACTGGCCGGTTCAACAGGGGAATGAACCGGCAAAGTGGCTTCACCTCTGACCTTCTTAACCAGCGAAGGGTCACGATCCTCCAAAACACCTGACGTGGGACGACGGGCGGCAGCCGAAACGTCTGAAGGCGGACGTGTATAGGGTGTGACACACCCCGAGGATCAATATAATGGGAACTCATGAGAGTCACCGTGGACCTCTGCAGGGCAGAAGGTCCAGGCTGCACAAAAGACGTTGGTCCCCCAAAACTGGTCGTGTGGCCAGAATGAGTGGACGGAAATGCCACGGAGTTCATTGTGTCCCACTAAGAACATCCGAATCCAATGACAATTGTGGTGCTCGACGGCGCAGAGATGACAGTAGAGGGTCCGGCTGGCAGCCACTTCCAACTTCGCCGAGTTGAAGTCAGGGAAGGCTGAGGCCGATACCCCCATGTCTACACAATCAGACACCACAGCAGACCACTGCAGGTATAAAACTACTGTGCTCAATGGCTGAGAGGACACAGTAGGGGGTTCAGTCGGCAACCTCATCCGACTTCGCCGAGTGGAAGTCGGGGAAGACTGAGGCCGATATCCCACAACCACACTACAGACATCCCTGCAGACCCTGGCAGGGATAAGCCGAGGCCGGCTAAAAACGGTGCCTAATGACGTTGTAGACAGAACAGCAATAGCAGCAGATATGACGGGAGCTGTTGGAACTGGCGGAAAAGCGGAGAGAGCCACCAAGCTCGGCCTCCGAAGGAGGAGTCACAACCCTAGTAACAGCCTCAGATGTTGACTGGAGAGGGCGCATAGTCCTAGAACCAGGCATCTCTTCACCAGAAATCCAACAGCTCCCGCAGTATCCACCATGGTAAAAAACTGCACATTCCCCACGGAAGGGGAATAACTCTCACCAGACATGGTCGAGTCGGAAAGCCCCAAAACGACAGCGTTCCCCACCCCCCGCTGGTGCGGGAGGAGCTGCACATCCCCCACAGAGGGGTGTCAAACTCACACCAGACGTGGTCGAGTCAGGGGAGGGGGGGGGGGGGAATGGGGCCCAAAACGAGGCTCCCGAAACGACAGCATTCCACACCACCCACGGGTGCGGAAGAAACAGCCACGAGAACGCACAAAGGCGAGGGCAAAAGGAATTGCCCTAAAGGAACCGAACTGGAAATAACAGAGGTGAGAGCAGTAGAAGAAAAAGGTGAACTCAACAGAAACAGAAAGTAGAAGAACACCCTCAACTACGAGAGAAGGTGGCAGAAAAAAAACCCGATGACAGAACCCAGAGGGTTGACAGAGACCGAAAAAACAGAAATTCAGCCCTCAACAGAGTGAAGAAATCCTGTCCAGACAGTCCCAGATTGACACCTAACTCCAAAAATTAATTCATCAACCGAAAAAATTCATTGTCGAATCGCGTGATGTCGAAAACAAAACATTTGCGAAAACGGAATAGTAAATAATATACAATGAGAATGTGGTTGAAAATATTAACGAGAATATATAAAACACAGTCCTGTTATTATACGATCCATAATTCCAGTCACAGGAAAACCATTATCCACGAGTTGAATTATCACTGTTTCATAATGCATATGGCGGAGACACATCCTTCACGTGTCTCGGATAAAAAAAGAACGACGAATTGATGCATTGCGCACTGTTTTAAGCCCCAGTCACACCAAAAGTACGTTTTGCTCGTTGGCGCTCGTTTGCGAAAATTTCCAGAAATGCATGTTTTGGCTCGTTTTGGGTGAAATGTAGCAATTTTGTCCGCTTTCACGTTTCTGTCACATGTAATTACGTTTGTATGACTTACGAATTACGTTCGTCTGGTTGTTATTACGTTTATAGTAAGTTTCAGTCTCGTTTTGGTAGATACGTTTGGCTCGTTTGTATTTCGGTCGTATCTCGTATGTATTTCATTTTTCTCGTTTTATTACGTTTGTGTCACGTCTTAATCACGTTTTTGTTACGTTTGTCTCGTTTTTTACGTTTATACTCGTTTCTTGTCTCGCTCGTGATACGTTCGTTTCTCGTGTCACTCGTTCTGTACGTTCGTTGTGTTTCTAACTCGCTGTTCTCTCGCTCTGCACGTTGCCCTCGTTTTTTGTCTCGTTTGTGTTTCGATTCATCTCGTTCTCTGGATCCATATATATATATATATATAGCTGCTGGGCAGCAGATTTGCATCATTTGTATTCCGATTTTCTACATAGCCAGAGATATTTTTCCTTCTTTTTTCTACAATTTTGAAATAAAATGGCAAATATTCATCAACTTAAACAGCTTCAGCTAATGAATGCAGCACTTCAATTAAATGCCAATGATTTACAGAATGCTGCTGGAGTCCATAACCTGATGCAGCAAAGACGAAGAAGAAGAAGAAGGAGGGACAGAACTGTGTGGGTGAGGCCCTGGCTGCAAAGACGTGTACAACATGGCCAGTATGAGAAGCTCATGGCAGAGTTAGAAACTGAAGATCCAGCTGGTTATAAGAATTACATCCGAATTGGTCCTGCATTTTTTAATGAACTGGTGCACAGAGTGGGGCCCAGGATCCAAAGAGCTGGTAACAACTACAGAAAACCACTGGAGCCAGGGCAGATGATTGCCATGACACTCAGGTACCTTGCCTCAGGCCAGAGTTACCACAGTCTGATGTATGCATTCCGTGTAGCCCACAATACTATATCTGGTGTTGTGAAAGAAGTCTGCCAGGCAATCTGTGATGAATATAAAGATGATGTCATCTCCACCCCTCATACCCCACAGCAATGGATGCAAGTTGCAGAACTATTTTCAACCAGATGGAACTGTGAGAATACCATTGGGGCTATAGATGGTAAACATGTGGCAATAAGAAAACCAAACAATGGTGGATCCCACTTCTTCAACTACAAGAGATATCATTCAATCCTGTTGTTGGCTATAGTTGATGCTGACTACAAATTCATTTGGCTAGATGCTGGTGCCAATGGAGCCTGTTCTGATGCCCAGATTTACAACCACTCTGACATCAAGGAAGCTTTGGAAAACAACTCTATTGGTCTTCCACCAGATCAGGCACTTCCAGGAGATAATGTGGACATTCCTTTTTTCTTGATTGGGGATGATGCCTTTCGATTATCAAAGAGAATGATGAAGCCTTTTGGACATCGCAACCTGACTTGTGAAGAACGAATATACAACTACAGGATTTCTCGGGCCCGAAGGGTAGTAGAAAATGCCTTTGGTATACTGGTGAGCAGATTTCGCCGTCTCCTGACTACAATGTTACAAGATCATGAAACTGTGGCACTTATTACCATGGCCTGCTGTGTGCTGCACAACATTATCAGGTTGAGATACCCAGCTCTGCACGCTGACCTGATAGACAGAGAGGATGCCGACCATAATGTGATTCCCGGGGCTTGGAGGCGTGGGGCCAATTTGGATGATATAACCGTAACACTACGTGGAAACACAGCCAACAAGCATGCAAAGGTTCAGAGACTGCTTTTGAAACATTACTACAATTCTCCAGCAGGTTCAGTTCCATGGCAGAATCAAATGGTTTTAAACAATTGAACTGTATTGTTATTTGACTGAAAGAGCTAGAACTAGTAGAACTTACTTCAGTGATCACTGTACCAGTATTGTGTATAAAGTGAATTGTAAATACAGGTTTTTTTCTCGTGCGTAAATTGTGCAAATTAGACTAATTTTTAGCTCAACTTTGGCCAAGCCAAATTTGAGCTTATGCCATGGCCCGTCGTCCGTCTGGCCATCTGTCCGTCAACAATTGGATACGGCTCGGGCTAGAGTCCGTATTTATGAACCGATCTTTACGAAACTTCTTGGGTACCTTTGTTATGACCGTGGGACGAGAACGAGTGTTTTTGGGTGCGGCCCGAAATTCAAGATGGCTGCCGGCCACCATTTTGTACCAACGATGCAGAAATCTGTTTTTTGTACAGAACTTCCATATGAAAGCTCTGATTTGAATAATTTTTTGTATGAATGTTTAGTACCATTGGATACATCACATATAATACAGGTTTTTTTTCTCGTGCGTAAATTATGCAAATTAGACTAACTTTGATGTTTTTTGGTGTTACTTTCAGCACTGTAAGTGCAAATGCCAATACGGCTCGGGCTAGAGGCCGTATTTATGAACCAATCTTCACAAAACTCCTTGGGTACCTTTGTTATCACCGTGGGACGAGAACGAGTGTTTTTGGGTCCGGTCCGAAATTCAAGATGGCCGATGGCAGCCATTTTGTACAAAATTTGGTGCAATCAGATTTTTGCACAGAACTTCCATATGAAAGCGCTGATTTGAATAATTTTGTGTGTGAATGTTTAGTACCATGGGATACATCACATATAATACAGGTTTTTTTCTCGTGCATAAATTATGCAAATTAGATGAACTTTGATTTTTTTCAGTGCTACTTACACACAGTAAGTACGCATGTCAATACGACTCGGGCTAGAGTCTGTATTTATGAACCGATCTTCACGAAACGTCTTGGGTACCTTTGTTATCACCTTGGGACGAGAACGAGTGTTTCTGGATGTGGTCCAAAATTCAAGACGGCTGCCAGTGGCCATTTTGTACCCAAATTAGGTCTTATCAGTTTTTTGTACACAACTTCTATACGGCTCAGACTAGAGGCAATATTTATGAACCAATCTTTACGAAATTTCTTGGGTACCTTTGTTATCACCGTGAGATGAGAGCGAGTGTTTTTGGGTGTGGTACGAAATTCAAGATGGCCACCAGCAGCCATTTTGTACCAAAATTGGTGAAATCAGTCTTTTGTACAGAACTTCTGTATGAAAGTTCTGATTTGAATAAATTTTTGTATGAATGTTTAGTAACATGGAATACATCACATATTGTAAGGGGTTTTTTTTGTGCAGAAATGTCCAACAGAGAACACAATAAAAGAATGGACCCCCTCTCCCAAGAACAGGAATGTTATGTAAGATATTTATTTAATTGAAGCGATCCAGCCGTCATGTTTACAATTACAATAAAAATTGTGTCAAACACGTGTACCGGCATCAGAATCCAAGGTAAGTTGTCAACAGTTCTTTCACAATGCCATTGAGATATATCATTTAAAAATATGTCGAGATGCTCGTCCCCACCCCTACCCCTCATACTTATCTGGGTCTTGTGTATTTTAAAAGGGTGAATAACCCAACGAAGGCCCTGTGAATACTTACATTTGTTCTCAAGGCACTTGGACGTTTTGCCCCTGGGAGTGGGACGTTTCGGCCTCTATTCCAAACATTTTGGGTCACATACCGTGTGCTGTTCTTGTACAGTACCTCCTCATATAAGTTGTACGATAACCACAATAACATTGTGTCAGAACAGTTGGCAAAATAAGAGATAAATTGATAACCCAATTTTTTGTGGTCATCCAACATATTTGAGGAGGAACTGTGTGTGTATCTGCAGGTTAGCACATGCAGTGTGCAGACAGGGTCACACCCTATAATCCTACAACTTATTTGATTTATTCACATAATATGACAAGTTATTATGCTAATGTTCTTTGTGCAGGATATGTGCTATTTTTTGCCTGGTTGCCAATTAGCTATCTGGAACACCTGTAACACACCTGTAGTGTGACCATCTTCAAACAATAAAATGTGGCCTCTGCCTTTGGTAATGAAGTTTCAACTGTTTGTGTTAACGTTTATCCTGGGAGAACTTTTCCATAATGGTTACAATAATTTGCGATTATTTTTTTCATTTACCTGTTAACTCATTTAGTACAGGTAATTCCTGTTGTGGCATACCTCTGAAACAATTCACAGCAAACGTTGCTAGCTGTCATAGTATCATATGTCAATGGATACATCTTGTAAGAGGCTTGTGAAAAACTTCAAAACAAATTTTCTTTAAAAATTGACTTTTATGATGGTTCTTACCTGTTTGCTTGTTAATGATAATGTACCTGTTATACACCTACTATGCACCACAATCAACCAACAGGGTTACCTTTGATAAAAGGGTATGTTTTGGGAGTGGAAAGTAAACCACAACAACGTCAAAAATCTTTATTTTCCCTTATGTTTTCAATTTTTACCATTTTTCTTGTTAATTACTTACCTTTTTACCTGTAATGAATACAATATACGGTAAAATAAAAAATGAAGCCTTGAAGAAAATTTAATTACCTTAAAAAATATGTTGATAGGTTTCATCAAAAGAAAGGGTAAAAAAGTCAAGATATATGAATCTACATTATTTGTAAAACTTCTGAAGAAAATATACACGTTTCAACTGCACAGTGTAAGAATTGTAGTGCTCAATCAGTTAAATTAATATTAATTACTATTGATTGTATCATTCTCATTAGGGGGCGTGGTGGCGCTGCGGTAACCGGTTCTCGGATGGGTGATTGTCTGAGCGATCGATTCAGACTCCCGCGTTGTGTCCTTGGGCAAGGCACTTAACCCTGATTGTCCACATGGGGGCACGATGACGCCGTGTGTCTAACCCTGCCTGCGCTGCAGTGCAACTTAATGATTGCATTTACATCAATGATTTCTTTTATCGGTTTTAGGAAATTTTTAACCCTTTTGTTTTGGTAGTTAGTTTTATGTAGTATTCCCAGCTTAAAGTTTCAGATTAAAGTTTTGCCATTCAAGTTTCCAACTTTCATTCTTCAACACTGTGTTACAACGTCATTGTTTTTCATTTGGGGCAAGGTCTACTGGAGCTGTACACAGTGGTTTCAAATAATTTTGGCATAAATTTAACCCTTTTCAAAACTATTTTCGAACTTACTTTCTCTGAAATTCAAATTAGGCTTCTACCACATACTTTGTTACTTTTTTATCCACCCTACAAGGGAGAAAATAGCTCAGAGTTCCGTCCATCTGACCGGCCATCTGTCTGAACTTTGTTTATGCCATAACTTGAACAATAGTTAACAGATTTCAATTCTTTTCGGAACATGTCTCTAAAGTTTCCCCTTTAAAAACGTATCAGGTTTCTAAGATGGCCGGGCCATGTTTGTTCATTTGTTGCATTCTCAAGTTACGTTATCACCCATATCTTGGAGATGTTTTGAGATATTAGATTTAAATTTTCGGCATTTGTCAGACACCATAGGAGGATATTTAGGGAGTTGCTGAGCTGAGATATTACTGAATTTAAGCGATACAAGATCACCATTTTCCAGCTGATTGATAGAGCTGTAGGTTTTTAAATTTCTTGTTCGGTTTCGGTTTTGGTTTTTCAGGTGGAGTAAAACCTCGGTTCGGTTTGGTTTTCGGTTTGTTCATGAGGGCAAGTAAAATTCAATAAAAATCATTCTAATGTCCGGAGTCATAACTGAATGGTAGTGAAATTGAGTGAAACTCAATGAATGCCCAAAATAAGCTATAATACATAAAGAATCAGGCAGGCCAATATAATAATTACCTAAATATACAGAACTTTTATTGTGCTTGGCCATTTTTTGAGGTCTGACATCTACACGCAACTTGAGGAAAGCTGCAAACACAAGTAAACTGAAATGTTGGAAATTCACAGAATGTATCCTTCCCAGAGTAGTGAGAGTACCCAGACACTGCCATTGGGATGGCAACATTCTGTAAATTTCTGCAGCAAGAGAGTATTTAATAAAAAAACGAAAAACTTTAGATTATGGGATGTCGACGGTTTTGGTTTTGTTTTTTTAAAAAAACTAAAAACCTCGGTTCGGTTAACCTACAGCTCTACTGATTGAAGTCACTGACTTTCAGTCATGGAGCTGTACTGCATTGTACTGAGTACATATATAAACAAAATGTGTTCAGCCGGTAAGTTTGTAGTACTTCAGGATGCAATATCACGATACATAAGAAATTAAAGTTGGAGAAAAAACTTAAAAATACCTTTTCAGTGTGTCAAGTTAATTTCTTTGATTCAGTTACTTCCCTTGTTGTTTCTCTCCAAGGTTGATTGCAGAGTACATGTAAACCCTGGAGAAACACCCCAAGGGAGATACCAAGTTGAAAAATGAATATTAAATAATAAATTCTGACATATTGCCATGTATCTGTAAACCATGCGTCATAAAACTTCACAAAACACATTAACATCAAAGTTATTCAATTAGGTCACAAAGTGTCTGTTCTCAGTAAATTCTGGGTTAATACAGCCAAGTGTATTGTATTCTTACACAAAAACATTAAAATTATTTACTTGAAGAAACACGATCTTCACAAAAGAACAATAACCCACCCCAACCCCTAAAAATGCAAATATTAAAACACTCCCCTTTTATAAAAGTGTGTGTGTGTGTGGGGGGGGGGGGGGGGGGGGAGGGTGCATATAGTAATCACTTTGTCAGTTCATCCTTCTGTCCATCAATCTGTCCATCCACCAGTCACACTTGTTTCTGGCAATAACGTTTGTACCATTGGTCGCACAGTTCTCATACTTCACAGGTAGGCAGCTTCTAATGGGATGATCATTGCGATTGCTCTTGGAATCTGTAAGTCAAAGGTCAAGGTCACTTACTATAAATAGAATTTCTGGTTTCCATGCAATAACTTGAGTTTTCTTTCATATACGAAGCTATAACTTCATATTGTGTTTGCATTTGAGATGTTGATCGTTGGGAATGCATTTAGGGTCAGTATGTCAAAGGTCAAGGTCACTGTTACTAACAAAAGAAAGGTTTGTCAAATAAGCATGGCTTATGACCACTCATTGGAGTGAGCTCAATCCAGTGAGGAGTCATAAGCTTGTTTTTGAGACAAAAATTAAAACATTAAATTTGAAATTGAATGGAGATTTTTGTATAATAATATTGGCTGGGTTTGTTCATTTCATTGGTTAAAGGGTTAATTAACTCACCTTCAGATGGCTGAAGGACAAGGGAGAGGGATGCAGTGGTAGGAGGTATTTCTCATGACCTCCCGCTCACTTTGTTTTTATTTTGGCTAATATTGCCCAGCACTAAACATGCATAATCTGAGAACATATGTGGTATTAAGCTTTCATAATTGGTGATTTATCAACAAAATTCTGTAGTATAACAGGCACCAACAGATTTTCTTCTGTGTCCTATTTCAACCATTGGAACCAGCTTCAGAATCAGCATAATCAGCAGATAAATAATCGGTTCATAGTAAGTTTTGATAATCGGTTCATCACTACTGGAAAGGGAGTCCCAGTGACGTGGAAAGGGAGTCCCAGTCACACTGAATGGGGCCAAAAACATCTTATATGGAAATGCAGTGTATTGTTATGTTTGTACAATGAAAACCAAAACGGAAAACCCAACTCTTTGTATGAAACTGAAACCAACATGAAATTTGAAAACCGCCCATCTCTTCTCTGCATTATTTTATTGATGTGCTTTTTGAGGTCATTGGAATTTCATATTGCTTATGTTAACAGTCATATGAGGCTTGAAAAGTTACAAATCTTTTTTTCAGGCCCTAGCACATGGTCCTTTTGGCTGCTGCATGCCCTCTTTCTATAACCAATGCAAACCATATGTCATGTATATTACCCAAGTTAATATAATTGATAAATTTGTCCCTTGAGTGCAGACACATTTATAGATCAATATTTTCCTTTGCACACCCTGCAGGGCAGATTTATGGATCAATATTTTTTTCTCACCCTGCAGGGCACATTTATGGATTAATATTTTTTTTCGCACACCATGCAGGGCACATTTATGGGAAATATATTCTTTTGCACACCATGCAGGGCACAATTATGGATCAATATTTTCTTTTGCACACCCTGCAGACATATTTATAGATCAATATTTTCTCCTGCACACCCTGCAGAGCACATTTATGGATTAATATTTTCTTTTGAACACCATGCAGGGCACATTTATGGTTCTATATTTTCTGTTGCACACCCTGTGGGCACATTCATAGATCAATATTTTCTTTTGCACACCCTGCTGTTTTATTTATAGATCAATATTTTCTTTTGCTGACCCTGCAGGTCACTTTAATGATCGGATCACTTTGAAACCTGGCATGCTTGTCTGTGGTAAAATCAAAAAATGTTTCCGTTGGCAGTGGTCTTTGAACTTAATTTAGTCAGGCATCAGTATATTCCTATGCCAAGTCAAAGTGCGTTTGTATGATCAGATTGCTTTGAAACTTGGTATGCTTGTTTGGAGTGATCTCTAGATTGGAGCTGTCAATTTTTTTCATTTCCATCAAAAAGGTCATCATTTTTCATCTTTTGTCCTTTAAAATCAGAGCATTTATGAATGGATTATTTTGAAACATGGTTCAAGTTCATCAAAAAGAATTTTGCTGTAGTAACGGCCTATTCATTGCTACTGGCAATGACCTTCAATCTTAGTACATTTGTGCATTAACCTCTTCTTTTAACACATCTCGGAGAGCGCATTCTTTTTTGGGGTTGTTTTGAAACTTGGTATGCTTATTCAGGGTGACCAAGATAGGAGCTATCGATTTACTTTTTATTTCCATCAAAAAGTTCCGCTGTTAGCACCGACCTTTGAATTTAGTGCTTTTGTGAATCAGCATTCTTATTTGACATGCATACAGTGCGCATTCACCATTGGTTTGTTTTTTAGCTCAACTTTGATATAGTCAAATTTGAGGTTATGCCATGGCCTGTCGTCTGTCTGTCCATCCATTCATGCACCAACAATTCAATACGGCTTGGGCTAGAATCTAAATTTATGAACCCATCTTTACGAAACTTCTTGGGTACCTCCGTTATCATTGTGGGACAAGAACAAATGTTTTGAGGTGCAGTCCAAAACTTAAGATGGCCGTCGGCAGTCATTTTGTACCGAAATTAGCGCAATCAGGTTTTTGTTCAGAACTTTTGTATGAAACTTCTGATTTGAATAAATTTTTTATGGAAGTTTAATAACATGGAATACATCACATATAATACTGTTTTTCTAGTCGAGTTGTGACGAAGTCAAAGTCGACTTATAGTTTGATGAATGGCGGGCGGGTGCTTTCATAAACAATTGGTTTCCGGATGATAACTTGATAATGGTTCAACCCATGATCATGAAACTTCATAGATAGGTTGGTATCGGTGAGAAGAAGCACCCTATTAATTTTGGACGTGCTTGGTCAAAGGTCAAGGTCACATTGACCTTCAACACGGTAAATTGTAAACAATTTGTTTCCAGATGATAACTTGACTACGGTTCAACCCACATTAATGAAGCTTCATATGTAGGTTGGCCTTAATGAGAGGAAGTGCCCTATTTATTTTGGACTCACTAGGTCACAGGTCAAGGTCACAGTGACCCTGAACATATTAAATCAAAACAATTGGTTTCTGGATGATAACTTGATAATGGTTCGACACCTATGTTCATGAAACTTCATAGTTAGGTTGGCATTAGTGAGAGGAAGAACCCTATTTATTTTGGACTCGCTAGGTGGAAGGTCAAGGTCACAAGGGCCTTCAACATAGTAAATCGTAAACAATTGATTTCCGGATGATAACTTGATAATGTTTCTACCCATGTTCATGAAACTTCATAGGTGGGTTGGCATCAGTGCGAGGAAGAAACATATTTATTTTGGACTTGCTAGGTGAAAGGTCAAGGTCACAGTGACCTTCAACATAGTAAATCATAAACAGTTGGACTTGATAATGGTTTGACCCAAATTCATGAAACTTCATAGGTAGGTTGGCCAAGATGAGTGGAAGACCCCTATTTATTTTGGACTCACTAGGTCAAAGGCCAAGGTCACAGTGACCTTGAACATAATAAATCGTAAACAATTGGTTTCTTATCAACCTACCTCAATTGTTTACTACAGGCTTGCACTACAGTGAAAGAACCTAACTTGGATAAAATACTCTCTATTTTAATTATTTTAATCTTTCCCAAGATTTGGGAAAGAAAAGTGGTGTAAAAACACCACGAAAAAATAAGCCCAAACTGGGTCGAGTGGCGTTGGCGCACACCCAGTATGGAATGCTCTTCCATAGTACAAATCCACGACTTCCGTAAAGCCCCAGTCACACCGAGCGTTCGCATGCCTGTCGTTCGAAAAATGGGGAAACGAAGTTAATTGCGAGCAGAACGTGTAAGAAACGCAGTTAAACGCGCTTGAACGTAGTTGAACGAACACCTAAAAATCGTGCGAGTTGAAACTTCAAACTGTTTCAAAGTATTGCTCGTTCTGGAAAAAAAATCCATACGAGCAAAACGTAAAAGTAATGTATCATGAAAGAGTCTTAAACGAGATATAAATGAGAAACAACGAAATGCAACGAGCCATGCGTGACTTGAACGAGTAATGATTTGTCGGTACGTTTGTGTTTCGTATGTATTGAGTATTGCACGTTTTGACTCATTCAAGTACGTTCATATTTCGTTCATATTTCTGTTTTTACACTCGTTCTGACTGCTGTCAAAGAATCTCGCATTACTTGTATTAAATGCGTATGTGTCGTTTTTATTTCGTTTCTATTTCGTTGGTGTCTCGCATGGTACGAATGAACTTTGTTTTGTGTTTTTTTACTCGCTCGGAGTCTCGCAGGTATCTCGCATAGCTCGCATGTATTTCGCATGTGTCTTGCATGAGTCTCGCATTAGTCTCGCATCAATCTCGCACAGTGGGGTCGTTTCTTTTGGCTCGCAGCCTTCATTCGACTCTCATTCACTACACTTGGATCACGTGTTTCTGTCGTTCGAATCTGGCATGTATAAATACCAATACGTTTCCCGTTATTTCATATTGTATTTGAAATTCAACAACACTACAGCAGATTTCTTTTTGATAGTTTACATTCTGTGTATTAACATCTCTGGATACTATGGGTCCAAAGAAGACCACCAACACCGCAAAACACACCACCAAGAGAGCCCCCAGGGCCAAACGCCAGAAGGAGGTGGTTGAACAAGAAGAATCCACCATGGAGGTTGATGTCAGTACCAGCCAAGCTCCAGCAACTGACACCAGCAGGATCCCACCTTCTCCTCCTGTCGAGGGCCAAGAAGGCAGTGAGGGTGACGAAGAAGATATAACCCCGGGACAGCCCCAAGAGCCAACCCAGCCAACAGACACTTCCAATAAAGGTAGGTTTTTGTAATTGTTTACTTTTTTATTATTTGTACTAAGCAATTTTTTGGAAATATTAATTTTTTATTTAATTTTCACTTATAGTATTCAAATTTATCTGTATTTAGGCAAAGGCAAGGACAAGAAGCGTGCTGTCCCTGTGCACCTGTCAGAGGAACAAGAGGAGCAGCTCATAGTATGGTTAGAGGACCACCCCATGCTTTGGAATTCTGGCAGCAAAGCATTCAAGAACAAGGAGGAGAAAGCTGCCCTTTGGGAGTTGAAGGGAGCAGAATTGGGGATAAATGGTAAGTTAAATTCAGTTGTATTTAAAAATATTTTACATATCGATGATAACGTTTATTTGTTTTTTGTCAAACACACCAAAAAAATGATGAATTATCTATTATTTTCTTTAGGAGATGATGTCCAAAGATGGTACAAGAATATACGATCACAGTTTGGGAAATTAACCAACCTCCCCTCAGGGTCAGGCGCCCAAATCCTTACAGAACGTCAGGAGTGGGTAGTACAGAAATGCCGCTTTATGTCTGGGAAGATCGGGCGAATAACTAAGAGACAAGGTTGCAAAGTAAGTATATAAGTTCTATCGGGCGAATAACTAAGATGCAAGGCTGCAAAGTAAGTATATAAGTTATATTGTTAAAAAATAAAAAATAAAATTAAATATGACCTGCCATACTAGTAAAATTTTCAACATTTAGATATTTGTAAGCAAATCCTAAAATATTTAAGATTTTAAAATAATTGTTATAGAAGTTTACTTTTAGAAATATATATATATAAAATATAAATATAAATATAATATAAATATAAATATAATATAAATATAAATATAAATATAGAAATAATTTTTATAGAAGTACAGTAATGCAGGACTGTACAATTTAATAGAAAGTAATTGATACTTATAATATTTTATAATTATAATATAATTTGTATTTCCAGCTCAAATACAGCTACCAGGAAAGGAAGAGTGTTGGGTCTCAACAAGGCACAAGTGGCACCTCAACCAGCACGCAACCTACCCAAGCCACCCAGGAGAGTGTAGCTACTCAAGACCCTCAATTCAGTCAACTGAGCGACAGCGATGGGGAAGGGGAGTATATGGAAGCCAGTCAACCACCCACACAACCCCCAAACCCACAAACTGGGGCTGATGATGACACCCAACCAAAACCAGGAACAAAGAGGCAAAGACGTTCCGCAATCCAGGACAAAAAAGATGAGGAACTCGCCCTAACTCTCATGAGAAACGTGCAAAAATCGCAGCAACTTCAGGGGTGGCTAAGTACAATGCTGGAGACCTTAACGAAGCAAGCCCAGTCACCACGCCTCGCATTTGGGAATTACATCACCAGCCAACTTGAAAGCATCGACCAGTCTTTCTGGCTTGCGTATCAAAGTGAAGCCTTCCAACTCCTCGATAAATACATGCGTAAATCACAGAATATTGCCAATTTCACCACACCCAGGACATCACTATTTCAGCCCATATCAACAGCACAACAGAGCAGCCGCAGACAGCTATCACCACCTGTCCGTCCACAAAGCTGCGATGCTATGATAGAATTTCAAACACCAGTAAGCTGGAGAGATGATGGAGCGCCACAGGGACCCACCGCCACACCTGTCCTCCACACACCCGAAGTGCACATGTCAAATATATCTGGGGTCTCGAGTTGTATAACCAAGCAATAGTGACCACCGCCAGTAGTGTAGCAGAGTCAACAGTCCCAACCACAGTAGGACAGTCATCTTCGTCATATTACCAGGAATACCCCTCTCAAAATATTGTGTCAGTACAACATCTTGAAACAGCTCAACCAAGTGTGCCTACTTGTGTGCCTACTTCTTTTACTGCAATGCTGAATGAGGATACTATTATCGTGTCAACTACCTCAACAAATACAAGTAATAAGAATACTCAGTCATTCATGTGAATTCGTGAAATGTTTGAAAGAAACCTCATAAACTAAGCTGCTTCTGAAGTCAATTATCATCTCAATGACAATAAGAATGTTGACATGTATAACACGTAGAATAAAACGAAATTTTGAATATATGTGATGTATCCCATGGTACTAAACATTCATACAAAAAATTATTCAAATCAGAGCTTTCGTATGGAAGTTCTGTACAAAAAACAGATTTCTGCATTGTCGGTACAAAATGGCAGCTGGCAGCCATCTTGAATTTTGGACCGCACCCAAAAACACTCATTCTCGTCCCACGGTCATAACAAAGGTACCCAAGAAGTTTCGTAAAGATTGGTTCATAAATACGGCCTCTAGCCCGAGCCGTATCCAATTGTAGACAGACGGACAGATGAACGGACGGACGGACGGACGGACGGACGGACGGACAGATGGATGGAAGGACGGACGGACAGACAGGGATCACGATAATATCCCCGCATTTTCAAAAATGCGGGGATAAAAAAAAATATTCTAACTAATTAAAAACATAAATATTTTATTAGTGTTGGTAATGGTAAGGCCAACGTCATTTCGTCGAGTTGCGATTGTTGAGTTATACATGTATTTTTACCACAAAATTGTGAGAGTCATGTAAAATATGACAATAAGTACATCCTTTTCGCTCAGGTACCCTAGAAATTAATTACTGCTGTAATCTGTTTGACCGAGAATCACGGCGATTTTTATATCGTGTCGGACGGACATTGACTCGAGAAACAATCGCCAATATTAGTTGGTGACTTCTCTTAGATCTTGAGTGAAGATATCGTGGACCTAGGATATTCATGTAATGGTCACTTGCGCAGTGGTGTAAACACTAAGTTAAACATGAAATTCCAAGCTAAACAGAAAACTAAACACAACTTTTAATGTCAAGGAAAATGTTTAAAATGCAGCGTATGAGGGGTTAATCATGGAACAATGATACTGAGGAACATGTATGATGAATATAAGTGCCATGGGAAGAGAAGGAGCACAGCAGCTGACCTTGTTTGTTTGTTTGTTTGGTGGTGGTTAATGTCACAGATTTATGCACCATGGCTAATCATGACACAACATGGAGATGAAGTCAAGTTTAGTCAATCGTTGATCAGCATGTTGCCCATTTTAGAGGACTTTCACCCCAAGCATTGGTGACTGGGTCCTATTTTACTAGTAAAGCGGAACTGGTTTACCACAGTAAACAAGTGCTGCTTACTTCCCGGGAGCAGCTGACCTAAACACTAAGTTAAACATGAAATTTCAAGCTAAACAGAAAACTAAACGCAACTAAAATGCCAAGCAAAATGTTTAAAATGCAGTGTGTGAGGGGTTAATCATGGAACAATGATACTGACGAACATGTATGATGAATATAAGAGCCATGGGAAGAGAAGGAGCACAGCAGCTGACCTAAACACTTAAACATGAAATTCTGAGCTAAACAGAAAACTAAACGCAACTAATGAAAGTGTCAATGACACTGTAGCTCAACTTGTTAAGACATGTACATGTATAGTACGTGACACAGCAATGACAAACATCTAGGTAATGACCTGATAACAAAGGTACATATAAAGTATTGTAATGGTCTGTACATAAATATTGACCATTAAGGCTTCCACGTTTAGACAAAATTGTAAACGTTTTAAACGACTGTCTGTAAACGAAACGGAAACGTTTACACGTACTAACAATAAAAGTAGTCAATATTTGATAGAAGTGTGTAATAATACACAGTAAGTTCATCATATCTTTGCGTACAAGGCATACAATTTATGTTATTGAGACAGCCGATTTACAGTTCGTCCAGAAACAACGTAGACGAGCGATCACAGCTTGCAGATGCCGAAGACAAAGTCGTTCGGTCTATGGGGGGGGGGGGGGGGGAAGGTCTGGGGGATTCTCCCCCAGGTAAATTTTGAAATTTATGGGGGTCTCTGAGCTCATTCTGGTGGGTTCGGGGTGAAATTCCTTGTGTTTTTTCAAACAGTAATGTTGGAGCGAGTTGCCATGGCACACAATAGTGACAATACCGGACTTGAGAGTGGAATGCAATGTCGCAAAAATAAACAAAGTCTACAAACCATGCAGGGGAATCCAAATTTTCAAACACTGCAAGTGCCAGTCTGTCTGTCAAACTCCATAAATCGATCCTAAGATCATCCCATGTGTGAATAATAAATTAATAATCCATGTCAGGTGAACGAAATCATCGAAAACAATTGTGTATCACTTTGGGAATATACACGTAAATCCGAATAAACTAAAACATCCCACACACGTTTCGAAAGAAACACCAAAGATAAGCACGTGCCATGCGGCTCACGTGACTGTGTCACATATGATATCACATGATTTGAAGATGATTTCGTTCGGTTACTGTGGCGGCGGCGCCAGTCAGAACCAGTACACAGTTTTTCTGAAGCATTACCAAAATATTGCATTGCAAAGTTGGACATTTTTTTTTTGTTTCTTTGACTTTCTGCATCAATCTGCAATTTTGAAATTACTCTATTAAAACTTCATTCCGTGTACACGTTTACCAGAACTGTAAACGTTTAATGCCCATAAACGAAATGTTCACATTTACACGTGTAAACGTGGAAGCCTTATTGACCATAGCCTGTAACAAAAGAAAAGGTAAAGTATTGTAAAGGTGGGCGACAGTCAGATGCTAAACTAAAAAAGAAATCTTTGAGTCCCAGAGTGGGTGACTCTGACTGAACCTCAAAATATGTGTTCTCATAGCACAGTGATAACAAAGGCACCCAAAAACACTTGTTCCTGTCCCAAGGTGATAACAAAGGTACCCAAGAAGTTTCATGAAGATCAGTTCATAAATACAAGCCGTTTTGAAGTTGACAAACAACTGATTGGACCTAATTTCGGTACAAAATGGCCACTGGCAGTCATCTTGAATTTTGGACTGCACCCAGAAACACCCGTTCTCGTCCCAAAGTGATAACAAAGGTACCCAAGAAGTTTCGTGAAGATCGGTTCATAAATACAGCCTCTAACCCGAGCCGTATTGACATGTGCACTTACTGTGTATAAGTAACACTGAATAAATCCAAATTCATCTAATTTGCATAATTTCTGAAAAAAACCTGTATTATAAGTGATGTATTCCATGTTACTAAACATTCATACAAAAATTTATTCAAATCATAACTTTCATACAGAAGTTCTGTACAAAAAACTGATTGCACTAATTTTGGTACAAAATGGCTGCTGGTGGCCATCTTGAATTTTGGACCACACCCAAAAACACTCGTTCTCATCCCACTGTGATAGCAAAGATACCCAAGAAGTTTCGTCAAGATCGGTTCATAACTAACTAGCCTGAGCCGTATAGAAATTGTGTACAAAAAACTGATTAGGCTTAATTTCGGTACAAAATGGCCACTGGCAGCCAACTTGAATTTTGGACCACATCCAGAAACACTCGCTCTCGTCCCAAGGTGATAACAAAGGTACCCAAGATGTTTTGTGAAGATCGGTTCATAAGTACAGTCCCTAGCCCAACCCGTATTGACATGTGTACTTACTGTGTGTAAGCTGCACTGAAAAAATCAAAGTTCATCTAATTTGCATAATTTCTGCACGAGAAAAAAACCTGTATTATATGTGATGTATCCCATGGTACTAAACATTCATACAAAAAAATTTTCAAATCAGAGCTTTCATATCGAAGTTCTACGCAAAAATCTGATTGCACCTAATTTTGTACAAAATGGCTGCCAGCGGCCAACTTGAATTTTGGACCAGACCCAAAACCACTCATTCTTGTCCCACGGTGGTAACAAAGATACCCAAGAAGTTTCATAAAGATCGGTTCATAAATACGGCCTCTAGCCCAAGCCGTATTGAATTGTTGACAGAAAGACGGACGACTGGCCATGGCATAAGCTCAAATTTGACTTACGTCAAAGTTGAGCTAAAAATGTCAAGAAAAATGTTTAAAATGCATGGTATGAGGGGTTAATCATGATACTGAGGAACATGTATGATGAATATAAGTGCCATAGGAAGAGAAGGAGCACAGCAGGTGACCTAAACACTAAGTTAAACATGAAATTCTGAGCTAAACAGAAAACTAAATGCAACTAAAAATGTCAAGAAAAATGTTTAAAATGCAGGGTATGAGGGGTTAATCATGAAACAATGATACTGAGGAACACGTATGATGAATATAAGTGCCATGGGAAGAGAAGGAGCACAGAGCTGACCTAAACACTTACATTGTAAACATGCAGTTCTGAGCTAAACAGAAAACTAAACGCAACTAAAAATGTCAAGAAAAATGTTTAAAATGCAGAGTATGAGGGGTTAATCATGGAACAATGATACTGAGGAACACGTATGATGAATATAAGTGCCATGGGGAAAGAAGGAGCACAGTAGCTGACCTAAACACTTAGTTAAACATGAAATTCTGAGCTAAACAGAAAACTAAATGCAACTAAAAATGTCAAGGAAAATGTTTTAAAATGTAGTGTATGAGGGGTTAAATCATGGTAGAATGATAATAATCATCATATAGCAGCATTATAAAGGCCATGATATGGAAATAGGGCGATTAAGTGACCTAAACAGAAGCTTTAACATTATTGGATATGTACGCTGATGCCGACCGATCGAGTCATGCCATAAGCTCACACAACTAAAGTTGGTGAGCTAAAAATAATGACGTAAGACGAATGTCCCGACTCCCGAAATTGAGAAATATGAAATAATTTTATAATTATTATAAAGTCACGGCCCTGAATGCAGAAAACTACCATTGTTCACTTTCATCATCCAATAACAGCCTTGGATCCACCAATTCTTGCATTTATTTGTGTCTGGCATCCTCAAAAAGTAGATTTTCAAAGCACAGATGTCAAAATGTTGTTACTGACTGAAGGGCCAAACAAAGAATGTTGTTTGCGCCAGTTTCAGTCACTTCCTGATGGCAGTGCATGCGCAGAGGGTAAAAGTATGGAGGACCAGATAGGACTTTAATTTTCGGTACTGCAAGCAAATTTTGGGGATGGGGGGGGGGGGGTCAAAAATGGTGTTTGGCCATTAATAACAGTTAGTTTGCACCAGCAAGTCTGGGCCATTGGTTTATAGTATAAAAATATTCTTTTGGAGACTGGGCAGTATTATCAGTATTTGGATTTTTTGTGGTGATTTTACAAACAAATGTATCCATGTTTTGAATTGTTTTCCAAGTTGAACGAGGTCACAGATATTAATTGATAAAGTGTTGGTGGCAAAACATTTTTATTAGGCTATTTCAAAATGATCATGTGCTGGGTTGTTCGACCATACACATCTCACACAAGTTTCGCTACCCCCCCCCCCCCCACACCCCCGCATTCAACAATAGACCGAATAAATCACTTAAAAGACGATTATCAGATTTGGCAGCGACTTTGATTTCACTGTCCTTGATTCTTGTGAAAATGAAAACAGTGCATTTCTACAATTTTTTCTGGGCATTTTCTTTCATTGTCACCACTAATTTACCAGGGGAACCTGATTCAAAATGATATCGAAGCATGTTCTAGTCCAGTTACAATGCATTTCTTTTCTTAACGATATGTGTCAGAGATCAAAGTTAACGATCTTGTGAATAACGCACCACATTCTGTGTTACATAGTGCTAAAGTTATCGCATGTTTAACGAGGTTTACTTGACAATTCTGCACTAGGTGTGACAGGACTTCTAGTTTTAACTGTATATCTGCAGTGTCAAAAATCCCGCCTATTGTCTTCAACGAGGGATTCCGCCCTGTCAGTGCAAACTTGGACCCAACATCCATAATATAATTTTTTACAGTTTTGGTATGGTACGTCCCGCAGAACATAATCCACTAACAAAAATATACTACAGACTCAACTACGGTCTCATCAGAGTGATAACACATCTGATAACTAATGGATATACAGGCGTTTACATAGCTTATTCTAGCAGATTCCAGACTAACCTTTTTTCCGGAAGAGTGCCGCCCACACATGTAGCACCATAATAGATATAAAATATAAAATACAAGCTTGTATTTCATATCTATTGAGGGAGATGAAGACAATCGATCCAACAAATCGTTAACAAAAGTAATTTCTCAAGTTCTCAGCTTGTGCCGAGCACCTGTGTCGCCCCCCCCCCCCCAAATAACTGCTTAAGGTGTTATATAAGTAATGGAATTTTGTTTATTTTGAAAACTCTCACCTCTGATATTCCTAAAATTCAAATTAAATATACACAAATTGTACATCAAAATAAAGATTGAGATTTGGCCACGAGTTGTTCTCACAAAATATTGTAATTTGAATTTTGTGTATATTTAATCTGAGTTTAAAGAAAACATGTATCAGAGGTGAGATTTTTAAACTAAACAAAATTCCATTACATAAAAAGTACCTTAAAAACTTTTGAGATTCTAAAAAATCATATTTTTTGGGTCGGTACTCATTTAATTTTTTTGTTCGGTACTCATTGGGTTTTGGTCGGTAATTAGCACTTTTAGTAGGCTTTGCGGTTTTGGTCGGTAATTTGTAGGACCCAGTATCTATACTCGCCTACTTTTCAGTCTGTTTGGAACAAAAAGTATAAAAAATTGTCACTTATGATTAAGATCTCGACCCTGGTATGTATTAAAATTAAAATTTTTTAGTAAATTTTGTTCCTTAACATACCTACTACAATTGTTTACAATTGGCTGTAATGTAAGTGCAAGCCCTACTTCGGAACTAACTCAAGCTTTTAAGAAACTTTTCCAAACAAGCTGGAAAAGTAATCAAGTGCAAAAGCATGAAAAAGATAGAAAAAGGGTTGAGCGAGACCAGCGCTCGAAATTACAGGCACTCTCTCTGCACACCTCTTGCATTTACCGAGCGCATGTGCTACAACCGTGATGTCAATTCCGTATTTCCGCCAACGAGAAGTTTGTAATTTAGTGGGGAGGCATCGATATCAAAGATATCCCCAAAGAGGGTGGGCCTCCCGTAAACAATTGTGGTAGGTAAATTTTAATTTCTTTTCGACCTACTCACAATTGTTTACAATTGGCTGAATAACAATAGGAGGAGGTGAATCACATAACCAATACCAACAAGAACAGCAGAAAGAAAAGCAAGGAAGGCAGAGAACAATAAGCGAAACCTGTAATGAAGATAGAGAGAAGGCACCCGAAAAGAATAAGGCTGAGCGAAGCACAACCTCGATAAAAACAATTTTAACGAGGGTGCACAACAGCCTGAGCAGCAAGGAGAGGGCCTAAAGAATGAAGGTCCTCAGATTGCTGCTGTAGGTGACGGAGATAAAAGGAGGAGAAGGTAGAAGTATTCCTCCAGTAAGCCGCATTCATAACATCCCGGAGCGAAACAGAATTGGAGAATGCCCAGGATGTAGAAATGGCACAAACCTCATGAGCATTAAACCAGTTCGAAACAAGATCCGAAGCAGACAAGCGGAAATAAGCCAGCTTGATTGCAAGACAGATCCACCTGGAAATAGAATGGGAAGAGATAGACTGCCTCTTAGGAATGAGAGACAGAAAGAAACTCTTCCGACCCCTCCTAAATAACTGAGTGCAAGTAATGTAAGTCTTGATCGCACGAACAGGACAAAGAAGAGGTCTCTGACCATCGACAGCAGGAAGAGCCCAAATGCAGATGGGAGGAGGTATCAGGAAGTTGATTCTTTGCAGAAAAGAGTAATCAGTAGTGAAGGTGACACTGTTAGCCTCATTTCTGAAGAAAGCAGAATCACCAGATAGCGCATGAAGCTCACTGTCTCGTTGAGCTGAAGCAAAGTTGATTCTTTGCCAGAAAAGAGGAATCAGTAGTGAAGGTGACAATGTTAGCCTCATTTCTGAAGAAAGTAGAATCAACAGGTAGCGCATGAAGCTCACTGACTCGTCGAGCAGAAGCAAACGCTTTGAAGGAAAGCCGTCTTATAGGTGAGAAAATGCATATCGGTTTCAGATAAAGGCTCAAATGGCGCCCCCTCCAAACAGTGCAACACCCATGCCAAGATCCACTTGGTTGTAAGAAGCAAAACTCGAGGCCTCTTCAAAGAAAAGTGCCGAATGAGTTTGGAGAGAAAAAGATTATGACCGATGCACCGCTTTCCCACATAAGAGAAAGTATCAGACAGCATAGACCGATAGCCCTTAATCGTAATAGGCTGGAGGCCTTGAAGTCAAAAAGATATACCAGAAAATCCTTAATTCGAGCGATTGGCGGATCACGGTAATCCACATTGTGATCTGCACACCAGCGGCAGAAAACCTTCCACTTCGCATCATAAGTCATGCCAGTGGAATGTAACCGCGATGCAGAAATGCACTCCACTTTTCGTCTCAAAAAACCTCTACGTCGGCGACAGGACCTGATAAAAGACAGGCGTGAAGGGACATGCGCGCCAGGTTGTTGTGATACTTCCTGGGATGACCTTGGGAAAGAAGATTGCGACGTAGAGGTAGACGAATCGGCCGATCTGCCAACAGAGGCCGCAGCAGATTGATCCACACCCTCTGTGGAGACACAACTGCAACTGCAAGCACAAATCTTCAGTAATACCTGAGGAAGAATCGGTGCAGGAGGGAAGGCATAGCCGATCCAACCTGTCCAGTCCAGAGACAGAGTCTGCCGCAAATGCGAGAGGATCTGGACAAGGGGAGACAAAAGTCTCTACCTGATGATTCCAGCGAGTGGCAAACAGGACAACCTAAGGACGGCCCCACCGCTCGCAAATCACCTGAAACACTGACCGATGTAGCATCCATTCGGTTGGAAGGACACTGTCGCGTCGGGACAGGGAGTCTGCTAGAACGTTGAGATGCCTGGGAACGTGTCGAATGGACACCTGAGCGTTTACATCCCGTGCCAACAGTAGAAGATCCAGAGATAGCCGATACATGGGAATCAAATGTGTGCCTCCTTGATTCCGTATGTAGGCCACTACTGTCGAATTGTCCGAAAGTAGGACAATATGGTCTCGCCATGGGTGGACAGACCGAGAGGATCCAACGTCGCACCCCAGCCCCGATCGCTGGCATCCACAGTAAGGATGCGATCGGCCAAAGGAAGATCCAGCGGAACACCCTGTGTCAGCCAGGGAACATCAGCCCAAGGGTGGAGGTGACAAAGCAGGAATAGGAAGTTCCAGGTCCAACGGATCTACATTCGGATGCCAATGATCCAACAGGAAGTGTTGGAGAGGTCAGACAAACAAGCGACCGAGCGAAATGAGATCTGTTACCGAACCGCAAAGGCCCAGCATCCGAAGGAAAATCTTGGCCGAGACTGAGGAAGATTGAAGCAGATTCCGAGTCAAGGTGGAAAGAATCGTCGCCTGAGCTTTGGAGACCGACACCACATTGTGAAGAGTGTCGGGAACCAACACCACATTGTGAAGACTGTCGAAATCCATCCCCAAATGACAAAATTGCTGAGAAGGAAGGAGATCCGACTTCTCGCGATTGACTCTGAAACCCAGCGACGCTAGTAGGCAAAGAAACTGCCGGACATCTAACTCCAGAACAGCAGTATCGTGGTGCTGTTGGGGGATGTCGTCCAGGCTGACGAAGTCACAGCCGACTGAGTATGGTAGAAAGCAAGCACATGTGACATCAGTCGGGTGAAGGCCCAAGGAGGCAGGTTCACACCGAACAGGAGAGCTCTGAATTGATAAGACTCGATCCCAAAACGAGAACCGAGGGTATTTCCGTGACGCCAAATGAATGGGTTCATGGAAGTAGGCATCCTTCAGGTCGATACTGGCAGCAAAGTAGCCCTGATGAACTGAACGTCGAACCGACCAGAAAATCTCCATGATGAAATGAGGAGCTATTATGTACTCGTTCAGGATACTCAGATCTATTACAGGACGAAATTGGCCATTTTTCTTCGGCACCAAGAAAAGTCTCGAGTAAAACCCTGGTGAAAGGGTGTTCCTGACCACCTCGATCGCCCCTTTGGAGAGAAGTTTGTCGATCTCCTGCATCAGAAGGTCCAGACGTAGAGAATCGGAAGGGACCCGAGCCTAGAGTGGCACCCAACATAAACTGGGGTGCCGATGGAAGGACAGTCACAGACCGGATTGTATGACATCGAGGACCCAAGTGTATGACGTTATCTTTGTCCAACGGTCAAAAAATAGCAACAGCCTTCCCCCGAATGGAGGCGAATCGAGGTGAGAACCTTCACTTGCAGCCTCGACAAGGCCCCCAAGAGGAGAAACTACCACCTCGGGAAGTAACAGAGTCCTGAGACTTTCCTGCCAGAGGCTGTCAGCGAGCCTGGCCGCGTCGGCACTTCTTCTGAGCAGACGGAGCCAAAGGCATATCCGACGTCGCCAATGAGGCAGATGCAGCAGGATGCTTGGATGGAGGCAGAAAGGCATCAGCTCTAGGAAAGAAAGAACCCTTGAGGGCCTTAGAACGCATTTTGGCATCTAAGCCCTGGAAGGACTCAACAACCTGAGCCAATTGCAGAGGACGCAAAGCCCCAGAGTTAGAAGGCTCAACAGGGTTACGGCGTTCCACAGAGGACCGCGGCCAGACGGTAACAGATGGCTGGTCTGAAGGTTGAATGTCCAGCAATAAGCCAAAGCCTGCCCCAAGACTGACGGGGGAGGGGGGGAGGCCATCACCTTCAAGGAAATCATCATCCTCTGTTGCAGAGGAGACGTAGCCCAACTCGGGCTGACCAGCAGAAACCTCCTATATCCAAGGGGCCAGGCGAGACATCTCGGCGACCGGCAAATGGAGGTTGTACCTCAGGAGGCACAGGGAGGCCAACTTGTGGGTTGCCAGAAAGCAACCAGGTGAGCGCCAAAACGGCCTGACGCAGGTCACCCTGAGAATCCGTCACAGCAGCATCGCCCGACGGAGTGTCCTCCCAATGGACCCTTCTGGCAGAAGAACCCAAATCCTCAGAAGAGACCGATGGTGAACGTCGATCGGCAGATAGAATAGAGAGACGGTGAGAAGACACCAGGGGATAGTCCCAATTGCAACGCCCAGGGGCAATCACTGACCTCTGCGGAACAGAAGGTCCTGCCTGCAAATCCTCTAAAGAGACCGACGGCGTATGTCGAACGGTAGCTGGACCTGGGACACAGTGAGAACACACCAGAGGATTGTCCTAAGAATGACAGGATCCTGCCATTGGCCTCTGAGCGTCAGAAGGCCCCTACTGCCCATCCTCTGAGACCAACAGCAAGCATCGATCGACATCCAGACTCGGAACACAGTGAGGAATCACCGGAGGAAGGTTCTGAGAGAGACAGCTAACCAGGACTGTCACTGACCTCTGCCAACAGCAGGCCCTGGATGCCAATGTCCCAACCCCATCCTGCTAGTCGGCACACTAGCAGGGGAAGGAGGAACAATAAAAAATTCGCTCGAGGGGCAAGGAATCGCTGCCGAAGCAACCGAACGGCTCAAACCTAGCCAGATGAGACGGAGCAGACAGCAAACCCGCACAGCTTCGCCGCAAAGCCAGGGGAGGCTGAGACAGCCTGAGAGCTCACAGACACACCAGCAGATACAGTCTCAGTCCCCCGAGACTGTATACCATCCCCAGAGGAGATGGAAGAGCCACCATCATACAGAATAGGATCTGTAGTAACAATTTCCTCAGCAACTGTCGACGGCGTAGGAGGCAAATCAGAGAGGGTCACCGAGCTGACCTCGGAGAAGCTCTCTATGAAAACAGACGCCTCAAGAGTGACATCAGAAGACAAAGGGACCACAGTCTCCATGTCAGGTATCACCGCACTAGCACCGCCAACAGTTGCAGAGAAACTCGCTACAGAAAAAGACAGAACAGCATCCTGTGTGACAGAGTCACTGAAATATCTGATAAGGCACGGCTACCCTTACCCCGAGAAAGAGGGCTTCTAGCTCTAGACAGAACCACCTTGTTAACAGAAGCCCAGAATTCTGAGGACCAAATACCACATGGTTGGGCCTGAGTACAATTGTTGCAAGTGACACAGGTGGAATGAGAGTCGTCCACATGTTTCACCTGCAAGCAAGAGGAACAAGGAATAGTCTTACAGTTAAAACTAAAAGTCCTGTCCTGAAATGCGCACAAATAGCACGTCGATAAGCGCGTTATTCTACGCGATACGACCATAGTAAGGCTATCAAATTCTGTAAACATGGCCTGTGCACAAGCAATGTTTCAGCCAATGGGCCTCCGGGTAACCCGGAGGTCCATTGGCAGAAACATTGCCCGTGTTTGCTATGAGTAACCAGGAGAACCTGTCGTGCTTTGGATACCATTCGATATGGCAATTGCGTGCAATTCCTACGCGCAATTAAGCCTGGATAAGCGCACAGTTCGTGATGGGACTTCTAGTTTTAACTGTAGGCATAATATGAAAATGAAATATGAAATCAAGCTTCCCGCCGACGGAAAACAGAACAATGGTTGTGTTCACACGTGGGGAAAAAACAAGACTATGTGTGGAAAAACAAGCAAAAATTATCAAAAATAGCATTAAATGGTAATAATTTTGAAAGCTTGAAAAGGATACAATCCACTTGCACACAATCAGATGAAGATAGCACGTACAATAAGTTGTTCACGAAGATAACAGCTAGGAATAGCACGAGTCACAAAAATTTCCGACCATGTACAATGGCGGAAATAAAAGGAATTGATGCCACGGTTGTTGCGCAATCGCTCGATAAACGCAAGAGGTGTGCAGAGAGAGTACCTGTTATTTCGACCCTTTTTCGATCTTTTTCGTGCTTTTGCACTCTATTACTTTTCCAGCTTGTTTGGAAAAGTTTCTTAAAAGCTTGAGTTAGTTCCGAAGTAGGGCTTGCACTTACGTTACAGCCAATTGTAAACAATTGTGAGTAGGTTGAAAAGAAACACATTTTTTACAGTAAAATTATATTTTTTAAGGTCATAGAACCGACAAGTTTTCCCAAAATAGACAAAAACAAATGGTTCCAAAACACGATACTTCAACAATTTTCATACAAGCAATGACAGGCAATGGTACTGTTTTCTAAAGAATATTTGGAGTGCTGATGTTTCAAACTGAAAAGTGATTTTATTGTTGAAAATCAACTTTTAAACTGCAAATTACACTAACAACAGAACTAAAGATTCACATTTGGAAAAGTTAAATTTCTGAACCAAAATTAATCTGAACCATGTATCTACAGCACTTTACTGACAACTGAACTTTGAAGTGCTTTTTGAATTATTTAAAACATATTTTTAATCTCCACTCTGAAAGATTTTTTTAGTACAGTGGAACCCGTTAATTGAATAGTCACTTTGCCAATGAAAATTATTCGATTAACAGGAGTATTCAATTAACAGGGATTGTGTCACTTTCCTGTGTTCTAGAGATAAACTTAGCATTTATTCTATTATATTTTGTTTGACAGAGCTCTGTGAGCTCTGTCAAACAAGATCTAATAGATTAAATGCCTGTATTGGATGTACTGAGGCCAAATAGGTCTACAAACAAAGGAAAACTAGGGCAAATCAGGGTAATTTCTCGACAGGTTACAATATTTTTTATTCAATTAACAGGAGTTTACTCTATAACCTATATTCAATTAACTGGTCAAATGTGTACAGGAGGTATGGTAAATGGTTTTGTGCTGGGAAATTATATTCAATTAACAGGGTTATTCAGTTAAGAGATATCCAATTAAGTGGGCTCCACTGTATCAGTATTAAGATGTGTAACCTTAAGAATGCATGCTTAGGATTCACTGGAGCTTTACCATCAACTGAACAATGATTGTCCATCTAGTGTTAGAGAAAGAATAATTAGTGTATTTATCCTTGACCAGTCAGCTGTATCATGTATTGCCATTTCATAAGAAGGTAGTTCAGCAATCCGAACGTAGTGGCTACCCCTCTACATTCAGATTCTTACCATTCAATCCTATAGAAAAAGTTCACATCAACTTTTTATGGGAACTTAAAACTCGAAATTAGGAATATATATCAAGCTTTCGCTCTTATTACCGGCTGCAATCGATAGTACATGTATTTCCTTACATTTGGGCAGAGTTTATTGATCCAAACTATGTTTTATCTTTTAATTATCATTATTTTAGTACTCTCGAAGCATCAGTGAGTGTTTCGAAATCGGCCATGTTTTTGTTTAAATATAGAACAGTAAAAACAATAACCCGGTAATGGCGCCAAAACGAATAGACCTTTTCATTGATGCAGATCGGAAATTCGATTGCATTTGCGCATAGGGGGTTGATAACCTCCTCTGTGAGAATGCGATCGAGTTTCATAATCTCCTCTGTGCGAATGAGATTGATATTAGGATTCCGCATCGATAGGAACTTTTTCTATTGGATTGAATGGTAAGAATCTGAATGTTGAGGGGTAGCCACTACGTTCGCATCGCTGAACTAATAAGAACTAATAAGAACAAACATTCATGCATATCTGTACTAAATACATCAGCCAAGGTGTTATGTACATCTTGCATGTGCCATTTGTCTCTTAAGGTGTCAAGTCTTGGTGTCATGACTGGAAAAATATTTTGGAATGGACAATAAAAACATGTTTTAATTAATTTTAAAATCACCTCAGAGTTCATTTCTTGGTAAAGTGCTATTGATATATGTTTTGGATTAATTTTGGTGTCATTAATTTAAGAGTGCCGTGTGTGAATTTTCCGTTCTGTTGTTAGTGCGATCTAAATTTTAAAAGTTGATTTTCAACAATAAAATTACTTTTTAGTTTAAGGGGACATCCAACCTAACTTTGGTCAAATTTCATGTAATTTTCTTCCAAGTCTAAAAAATATCCAAGATGAAAATAACCCCAATAAATTATATACCAAAATGCTTGGAATGAAACATAGAACATGTGGAAACTGAAATTTGCCATGGAACTGCTGCCACATGGTAGATACATGTACAGTTAAAACTAGAAGTCCTGTCGCGAAATGTGCGCTTATCTAGGCTTAATTGTGCATAGGAATTGCGCACAATTGCCGTATCAAAAAATTTCCAAAGTATGGTAGGTTCTCCTGCTTACTCTATACAAACATAGGCAATGTTTCTGCCAATGGACCTCCAGGTTACCCGGAGGTCCATTGGCTGCAACATTGCTTGTGCACAGGCAATGTGGACAGAATCTGATAGCCTTACTACGGTCATAACGCGTAGATTAACGCGCAGATCGACGAACAATTTATGCGCATTTCATGACAGGCCTTCTAGTTTTAACTGTAGCACTGCCTGAAAGTCTGCTATGGCAGAAGTAACCGACCAGATTTTAGACAATAAAATACATATACCTTAAATTTGTTGAATAGTTAAATTCTACAATCCTTCTAGTACAGACTCTGAGAAATCGTTTTATCATTCTTGGAAGGAAAAGACCACAAGACAAATTGTAATTTAGGATGCCTACATTTTAAAAAGGCTGCCATTTTTCTTGTGTTTTTTTACCTTTTATGAAGTTCACCAAGGTTCAAATCCACACAGTTCAGAAGAATACGGTTAAAACTAGAAGTCCTGTCACGAAATGCGCACAAATAGCACGTTGATATGCGCGTTAATGTACGCGTTATGACCCAAGTAAAGCTATCAAATTTTATTCATATGGCCTGTGCACAAGCAACGTTTCAGCCAATGGACCTCCGGGTAACCCGGAGGTCCATTGGCAGAAACATTGCATGTGTTTGCTATGAGTAACCAGGAGAACCTGCCGTGCTTTGGGTGCCATTCGATATGGCAATTGCGCGCAATTCCAACGCGCAATTAAGCCTACATAAGCGCACTATTAGTGACAGGACTTCTAGTTTTAACTGTAAGTATGGAGTCATGAGAGAGTACATCGATGAAAAATGAAGAATGTCCAATATGGCTTTTGTGAGTCAGCTGTGACCATACCCCTATGGTATAGATACTGATTCCATGTTGTTTTGTAAATGCATTTCTAATACAAGCTATGATAATGTATTTCTATGAATTATAATTATCATGTATTGCATTTTATCTATACCCTTAAATAAATAATCTAATCTAAGGCCACACAAAGTAGATCTTCTGTTTCTCAGGCCATTGTTTGTGAAATTGCATGCGGGCGAGCGTTTTTTTATTTTATTTCAGTAATTACTTCTTTGCCATCAAAAGTTCATGTTCCTAGTTCAAGTTTTAGGCCTCATAATCTACAGAATAGCATTGGTGGTGGAGTATTTCATCCCTTGAGTGCAAGAAGGCTTTGCAGTGCTAAAGCATTGCAAAGCCTTCTTGCACTCAAGGGACAAATTCATCAATTTTTTTAACTTGGGTAAAATATCAGACATAAACCATTTAATTTTTATTTTTTTACGTTTAAATTGGTTATAAAAAGAGAGCATGCGGCAGCCAAAAGGACCATGCGGGAGGGCCTGAGAAACAGATTTTTTATTTTTTTAGGCCTAATCTAATCTACCCCCACAATCCTGTGCCTTTTTGCATAAGATCTGTATCAAATTGGTAACATACGATGAGATTGATACACTAGAAGAGGGTGAACTGCCAAACTTCCTCATTTAGTGTTATATGTGTCCATTTCTGGGGTTGCATGACCAGTGACAGCTGCCGAGAGTGTCATTTGAATGTTCAAGTGTGGCCAAAACAACAAAAAATGACCTGCCCTGCATGCTGAATACTTTCACCAATCGGCCACACTTAGTTAGAAATCCTGGCTTCCAATTCATTTATGTACATGATTTAGTATGCTGCATTTGTTTTGGAACTATCGGCCTTCCGTAGTTGCGATTTGGGGAAGCTTGACTGTTGTTTTCTCATGAGATTTAACACTTTACCCAACGAATCGGCCGCATCCGCCCGCGTAATATGCAAATTCAGCAGTTGAAAATATATTATTTTTCAAAAAATTTCAACAAAACCATATCATGTGACCCCTCGTTGGAACGAGCTCATCGAGCTCGTTCCAACGGGGGGTCACATGATATGGTTTTGTTGAAATTTTTTGAAAAATTTCAAAAAATGATATTTAAAATAATAAATTTTGATATCGTCTGCGTTGGGTAAAGGGTTAAGAACATAAACTGGTAGAGTGCTAAATTATTTTTCAAATGTGATTTGTAACACAAGTATTTTTTTTCCAAAGATATGCTACCAGCAAGGGGAACCTTACTTGTGAAAGTTTTTGTTCATAATTGTTTTGTTACTATTTTTTGGAGAGTGCCAGATGGCACTCTCCAATAAATTGTAATACACCAATTCCATATAAAGCATTTATCCTACTGCAAAGAAGAAAGCAAGCCATGTTGCATACAGTGCAAAGCCACTAAAATTGCTTCCAGCACTTTTCAATAGAGCCATGATAGTGGCTTCTAGCACTCAACCAGTTAATAACTGATCTGCTTACCAATACTAATTTTATAGGCGGAGGGTTACCGGCCAGAACAATGTCGGAAATGTGTTGGTTATTAAATTCATTTATCTAAACATAAATGACACGTTGTGGTCTCATTTCGGTAATCCGTGTGAATTTTTGTTCACCTAGCGGAATTTCTCTTTTTCTGTCCACAGAGTGTCAACTAGGGCTGTCGCGATTATTCGATTAGTCGACTAACCGTCGACTATTGAAGTAGTCGACGTTTTTTATTTTTAGTCGATCGTCGTTCATTTTCAAGGTGGTACACGTCTACTGCACGTCGGGGCTAAATTGCATTGTTTTCTGAGGTGAATGATCAATGAAGGTGAATAACTTTAAATATCTAACCATAGTTAACATTCATATCCTGAAGACTGTACGACTGTCCCTGACTGTGTAAGAAAGAACACTCACAGTTACTCAAGAAGAATAGATTCTTCTGAATTTCTCCAGTCTTGTACACACGAATGCACCCATTGAAAAACCCAAAGCCCGGAAGTGACAAAATTATGACGAAAGTCAGAACGTCAGATCACTTCTCAAAGTTCGGAACTTCAGACTAAGATCCAATTTTAACAACTGACGAGGGAATGCATAGATCTCAATGTTCAAAATTTTGAGAAACTTATTGCAGAAAGGAAACATATGCAGGAACGTTCTTTGGTAAATTCATTTTAATTCATCGGCTTCAATCTAGTTCAAACTTGGACCCGCAGTCAGTAATATTATTTTTGGGGTTGGTACGTCCTACAGGACGTACCAACCCCAAAAATTATATTACGGACTGTGGGTCCAAGATTGGACTACATGTAGCTTCAGTCTGGACCGATTTGTCATTCCCACAACCTCACTTCGTCTGAACACACTGGTGCCATTGTCATTTTCAGAGTTTTACGAACAGAAGAATGATTTGCTAAAAAATCATGGGAAGCGACTATTAATCGACTAACCGTCGATTACTGGTCACGATTAGTCGATTACAAAAAATGATAGTCGCGACAGCTCTAGTGTCAACACACAGATTTTCGCAACCTTTAGGTGCTAACAGTGCTCAAAATTGACATTGCTCTGTCTTATACACAATGCGGTTGTGTGAGGGAGATATTTAAATTTACAATGGTACGACATTTTTTAATATTTGGTGAATGGGAAAACACCTTTCTGATAATTCTCCTTGACATTGGTCTTCTTTTTTTCGTAGCAGACTTCATCAAGCCTTCTTTACGTCACTAATATAGAAAAATTATTTTGTTGTAATGTGAGGACTGTAATCTATGTTGATGTGAATATACACCACTGTGCAAGTGACCATTACATGAATATCCCAGGTCCACGATATCATCACTCAATATTTTGTGGTCTAAATACATGTATAACTCAACAATCTCAACTTGAGGAAATAACATTGGCCATACCATTACCAACACTCATAAAATATTTACGTTTATATCAGTTAGAATATTTTTTTAAAATTCCGACCAATTGCAACATTCCGACACAAACGTACATAAATTTGATTCAGAAAATTATTGACTGGTTATCATTCTGACATTCTGTGACATTAACAACACAACATGCAGTAGTTTATTTGGTCTAATCTATTTCACAATTAACCCTTTACCCAACGCAGACGATATCAAATTTTTTTAATTTAAATATCTTTTTTTAATTTTTTTCGAAAACTTTCAACAAAACCATATCCTGTGACCCCCATTGGAACGAGCTCATCAAGCTCGTTCCAGAGGGGTCACATGATATGGTTTTGTTAAAATTTTCCGAAAAATAATATTTTTTCAGCTGCTGAATCTGCAGATTAGGTGGGCGGATGCAGGCGATTCGTTGGGTAAAGGGTTAATTCCGCGATTATGCTCTCTGGAGTCAATCCCTTTCACTCCAAATGTCTTGTCCAATTTAATTACTGCTTTCATTGTCCGCGTAATCTCGGGTGGGTTTAATACTTTTGTCTCATCTCGTACCAAGGATATTCATGTAACAGTCGCTTGCGCAGTTGTCTATTTTTGTTTACAAATATAATTTTCTACCTTTATGTTTTGATCATCGTCACCAACCAAATAATAGTAGTTCGAATCTTTGGCGTATTAATCCCTTGCTGACACTTGCGTCACATTATACAGATTTTGATATCCACAGCGCTGCTATGGACTGTATCTCACAATTATCACGTTGTCAGTTGAATAGTTTCTTATGAATGTGTCGTAAGTTGTACATTACATCGCCTGCCAGTTTCAAAAACAGCAGTGAAATGTTTGAAGATTTCATATCATGGGAAATCAAATCATTTCACAACTTTGCCCCCAAACCCACGTGATCACAACATTGTCAACAACAAACGTGTCTTCCAAACAGAATCAAACGTTTGTGGTCATCTACTATCCCCTGAGTGATATCACCACGTTGATGGTGAAATGATAAATATGCTTTCTCAGAGTATGGAGCATGGAGTCTTTTATTTACAACTCAAACACTTGAATTACTGATCTATTCCTTGTTAGTCCTGACGGTTACATATGCGGCTGGCAATTTCCTTGTCATCAAAAGCAAAAAAATAAAAAATATTTTTGAAAAAGTGGATAAATACGGGTTTTGTATACTTTTATCATTATTTTGGTATTATAATACACATGATCTAAGATAAGTCGACGACAAATATTGGCGATTGTTTCTCGAGTCAATGTCCAACACGATATTAAAATCACCGTGATTCTTGGTCAAACAGATTACAGCAGTAATTAATTTCTAGGGCACCTGAGCGAAAAGGATATACTTATTGTCATATTTTACATGACTCTCACAGTTTTGTGATCAAAATACATGTATAACTCAACAATCTCAAATCGACGAAATGACATTGGCCTTACCATTACCAACACTCATAAAATATTTACGTTTTTAATCAGTTAGAATATTTTTTTTTTAATTTTGACAAATTGCAACATTCCGACACAAACGTGAATAAATTTGATTCAGAAAATTATTGATGACTGGTTATCATTCTGACATTCTGTGACCTCAACATGCAGTAGTTTATTTGGTCTAATCTATTTCACAATTAACCCTTTACCCAATGCAGACGATATAAAATTTTTTTAATTTAAATATCTTTTTTTAATTTTTTTCGAAAAATTTCAACAAAACCATATCATGTGACCCCTCATTGGAACGATCCCAACGAGCTCGTCCCAAAGAGGGGTCACATGATATGGTTTTGTGAAAATTTTCCGAAAAGTTAAAAAATTTATAGTAATTTATATATTTTTTATACTTACCAATGACCCAGACATAGCTGATGCTAACTCTTAAAATTCTAGGGCCAAACACAAATTTTGCCCCCCAATCCCCAAAATTTCCATCTAAAACCAAAAGAAATCATGTCCTGAAGGCCCTCCATACTTTGCCTTCACTGCGCATGCGCAGTGTCAAGGACGTCCCGAAATTGGCGCCAATTATCATTCTTATGAGCAGTGCCTGGTCAGCACTATGTACTCAGCGGGAAGGAATGAGTTCCCAACTCCTGGGAGGGCCATCCCCGTCTGAGTCATTGGTAAGTATAAAAAATATATAAATTACTATAAATTTTTTAACATTTTTATACTGTACCAATGACCCAGACATAGCTGAATAGTAAAAAGGCTGGAGGGCCTAGGACATAGAGGAAAATCCAATAAGCTCAACTATATAAATAGAGTCAACCCCTTGAGGAGAAAAGGAGTATTAGGCTTTACATGTATCTTTCTTATTTTATGATAAATTAGAAAGACACAACACCCTCCATAATTGAGCATCATAACATTCATGTTCTCTATTAACATCCAGTATAACCCTTTATACTAACGGTTTTTAAAGTAAGCCAATAAATAAAGTTAGTCCAGAGAATTGAGACTCTTTATATTCTCTTAAAAGTGTCCGAGGATTGTATATTAACGCCCGTTTGACACGTGACATATACAAATGCTTCACACCGAGCTACACTTTAAAAACATTACATGAATGAATTTTTAACATTAATATTACACTTTAAAACCATCCCGGTACCAACTCAGAATTACTGACTCCGGAGGAGGAATCCCCTTGCTTTTCACTGTAAAGCAGGTGACCTAAGGGAACACCCTCCCCCCCCCCCCCCCTTCCCCTTGCCCTGGGTGAAATAGCCCAGAGCGAAGAGGGCAGCAGGACGGAGTCACTGCCGGAACAGAAAGCCTGCATAACTATAGTTGCAACTGTTTAGTGGACGACATTCTGAGCAACAGATAACGGACCTAAACAATGCAGGTCTCCAGAAATGGACTCAATATTTCTGAGATAAAAATTCATGAATGTGGATAGCTGAGACCAATATGCAGCCTTCATTAAATCTGTAATAGCAACACTATTTGCGTAAGCCCAAGATGTAGAAAGAGCTCTTACTTCATGAGCCGAAATCTTAAGCACAGACTGCTGAGTTGAAGATAGATTATCATAAGCAGTACGGATAGTTAATTGAATCCATCTAGCAATAGAATGGACCGAAATGTCCTTTCTATTAGGCATCAGAGACAGAAAGAAGCGTTTTCGTCCCTTTATGATAAACTGAGATCTTTGTTTATAAATACGCAAAGCTCTAACAGGACAGAGTAAAGGCCTACGCCCGTCTGAAGACTGAAGTGCCTTAATAACAATAGGTTCCGGATATTTATTAGGAGCCTGATTCTTAGCTAAAAATCCAACATTAGTAGTAAAGGTAATAGTGTTACCGACACTACGATAGTGAGAATCATCCACCGATAGTGCATGAAGCTCACTGACTCATCTAGCCGAAGAGAAAGCTAAGGGAAATGCTGTCTTATAAAACAAGAATTTGAATTCTACTGTCCCAAGAGGCTCAAATGGCTTTTCTTTCAGTTTAAGAAGAACCCAAGCTAAATTCCATTTAGGAATTAATCTAAGAGTTCTGGGTCTATTTATCGAGAAGTTTCTAACTAATTTAGATAAAGAGACATTAGATCCAATTCGTAAACTATCATGGTGTGCATAGGTATCAGATAACATAGACCTATAACCTTTAATAGTAACAGGCTGCAGTTTGATCTCGTCAAACAAGTATACTAGAAAGTTTGCAATGTCTGGTATGAAGGGATCAAAAATATCAACAGAATGATCCCTACACCAACGACGAAAGACCTTCCACTTAGCCGCATAATTTAGCGAAGAGGAGGTCCTCCTACAGTTAGAAATCGCGTCCACTGCTCGTCCTGTAAAATGCTTGCCGTGCAAGAAGGACCGCACAACAGAAATACGTGAAGGTTGAGACCTTGCAGGTTGTGATGAAGTTGACGCGACCTCCCCTGCGAAAGAAGATCCTCTCGTGGAGGAAGTTTTCGCGGTAAGTCCCGCAGCAGACACCTGAGTAGATTTATCCACGGTCTCTGTGGAGACAGAGATGCTACCAACAGAATTTTGCACTGAGATTGTTTTATCTTTAGCAATATTTGCTGAATCAACGGCGCTGGAGGATATATGCATATCCTATCATTCCGTCCCACGAGATCGATAGAGCGTCTACTGCATAAGCTCGGGGATCCGGACATGGAGACACATACGTCTGCAACTGATTGTTGAGATGTGTTGCAAATAAGTCCATCATTGGCCGTTCCCATTGGTAGCAAATCTGATTGAATACCTGTTTGTTGAGAGTCCATTCCGGCGGCAACAAGCGACCCTTCCGTGAAAGGGAGTCTGCTAATACATTCAGACGACCCGGAATATGACGGACCGAAAGTAGAACTTGGTGTTCTAGCACAAACAGAAGGATTCTTTCCGTTAAATTGAATAATGGAACGGAATGAGTGCTTCCCTGGTTCCGGATATACGCAACTACTGTCGTATTGTCGGACAGGATTTGGACATGTGCTTTCTGAATAATGTTCATCCAATGACGTAGTGCAAGCCAAATTGACATCATTTCCTTGATGTTTATGTGCTTGCCCAGAAACTGTGGATCCCAAAGACCCTGGCACTTCGAATCCGTTGGGATCAATGTTGCACCCCAACCTGTTTGACTGGCATCCGTCATAATCATAAAACCCGGATTCGGCAACTGCAGTGGGACTCCCTGAGTCAACCACTGAATGTTTGCCCAAGTCTGAATCTCTTGTTTCACTTGATTTGACAAGAGAACGTCTATATCGAGCGAATGAATCTTTACACTCCAATTCTGAGTCAAGAAGATTTGGAGAGGACGAGTGCGTAACCACCCCATCGGAATGAGATCTGCAGCGGCTCCGCACAGACCTATCAGTCTCAAGAACTCTCTCGCTGAGACTTTGTCTGAGTGAAGACAATAGCAAGCGTAACAACTAATTAATTTCGCTCTGGTTAGCAGCAGACGAACGATATTGTTGTGCGTCTCGAAGCTCATTCCCAGATGAGTGAATGACTTGGACGGCACCAGATCCGACTTCTCCTCGTTTATAATAAAACCGAGACGTTGGAGTAATAGAAGCAGATTCTGCACATCGTTCTGAAGCGTTAACTCGTTGCCCTACCTCTGAAGAATGTCGTCCAGGTAGGCCGACGTTACCGCAGATGAATGAGCTCGGAAATGTATCATTACCGAGTTCATTACTCGAGTGAAAGCCCAGGGCGCTAGGTTCAAGCCGAAACACATCGCTCGGAACTGATAAACCACCCCTAGGACTGCGAAGTGTAGATACTTTCTGAATGTCGGATGTACCATGACGTGAAAGTACGCATCTTTGAGATCTATGATTGTAGCATAGTCGTTCACCCGAATACTCGCTCTGACTGACCGAATCGTCTCCATATAGAACTTCGAAGCGACGATCAGCTTGTTTATCCGGCTCAGATCTATGACTGGACGGAACGAGCCGTCTGGTTTCGGAACCAGAAACAGATGGTTGTAGAAGCCCGGTGATTCCTGGTCTTCTACGACCTCTACCGCGTTCTTCGTCAGAAGAGACTGTACTTCTGATAAAAGAGCATCTCTCTTCTGCGGATTTGACAGAAGCTGAGTCCATTTTGGACTTCGAGTTAATGGAGGCTTTCGTTTGAAGGATATTCTTAGTCCTTCCGAAATTACCCCTCGGACCCAGGGGTCATCCGTAATCGACGCCCACTCGTCTATAAAACTTAATAATCTTCCGCCTACCGGAACACGATAGAGGTTCAAACCATCACCTCCTGGACCTGCGAGGCCTGTGGAAGGAGAAACTACGTCCTCCACGACCCGCACCTCGTCCCATCGACCTCGGAACGTCTGACCGGTTGTCTCGGCCAGAATAACGTCCCGTACGTGAGTCGCTGCCTTGACGGTCTCTAGAATAAGACCTAGAGGATGTATAAGAACCTCTATAGGAACTTCTCTTGGGCGTACTTGTCCCAGAAGTGCCGGTCTTACTCTTTTCTGCTGTATCCGACTTTTTAGAAGTGGATTTGAAAAGCAGAGAATCCAAAGCTTTCTTAGTTATCTTATCATAGATTGCCGAAAGCTTGCCGTCGAAGAGAAGCTCTCCGGAGACCGAAGCGACTCTGAGAGAGTTCTTCACCTTACTATCCACACGCGTGGATGTAGCTAGGGCTGCGTCACATCTAACCAACTCCAGGTTTGCCACTGAAAGGGTGGAGTTATACGTGGAATAAGCTACTGCCCTTGAAAGAAGTCTTAATGAGGATTGTATATCCTGGAATTCTTTCCCTTGAAGACGCAATGATAACGCCTTAGTAAGGTGGTTTGCGTATGATAAAGCGTCTAAGCTTGCTCTGTTAGACGTTATTGCCGTTTCCAACGTCGCAGTTGGAATAGACATAGACGACGGTAACGACAATTCCAAGTCTTCCGCCTCGTCGTCTAGACGCAGAGGAACTCTCGGTATGCCCTGTCCTGCCGTTTCGAATTTATTCCTTGAATTGATGAAAGGCAGATTGAGAGCATTAGCGGACAAGAAACCAGCTTTGCCTGTTTTGGAAGCAAGCTTATAGATAGCGTCGTTCAATAATTCGAATGTTCTTGTGACATTATTGGACTGTGTCGGAAACTCAGGGAAGATGTCTCTGAACTGCTCAAAGAATTCTGTGTCCAATGATGCTATCAGTCTCTTATCCGGCATCGCAGCAGTCTGGCCCGACGGAACAACTTGTGGCAGGTAATGCCGGATGAAATCTACGGCGGCTTTATGTTGTTCCGAAAGGGACAGCTCCAAATTCTCAGTATCCCTTTCACCATCCTGTCGGACCTCATGATGTTCTTGGTCGTCCGCACCCGATGCTTCGGCGGAGCGTACCGACCCAGCGTCATCGGATAATTCTTGATCCGACATAGGTTCCGTCGTTTGCTGGGATGCTGCGATAATTTGTGCTATTTGGGATAGCATGTCCGTCACTGAGGCCTGTGGAGTGGCGGTCTTATGTTGCTTAGCCGCTGGAAGCTCCGTGTAAACTGACTCCTGCATATTTCTCTTATGCGAACGTCCGGAGTCTACAGGCTTCTTATCCCTGGCTACCGGATGGCGTGACCTGGTCGCCGTGGAATCCGTGATTGGCAAAGCTGGCTGGATATCCTCGGTCACGTAGCCAAGGTGCGGTCGTGTGCGCTGCTGAGAGGATGAGGAAGCCTTTCGGACAGTCTCTCCGGACTGTCTATATAACGGAGCGTCCCGAGCGGCGGACGTATGTTCCGAATGCGACACATTTTGTACCACAACATCTGGTCCCAGATGTTGTTGTACGAGAGAGGGGCCTCTCTCGCTCGCAGCCCGGATGGACCTGGACGAGCTAGGAACCGGACTACTAGGCTTCCTCCTCTCTCTCCTCTTATCCGCCGTCACTGGGTGTGCACCTCGAATATTTATAGTGCTCGCATCACCCAAATCTCCTTCCTGGACCGCAACGGACGAACCCGGCTGCCGAACCATTCGATGAATGGACGTTACACCGGGCGAGCTAGCGGACGTCATCGCCGTCGATCCTACTAGGGACCTCTTAGGCAATTGGCGTATCTCCATGAGCACTTTTGCCGCTAACTCTTCATTTAATTGTGACGACGGAGACACACTATTGGAAGACATCACGGAAACATCACCCTGTTCTTGTTCCTCTGAAATAGAGATTGATAAACTAGAGTGACCCTGCGGAGAAAGGACCGGCATGGCCCTTTCCCCGCTAACAACATACCGTGACACACGTTTCCAATGTTTGTCATCCCAATATTCACATACTGAACAGGAGTTAGTCCGAGTACACTGACTACAATTAATACAATGATCATGAAAGTCAGAGGAAGATTTCCTCCTATTACAATTTGAACAATATCCTTTCATAGTGAAAAGAATACAAAAAGTCCTAGAACTCGCACAAACCCCTGAAAACAAAGATACATAACAACATGATCCATTAACACAGAAAAAATAATTGAAATCAAAAAGAAATTTTGATAAAATATTTTTTCAGCAAAGCCCAAGTTTCTGAAAAGTAACGTTGAGCCCCAATGGATCCCAAGCCTAAGTGTGGACAAAATTTTCAAACTTATTTTAAAAAATTAATGCAACACTTACGAATAATAATAATGTATCTTGTAATGAATTAAACTAGTACAAAGACAAAAAATCCCCCTCACACATAGACTGTTGCCAATGTAAACAAGAAGTGTATAAACACCAGAAACATGACTCCTGGCACCTTGGCCCGAAATCAGTTACCAATAAAACACTATCTGATGCAAAACAGAGACTTCCAGGGAAGAAACTGCAGAACACCAGATGGTAGATGCAGAACACTACGCCTAAACACCCATGGGTGAGAACGTAAACATGGGGAAAAGAACAGAATTCATTCTGTTACCCAGCTAAAACTCCCAAGAAATTTTAGTAAAAATATTACAGAAAATATGCCAAAAGCATGGGAGAATAGCAAGGAGGGACTTAAAGGAAAGGGAGAGAGGAAACACTGAACAAGCAATGAAACATTATAGCAAGAATGACAACAACAGGCCCATGCCTCGAAAATAGGCAACTTAACATAATTTCATTAAAAAATTTTAAGTTACAGCCCTGAATATTTTCTGTCACTCATTTTTCCTCTCCTCCTTCTATATCCTCCTTAGATCCACCATTTCTCTAATATTTATGTGTCTGGCATCATTTAAACTGAGATTTACAAGCACAAATATCAGTCAGATGTGAACTGATGAAGGGCCAAACAAAGAATGATAATTGGCGCCAATTTCGGGACGTCCTTGACACTGCGCATGCGCAGTGAAGGCAAAGTATGGAGGACCTTCAGGACATGATTTCTTTTGGTTTTAGATGCAAATTTTGGGGATTGGGGGGCAAAATTTGTGTTTGGCCCTAGAATTTTAAGAGTTAGCACCAGCTATGTCTGGGTCATTGGTACAGTATAAAAATATAATATTTTTTCAGCTGCTGAATCTGCAGATTAGGTGGGCGGATGCAGGCGATTCGTTGGGTAAAGGGTTAATGCTGCAATTATGCTCTCTGGAGTCAATCCCTTTCACTCCAAATGTCTTGTCCAATTTAATTACTGCTTTCATTGTCCGCGTAATCTCGGGTGGGTTTAATACTTTTGTCTCACCTCGGACCTAGGATATTCATGTAAGTCGCTTGCGCAGTAGTGTATGTCATTATTCATATTTAGGGCAGTGTGAAAATTTAGGGCAGTGTGAAAATTTTCCCAAAAATGTCCGAAGTTACGTTGGACGACCCCTTAAAACTTCAGCAAACAAATTATTCTTTAGATCAAAGCAATATCATTGCTTGTCACCGTTTGTACGAAAAGCATTTAATTTACTTGTTTTAGAACTCTTTTGTTTTTGACCATTTGGGGAAATTCACAGGTTCCTATAGACCTTACGGACTTCTGGGGCACAGTTTTCACCAAATTTTCAATGTTCCAAAAACGACATCCAAAAGCCTAAAAACCCAACAGTTCATGTCATTGTAACCTAAAAGTAATTAAAATAAGATATATACCAGTAACTAACCTGAATTTTGAAGAATAGATGGAATTTTGAGATTTGAAGTAAATTTTCTTTTGTCGCCAAAATCAACCAAACTGTAGATAAAATCTGAAATTTAAAATAAGGATTACTTGTATTAAAAACTATAAATTGTCAAACAATAAAGAGATGAAGGAATGGAGGTACAAAATTAAAGAAATCATGTCAGTTACAAAACACAGAAATATAAAAAAATTGAAGATTACTGAACTATTCATGAAAATAGGAGCAAAGAGATAATGCTGACTGGCACATGGCCACATGGGCACTTACAGTTAAAACTAGAAGTCCTGTCATGAAATGCGCACAAATAGCACGTTGATATGTGCGTTAATGTACGCGTTATGGCCCAAGTAAAGCTATCAAATTCCGCACATATGGCCTGTGCACAAGCAATGTTTCAGCCAACGGACCTCCGGTAACCCGGAGGTTCATTGACAGAAACACTGCATGTGTTTGCTGTGAGTAACCAGGAGAACCTGCCGTGTTTTGGATGCCATTCGATTTGGAAATTGCGCGCAATTCCAATGCACAATTAAGCCTAGATAAGCGCACTATTCGTGACAGGACTTCTAGTTTTAACTGTATGTTTTTGACATGCTCATTAAGCAGAGTTAAATCAATTAAACGATATCCTTCAATAGTACATACTTTCTTCTTTTTCAGTGATAACACTATTCCATCGCCACCGTCTACAGTTTTTGTAACATAATAAAGACTTCTACTTGTGGAAACCAGAGAGTTATCTTGGCTTATACGAATATGTAGGCCTACATCATCTATTTTGTTAATCCTATAAGCATTGGCCAAATTTCCATAAATAGCTGTTTGTTTGTGTTGTTCATTCCCAGTATGTAATTTGTGCCATTTAACTCTAGAAAATCGACCAGTTTTCCGACCAAATTTCCCACTCCTCAAATAATGTCTCCTACTTGAAGAACCCATGTTGTGTGACCTGTGGGGTGCCTTATTTCGACACGCCAGGAGTATTTTGCTTACGAATACCTTGAATGATTTACTTTTAAACTGAATTGTAACACTGTCAATTTAAGTGGGAATTCATATACTTACCACATACTTGCACGTTAAAATATATCTTTTTATGCTTTTAGCAGTCATAAACACCGCTCTGTTTGTAAATAAGAGAGCATGTACACATGTAGAGTCATCATTCTAAAACTTACCAACTTCAAAACTTAGCAAATAGCAGCCGATCGTAGATCTTGCATGTTCTGACAAATGTCTCTCGATTTTGTTTTTCTGAAATGTGCAAATCCTGTACAATCAGGATAACGGTAAATGTGCAATTTTATTGGAAGAAATGCTGGCCGTGAACTTGGTCTATAAAAATGTGGGGCGTATTAATCTGCTGCATCGTCTGTAGAAATATAATTCCCATTGTTTGTGGATAATCATTTTATTACAGAATGACTAATTATTTTAGGATGTTTTTTCACATACAGTATGTGGAGAGTGTATTATCACTAAATCACCCGCAGAGTGGAGATTCCACCCTAGCAATAATTGCAGATTTGTTGTAAAGCATAAAAAGCACAGGCAAAGTTTCAACCAATGGACCTCCGGGTTAAACCCGGAGGTCCATTGGCTGAAACACTGCTTGTGTTTTTCGTCCATATGTACAAAATTTGAAAGTTATAGTTTGGGTGATAACTTCACTCCGCGGGTGATTTAGTCACAATCCACTCTCCACGTACTGTTTATGGCCTTGATAGTAAATGAAAAGTGTTCTATTCCATTCATATCAATCACCATTTATAAAATAAAGGCGTATGTTTTCTTTGTCAAAACTATGTACTAAGGCGACTCCAAGATTGCCAAAATTTCAATGTTAATGAAAGCTCCAAAACTCAAAATTTATTAGATCAAGTACTATAAGATTTAATCACAGTTTTGTCACTTAACTGTGTGAATATACTTGTAGGAAGCATTATTCCAAACCATGTCCGGATCGCCATCTCCGATGTTTTAAACAAACATCTCTCCTATTTTCGTGTTACTTCCAACAATGTATCTCACTGGAAGCACTTTTTGCACTGGGTTGATTTTTGGCTACCATTTTACCCCTAGTAACCGTTTCCTGATTGTTTCACATAGACGAAGTATTATTCGAACGATTTTTCGTAGTTTTTATAATTAGTACGATCCTATTTTCTGTGTTTTAAGGGCCTATATAAGTAATGGAAGTTTGTTTATTTTGAAAATTCTCACCTCTGATACTCCTTCAATTCAAATTAAATATACACAAAATGTACATCAAAATAAAGGTTGGGATGTATAGAACACGAAACACATGTATAATCAACTCATAGAGTCGACTGTAGGCAACACTGGTTCCTGGAAGTCTGCTGCCCTATTTGCACCAGAACTAATAATTTAATAATATTTCACGAAAACAACTTGTGGCCAAATGTGCTTTACATATCCAAGAACAAAGCTAGGGCATAAAAATTCTTCAAAACGCGGCGACAGAGCTGCATTGGGGAAAATTCCAAAGCCTTTGCTTTTGTTTACGTTTGAATGTTCTTTCGATTTCCGGTCGACGTCATCGGACAGAAAAAGCATGTAAAAACAATGCCGTCTAAAATCAAATAATGAGAAAGATCGCCTTCATACAGTATACTGTTATTAGATAGAGATTGCACAGTTGCCATATTCAATGCAAGGTATCATGATATCTGTTGAAATTTCTTAGAATTACGATTTTGTTTTTCGATGGAAATTCGTGGTAATGAGTGATTTGCGCATGTCCGTCGAGCAAGGAAACCATCTTCAATAAAAAATGCAGACAGTGTTGTCCTTTTCCAAAATGCAGTCCTATCGCTGTATTGGAAAGTGTTTTGAATGCCTAGCTTTGTTCTTGGATATATGAAGCACATTTGGCCACAAGTTGTTCTGATGAAATATTATTTTATTATCAGTTCTGGTGCAAATACGGTAGCAGACTTCCAGGAACCAGTGGTGCCTACAGTCGACTCTATGAGTTGATTACATATGTGTTTCGTGTTCTATACATCCCAACCTTCATTTTGATGTATAATTTGTGTATATTTAATCAGAATTAAAGGAATATGAGAGGTGAGAATTTCAAAATAAACAAAATTCCATTACTTATATAGGCCCTTAATGGCAAAAATTTTCAGTTTTCAATTGCCCCCAAATTCAATTTTTTTCGTTAACACAACCACATGTATTTCTTCATTTTTTACATTTATTTTATAATTTTATTAAATAAAGTTAAAAAAAAACATGCTGTCAATTAGGGTTCAATGCTGTATTCATATATCATTTTTCAGAGTAAAATTGGGTCTCTGAAGACCTTAAGGGGACGTCCAACCTAACTTTGGTCGAATTTCATGTAATTTTCTTTCAAGTCTAAAAAAGTACTAAAATGAATAACCCCAATCAATTATATACCAAAATGCTTGGAATGAAACATAGAACATGTTGAAACTGAAATTTGCCATGGAACTGCTGCCATGTATAAATAGCACCACCTGAAAGTCTGCTGTGGCATAAGTAAGAGAACAAAATTTTTACAATAAAATACCTCAAAATAAAATAACAGCTGTATTCTATAAACATTGAAGTACATACTCGAAGAAATCTTTTCCTAATTCATGAAAGTAATAAAGATTGAGACCAAATGTTACAAGTGGAGTACTCACTGATTGAAGGCAGACATTTTCTTTTGTTTATGTTTTGATTTGGGGAGTTCAACAAAGGTCAACTTGAAGGAGTCCAGCAGAAGAAGTATGGAAGGACAAAAGAGTGTCTCCCAATATAAAGATGTATGTGTCACTGTAGTGGTTTGGAAAGAAACTATGATATTCTCCTATGTAGAATGCACTGCAAAGACTTTAAGTCATACATTGTAGTTGAATAAATACATTTACAAACCGCTTGCACTGTAACCCCTTTTATCCCATGCATCAATTTGATAGTGATTAAATCGTTAAATTTGTCTGGTTTATCAATAAGTATAATAGCTTTGTTTACTCTTGGACACCAATACACTCATGATATCTGTTGTAGAAGAAATAAGGGTAACTGTAACCTGTCACTGCAATAAACCATCTAATGTACTTAAAAGTACACTGTTATTCAAAACACATCAAATCAACCTTACATAACCATTATTGCATGTACTTTCCCCAAGGAGGCTTATTGGCACATTGAGATCAGAAGGGCACATCCAGAGGGTCTCACACATTTTTTTCAAGAACGCAATACACAAAGCAATCCCAAAAAGGTGACAAATGAGCTCCATTTGACACAAAAAATTTCCTGGGGGGGGGGGGGGGGGGGGGGGGGCTCGCTTCCTTGTATGACTCTACCTCCGGCACTCAAGGCATATGCCTTTTTTCTCAAAGTTTAACTCTTTTTTTCTTTTTAAAGATCCTGGCCACACATGTTCCAAACACTATAAGACAGGTAACCCTCCAAATAAGTGTATCTGCAAAAATCATGTTACATTGCAAAACATTCTTTTTAGACTCTTAGTTCTGGACCTTTCATGCTTCTTACTTCCAACTATAACACTTAATTTATTGATTAATGGGTGAATAGAAAAGTCCTGCCATAATCAACATTTTGAGTTTCAAAAGCCTTCAAAACAGCTCCGATAAAAGTGTCAAACATCAGATTGGTGGCTTTATACAGAATATTCATTAGGTTGTTGCTTGATAAGTAATAGGAACAATATCTTCACCGGAAAATTCTGTAGCAATACAATTGAGGGTATTAGCAGGCACTTTGCAACAAATTGTAACAAATCAACTAGTTATAAACAAAATTTTCTAACTCAAAAGAGTGAAAAAAGTACCACAACTCTGAAAAAAATGTGGGAAGAGAAACACATGCTACAGCAGCTACACAGGCATTGTTTCCCCATGATGCTCGATCACAACACCAAATATCCTTCAAATTGGAGTAGCAATGGTTGAGATACAAGGGAGAATGTTGGTACATGTAATGATGAATGGGTAAGACTAAGATTAAGAGGACAGGGGTCACCACTGCATGGCCTAGATGCACCTTTGATTTTCCAACTTCCAGGTCTGGGGCATAATAATCGCAACACACCCACCTTATCAGTTCAAGATTTCAGTAAAATAAAAGAAATTATTAATTTGAATTAATTAATAGATGATGGAAAATATTTGGCTTCCTTCGCCTTCTCGTACTATTTAATTACCACAAACAATATCAGTTTGATGCCGACAAACGAAACTGAACGCATGTGGTCTGGTTAAAAAGTAACTCGGCATGAATAATGAAGAAATTGCGAATATTTCGTGTATTTCATTTGTTTAAAAGCCAATTGCAGCTAATATTGACCGTGCATTCGATAATTCGTTTCGGTTTTGACCACACGGCCACGCTGACACTCCGTGACAGCGGTTATGTTTATTGTGATATGCAAATTGGGGGATGGTTTCTGGTGAAGGAGATTTGTCACATTTGTCAGTGTAAAACGATCATAAAAGACACTGATCAACGCTTGTATTACTATGGTTGGTTGCAAGAAAAAACTAAATTCTCAGCATCGTCCAAGCGCACCTTATTTAAAAGCACGAATGCATCATTTTCAACCCATCTTCAATCGGTCCTTTGCAGACATCAAACATACCCGTCTCAAATTCCATGGTTACTAAGAAGTAAACTTCAGAACATCTGGAGGAAATCAACACGCTCAATATAGTTCCAGGTCACTTGGAATATACTTTGTGAAAAAGTGATTTCTGAAGCATTCTGCTTACTTTGTTATGAATATTGCCTTATTTTATGTGTACATGTATCGTCCCGATTTTATACACTCGGTTATTTTTTTACAAGTGGTTCATGTTGTCTTTCTAGTGCGCAATAATTCAGATTTTTTGTCAACAAAAAAGTTCAGGCGGCCTGTAAACACGAGAGGGAATTTCGAACCATATTTTGCATTTATGACATTAACAGTTCAAGTACTTGCTGTCACCTGTTTGCAAATCCGCTCATACATTGTCTCGAACAAATAAAGGGCGTCATCATGTCCTTGCATTCTTACGATTGCCCAAATTGAGTATTTCTGCAAGAACCACATCGTAATCACATGACCGGAAAAACATCATTGAAACATGGACACATCCGGAACATCCAAAATTTGTGTTGGTGTTATTACATTCAAATGTCAAAACCCACCAGACTGTGTTTCAAAAAAATGCTTTCTCCGAGTCTGTAGTATGTTATCATTATATTGAGGACAAGGCTTTCGAATTGCCGATTATTTTGTGGTTTTACCGATTCGTTACTTACGCCATTTGGAACGGTCCTACTATTTAACGAACACAAACGAACATAAACGAACATAAACGAACAGAAGAGAAAATAATAGGAAATACAAGTTAAAAATGATTGAGGGTGCATATGCAGGTATATGTGGGTATATATTATTCGTTTGTAAAAATTTATTCACTTCTGATGAGTATTTTGATGATTAATAAGGCTTATAAAATGTACGACGGCGCGAAATTCTTGTGTTCGTTAAGTTGTAGCCTGCTTGAAGCTGTCGACAAGATGCGACAAAGGTGTGAAATCAATTAGCTGTCTATCTGTGGAAGAATGTCGCTGAGGAAAACAGCGAAATTTAGGTTTAAGAGGATGGCAAGCGCCTATTTTAATCGTGTGTAAAATTGTATCCACGTCTGATGAGTATTTTAGTGATAAATAAAGATTATAGCCATTATTTGGATTGACAAACATGCATCAAACTCTCGCTTTGGATTCCGAGGACGCATCACGGCGAGTCGGGGACAAACCGTGATCTTCCCTTAGAAAGCGGAGCAAGACTCGGATACATGTAGCATATTGTACACCCACATAACGATAATAATCTAAAGATCTTAAAATATCTTGGGGATAAGTCATTAAAGTCCAGTTTAAGCTTTCCTGAACACTAACCCCGAACAAGCTCACCCTCCACCAACGCAGGCTCCCACTGACGAGAGAGGACAACCAGGCGCGTAGCCAGGAAAAAGTTTCCAGGGGGGGGGGGGGGAAGGGAGAAGCCATCAGATGCGCGAATGGCGGGGGGTGCTGGGGGGGTCCTTCTCCAGGAATTTTTTTTCGGGGGGGGGGGGGGGGGGGGGGGGGGGGGGGGGGGAATCCAGAAAGATAGGAAAAATAACACGGTTAAAATTTACGCTCTCCAACATTTTAAACTTATATCTCCCCCCCCACCTTTTTTTTTTTATTTTAGCGATAATCTAACTCGGATTGACAACTGATTAATTTCACACCTGTGTCGCATCTTATAGACAGAATTCCTAAATTTATTTTGGAAAACTCATTCTTTCACATCAAATATAATTATTGTAAGGCAGTGAATTGAAAAGAAAATCAGAATATATCTACCAAAGAAGTAAATATAATAATTGTTTGGAAAACATAAAAAACTCAAAATCCGCCTGATTTGACTTTGTTAAGTCCACCGGTGCCAAGCCCCGGGCAAAGGATGAAGGGAGTTTAAAGTTTATTGCTAATTTTTTTTTTTTTAATTTAAATAGAAAAAAAACGACGGGGATGGGGTGTATGTAGAAGACATCACCGCGAAGCGGTTACTGTATCATGGAACCCCGCTTCCTGGAAAGAGCCCGGGGTGTCCCCCTCGTTGGAGAGAGTCAGTTTGGGGTGGGGGTGCCTTTTTTCTCGGGTCGCGTTTCTAGGAGAGTATGGGTAGCGTTGTCAACAATGTCGTAGCCACATGGGGCTGGGGGGCACTTATCCCCTCCCCAAAATCTAGCTGTGTCCCCTTCCAAATGTTTTCCACCAGTAGACTTAGATTTTAAAATTTTCCTTGGGGAGAACCCCCCCCCCCCCCCCCCCCCCCCCCCCCCCCCCGAAAAAAAATTCCTGGAGAAGGACCCCCAGCACCCCCTCTGATGGCTATACCCCCACCCCCCCCCCCCCCCCCCCTGTTATCGCCCCCCCCCCCCCTGGAAACTTTTTCCTGTCTACGCGCCTGGTTGTCCTCTCTCGTTAGTGGGGGCCCGCGTTGGTGGAGGGTGAGCTTGTTCGAGGAAAGTGTTCAGGAAAGCTTAAACTGGACTTTAATGACTTATCCCGAAGATATTTTAAGATATTTAGATTATTATCATTATGTGGGTGTTCAATATGCTACATGTATCCGAGTCTTGCTCCGCTTTCTAAGGGTAGATCACGGTTTGTCCCCGACTCGCCGTGATGCATCCTCGGAATCCAAAGCGAGAGTTTGATGCATGTTTGTCAATCCAAATAATGGCTATAATCTTTATTTATCACTAAAATACTCATCAGACGTGGATACAATTTTACACACGATTAAAATAGGCGCTTGCCATCCTCTCAAACCTAAATTTCGCTGTTTTCCTCAGCGACATTCTTCCACAGATAGACAGCTAATTGATTTCACACCTTTGTCGCATCTTGTCGACAACTTCAAGCAGGCTACTACTTAACGAACACAAGAATTTCGCGCCGTCGTACATTTTATAAACCTTATTAATCATCAAAATACTCATCAGAAGTGAATAAAATTTTACAAACGAATAATATATACCCACATATACCTGCATATGCACCCTCAATCATTTTTAACTTGTATTTCCTATTATTTTCTCTTCTGTTCGTTTATGTTCGTTTGTGTTCGTTTGTGTTCGTTAAATAGTAGGACCCATTTGGAAATTAATCTTCTTCAAAATCCTAAAATTCACTTTTTTTCCTGAAAAAAAATTACATGTACCTTTTCTATGCACTTTACTCATTATTTTGATATATAATTTGCCTTTCCTTACTTCTCTTATCTGTTTCTGAGGCACTGGGAAAAATGTCAAAAAATTGACCAAAGTTAGGTTGGACGACCCCTTGATGTTTGATGTCATTTCGATATCATTCCGACATTCGGTGTCATTCCGGTGTTTAGAAGGACCGGTTTTTGATGGGGTGGATTGTCGGTTTACAATCTCGCGTGGCAGCAGCCAACTCATATTATCTAGGAAATCGGACCTTGCTATACATGTGCCTAGTTATTTCACTTTGAACCGCTCTACAATTTTTTAAAATCTTCGTTTATAAATGCATTTCGAACTTCGCCTCCCCTTGAAATTGGGGAGTGTTCGCTTGAATTTCCGTGAGACTCTGGATCCGGCAGATTAGGGAGACGTAATATTCCAATGAAAGTGTCAATGACACCACAGACAACAGATTAACCAGACCAGTCTGTGATGACACTGTAGCTTAACTTGTCTGTGTGTTATGTTTGATGAAAAAGATAATGTTCAATGTTTATGAAAGGATTATGAAATAAGACAAGAATTGTGATAATTGGGAATATGTTAATTTATGTTCCCTGTATGCTTTATTTTCAATAAAAAATAATATGAACTTTGGTAAAACCAAGAAGCGCGCGCAACTCACAGTGTTTTTCAAGTTATAAAGACATAAACTTAACAAAATTTAAAACAGTGTTTAAGGGGTCGTCCAACAAAACATTTTGCGTTGTGAACTAATGCATGTACATGCTGTCTTGTAGATTTATTTCCCCCTAAAAACATATCAGACCTACAATATAATATGAAATTTAGGCAAACCTAAAAGCGAGCGAAAGTGATGCATTAGGCCTAATGTGCTGCAGGCCTACATTTACTGGTAAAGAATAGGGGACCAACCAAATTTCGAGATAACTACTTTTATCTGCGTTTTGATTGGAAGATATTTTCCAATCCTCTGATTGAAAGATAATTTTATCATTGCTTTGATTGGAAGATATATTTATGGCGTCGTTGTTTTCCGCAATTTATCCGATGAGTTACGGAAATTGCTGCGTTCATTTTTATTTTTTCACAAATAGCGTGTAGCATTTATTGTTACTATTACCAACGTTTAGTAGCTACTACAAACTACAAGAAAATACAGCAGTGCTGTGCAAAAAAGGACGATGATAATATTCCAATGCAGTTTTACTGAAAAGGCCATCTTTACAATAATAAGACTGAGTATCACAAATGTAGTTTCATGATTCAGACCAGATTTTTATATAGGACGTTTCGCACCCAGATCTATGCACGATTCTGACCATATTTCTGGCCGATTCGGACCAGACTATTGGATGATTCGGTCCATGTTTGTGGACGATTTGGACCAGGTTTCTGGGCGATTCGCCCAACAGACACACGAACTACACAAGCCAGCACAGACATACACACTTCACAAGACAGCACAGACTTGTCGTTTGAAGTAAATAGGCCTAGAGCTTTATGTGCCAATTTCAATAAGCCGTTTTCATTAATTTCACTGAAAAAAATACCGACGTACCGGTATTGTTTGTAGTTATCACAACAGATAATTCTGAGAGTAATTATGAAACTGCTAATCCTGTGCTTCTGGATTTTTGCAATACATTTTGGGTCCGTATACCGAATTTGGTCAAAATCGGCCCAGTAGTTAGCCCGTTGCTAAGGGGGAGCTTTGGTTGCTAATGACGTCACGTGGCGCCAACATTGACCTATCTGTTTTCATTTGCAATGCATTTTGAGTCCGTGTTCCGAATGTGGTCAATATCGGCCCGTTAGTTAGCCCGTTGCTAAGGGGGCACTCTGGTTGCTAAGGAAATCAAAAGACGTTAACTTCGATCTGTCTGTTTTCATTTGCAATGCATTTTGGGTCCGTATACCGAATTTGATCAAAATCGGCCCAGCAGTTAGCCCGTTGCTAAGTGGGCGCCCTGGTTGCTAGGGAAGTCACGTGACGTCATCACTGATCTATCTGTTTCATTTTCAAAGCATTCTGGGACCGTATACCGAATTTGGTCCAAATCGGCCCAGTAGTTAGCCCGTTGTTAAGGGCGCGCTGTGGTTGCGAGGGAAGTCCTGAGACGTCAACATTGATATGTATTTTTATTTGCAATGCATTTTGGGTCCGTATACCGAATTTGGTCAAAATCGGACCAGTAGTTAGCTCGTTGCTAAGGGGGCGCTATGGTTGCTAGGGAAGTCACGCGACGACACCATTGACCTGTCTGTTTCGTCTGCAATGCATTTTGGGTCCATATACCGAATTTGGTCAAAATCGGCCCAGTAGTTAGCCCGTTGCTAAGGGGGCGCTCTGGTTGCTAGGGACGTCACGTGACGTCATCATTGATTTATCTGTTTTCATTTGCTATGCATTCTGGATCCGTATACCGAATTTGGTCCAAATCGGCCCAGTAGTTAGCCGGTTGCTAAGGACGCGATCTGGTTGCTAGGGAAGTCACGAGACGTCAACATTGATATGTCTGTTTTTATTTGCAATGCATTTTGGGTCCGTATACCGAATTTGGTCAAAATCGGACCAGTAGTTAGCCCGTTGCAAAGGGGGCGCTCTGGTTGCTAGGGAGGTCACGCGACGACACCATTGACCAGTCTGTTTCGTTTGCAATGCTTTTTGGGTCCGTATACCGAATTTGATCAAAATCGGCCCAGTAGTTAGTCCGTTGCTAAGGGGGCGCTCTGGTTTTTAGGGAAGTCAGTGACGTCATCATTGATCTATCTGTTTTCATTTGCAATGCATTCTGGATCCATATACCGAATTTCGTCCAAATCGGCCCAGTAGTTAGCCGGTTGCTAAGGACGCGCTGTGGTTGCTAGGGAAGTCACGAGACGTCAACATTGATATGTCTGTTTTTATTTGCAATGCATTTTGGGTTCGTATACCGAATTTGGTCAAAATCGGACCAGTAGTTAGTCCGTTGCTAGGGGGGCGCTCTGGTTGCCAGGGAAGTCACGTGACGTCACCATTGATCTATGTGTTTTCATTTGCAATGCATTCTGGATCCATATACCGAATTTCGTCCAAATCGGCCCAGTAGTTATCCGGTTGCTAAGGACGCGCTGTGGTTGCTAGGGAAGTCACGAGACGTCAACATTGATATGTCTGTTTTTATTTGCAATGCATTTTGGATTCGTATACCGAATTTGGTCAAAATCGGACCAGTAGTTAGCCGGTTGCTAAGGGGCGATGTGGTTGCTAGGGAAGTCATGCGACGACACCATTGACCTGTCTGTTTTCGGTTCACTTTGTTCCAATAACACGCAGTGTTGGTTTGAAGTGAACAGCGTTTTGCAAATGCAAAACAGATAAATCACGTGACAGAATACTCCGCAGGATCGAACAACAGCGGGATCACAACAGCCAGCCAGCAGATGATGAAATCACAGACTATAGATTAACCAGACCAGCGACGTGCACGTTATTTTTTGAGGTCAAATATGGCGGCCCTGGAGCGCTGGCCCCCTGGCGGCCACGGGTACTCGATCGAATGAGAACGCTGTTGCAAAGTGAGGCGAGAGGCGAAATCAAACCAAAGAAATGCGTTGAAAATCTACGAGTAAACAGTGTGATCGTTGCAAAGAATGGAACTGTTCGGTTCAAGATGTAAGAAGAAAGGCAATTTAGATTATTTCGCATCATGCCTTCTTCCCAAATAAAGGTTTAATATCAATTCTGTCGGAGCAAATTTGCTTACTAAATACACAAAACATCACAACGCTGTCAGAGCACTGTCAACATTTTTGCTGAATGCAGGTGAGAAATGATGAAGACGACCACAACAATATTATTCGGCGTTTGTTTTGAGCATACTTTGGTGCCTTTCTTTTAAAATTTTCATCCCACTCAAATTCTCAATATTTTTTTTTAGTTTTGCTGGGATGAGATAGTTGAGCTAATAAATTATGCCTAACTGATTTCAGCTTGACTAAATAAATTCAATAATTTGTGACTGGAATACATAAATTTTATTTTCTGTAAATTTACATAATCCAATTGTCATGTAAATTTGTCGAAATAAAATTAGATTTTTAATAAATTCTCTATATACGGTATGTCCTTATTTCATATTTGGGGGGAAACACATTTTTTACCAATTTTTCAATTAAAATTTAACAATTTTGGCCGTTTTCGGCTAATGTTCATGCACTGCAGGCTCACACCTGATTTTAGTAAATTGTGACACTCTGTTGATTCAGATTCTCTCAATATTCAATTACTTTTAAAAATTATATGGTGAAATTTAACAAATCGATACCAACAAAACCGCAACATTTGCAATCCTTACTGGTAACTGCCCAATTTAGCGGTCATGTGGCATGAAATACACTACTTTTTATTTTAACTTATTTGTGTGGTGAGCAAGAAATCTAAACACCAGCATAATGGTACAAGATTTCAATCATCATTTTTGGTTTGGAAAGGGGGGTGGAGGGAATTGGGCTGTTTTGGGAAGGAGATGAAAAGAGCAGCTTACATGATACATATGATTACTTTAGGGAAGAATAGGTGACTTTTTAAACAATGAGATAATACTGATGAGTAAGGTTACAAAACATGTAAGTCTATTCAGTATTCAATATGTTTAGTGAATTTTTTTTTATCAATTTAAGAAAATCTCATTAAAAATTAAAATAAACTTTCATGGTCACTGTAGGCTTCTGTCTTGTCTACTTTATTTTAAAGAGAAAATTAAAAGTTTGAAATTTTAGTTTTTAACTTTCCAGTTCAGTTCTGTTGAGATCATATCTTTTATAGTGCATTATAAATGTGTTTGATCGTGAAAATGTGAAGTTTTTCAACATGGTCTCTTTGCCATAATTATAATTTATTTCACCCTCCAAAGAATTATATCATTGAAATAAAAAAAAGTAAAAAATAATCTCCTTAATATTACTGGAAATATTTCGAAATCGTTATTCGTTAGAATACTTAGCCAAATCACTGGGTACTAGGTATTCACTGTGCTGTAAGTTGTTGATATATTGTAATAATGTTCAGACTAATAATAGGTTGACTTATGAAAGTCCAATATGGGTATTTGGGAATATAACAAATACGATTATACTACAACTAAGATCAAGTTGATTTAATTCCTTTCTTCCGGTCCTAAGGAAGCTTCACACCGTATAAAAATTCTCAGTGCCATGTAGTTCTGGAGATATGTGCATTTAAAAAAAAAAAATAGCTCCTGCAGGGGGGACAGACAAAAAAAAATTTTTTTAGCTCCTGCAGGGGGGACAGGAAAACAATTTTCGGTATAAATTAGGTACTTGTGACCCAATAAGCCCTCATATCAAATTTGGTTCAAATCGACCTCTTGGTTTGGAAAATAAAAATTTTGGTATAATTCGGGCTTCCACAGTGAGCCCAAATATGAACCCAGGGATATGGCTTTAACAAACTTCACTCTCAGCCCACTAAGAATGCTGTACATCAAATATCAAAAGATTTTGACTGGTGGATCTGAATTTTTTTTTTTTAAAGAATATTCCTCATATTGAACTAAGTTATAATTTGGGCTCCCACGGGGAAACCAAATATGAGCCAAAGGACTTGACTTGAACAAACTACAATCTCACCTCCCTAAGCATACTGTATACCAAATATCAAAAGATTCTGACCGGTGAATGCGAAGAAGATTTTAAAAGAATATACCTTGTATTGCTCCCAAAGGGAGCCCAAATACGAACTCAGGGACTTGGCTTGAACAAACATGAATCTCACCCCCTCTAAGGATGCTGCATACCAAATATCATAAGATTCTGATTTGTGGATCCGAAAAAGATTTTTGAAGAATATCCCTCATATTGCACTAATTTTGAACATTTGGGTTCCCACAGGGAACCCAAATATGGACCGAGGAATTTGATTTCAACAAATATGTGAATCAATGTTCCAAAGATGTTATATGTAAAATATGAAAGCTTTTGGAGTAGTGGTTTGGAAGAAAACGATTCTTTAATTTTTTTCCCATTGCCCACTGTGTTAAAACAATGCTGACTCAGTGTCCTGAAAAAGTACCCTATGATAAAACCGATAGCAATTTTTTTTACCAATCCTTGCTGTTGGTCCCAAGGAAGTTTCACACCAAATAAATATTCTCATTGCCGTGCAGTTTTTGAGATATGAGCATTTTAATTTTTTTCTATTTTTAGCTCCTGTGGTTCCCACGGGCCTACGGGAAAAAAATTCTGCATAAATTAGGTACTTATGACCCAATAAGCCCTTACTCAAAATTTGGTTCAAATCAGCCTCTCGGTTTGGAAAATAGAAATTTGGAGTGGGGCTAAAATTTTTGCCCCAGCCATAACATCGCCAAGTAAACACCCTCGAACTTGAGTCTACACGTCAAAAGGAAGCTGCATACCAAATATCAAGTCTCTGCTATTGTTGGTTTTTGAGAAGAAGATTTTTTAAGAATTGGAGCATTTTTGCCCCACCCCTCTGTTCAATATGAGCCGAAACCTAATTTGCCCAAAAATCAAAATGCCCCTATATAACTCCTACTCACATGAAATTTCATTAACATGCGGTCAGTGGTTTGGGAGAAAAAGACCCAAACACCACCTTCACGACGGACAAAAAGTGATCAGAAAAGCTCACCCTGACTTTCAGTCGGGTGAGCTAAAAATGTTCTTCACGTCCTCTGGTCAGAATCTTCTGGCCCCCACCACCGAGAGGGTGATGCCCCCTCTCGTGATCTTCCCAAAGAGCCACGCAGCGGGTTCATTGGAGATGGTAAGAAAAAAATGAGCCCCTGACCAAGGCATCCACCACATCTGGGCCCTGTCGGGAGACAGTCAGAACATCCTCAGAATCACTGGGGAAAAGAATCGCTAAGAAAAATAGTTTCGGCCTCCCCGCTGGGTTGGGACTTTAAAATACACTATGGGAAAAAATCGCACAGGTAAGGGGGAAAGGCTGTGATTCACCGTATCCAGTTTAGCCTGTTAAGGGCAGAAATATTGACGGGGATATGAAGTAGTTACACTATATCTTTGTCCGAAATCAACGCGGGGGGGGGGGGGGGGGGGGGGGGGGGCATTGTCATAGACCTAATGATTGCAATCTACCCTTTAGTACCCCGTCACATTCTAAGACGCCTGTCATTCGATGTCAAGATCACGCAGAAGATAAAATGAGTTTGCCGTTTGTGTAGTAAATGACCAACAGCCCTCTGTGCATGTTGGTCAATGATTTCAATCAAAGCCTGCGCCTGACATTCCTAAAAATGCAGGAGGGTCAAACTTCGCTCCCTTCTCGTGCCTAGGAGGGCGATTGGCTTTCCTAAAACCTACAAACGCAAAAAGTGGCAAAATGAAGTCTTCCTGTTAATGAATTCTGCCTTTTATTTTATTGCTGCTAACAACGCAGTCAAAACGAGAGACAGCAAAACTGCCCTCACACCTCCAGAGCAGCCCTCTTATAGAGATCACTAACATAGCAGAAGTCTAAAACACTGCGGATATTAGGAATAGGCCGTTATGGTAATCATTATTTTCTGAGGGCAGCGGGCTAGCTTTCGCCCTCCTTAATTTTTGTAAGGCGAGCGAATAAATCGCGCAAGAAGGTAAAAATATTGAGGGAGGGGTGAGAGAAGGCATTAACAGAGCACCCATTTTACTAACAGTATGAACTGTGACATGCAGTATGATCCCATCCGTGCGTGGGAGCTGGATAGAAGGCATTCCCCTCTGGTGTGTGTGTCGGGGGGAGGGGGTCATTCCACGTGGAAATCTTGAAAGATTGAGGGCCAAATATTTTGTTCTCGGTGATCTGGGGCTGCTGTGACCACTTCCCAGGTGAGAATTGCTTATCACTGCAAGTTCGAATTGGTACATGGGTTAATTTTTGGGGTGTGGTGGGCCTAAATATCCCTGGGTTGGTTTTGGGGCTTCGGCAAAATGAAAGCCCACCCAAACACAATTTTTTTCATTTTTATAGCTAATAACATGCTACGGGTTCGATTAGTAGCCTAAGCACAGAAAATTTCGTGGCCATAGCTTCAGCCGTTTTTGAGTTATCCAGTCAGATAGAAAATATTAACACTGTGCACAATGGGACTTTTTTTATTTTGGAAATTTTCTCAAAAGTTATGGGCTCATATCAATGAAAATCATCCATGGACCCATTAAACCTTTACCTAACGCAACGGCCAAAACCGGCCAGCGCTATATGCAAAAATCGCCATTCAGTTTTTTTAATATTTTCATTTTTTACTTCCAAAACATAGGTTGTGCGTCGCGCTCGTTCCACTGAGGAGTCACAACCTATGTTTTGGAAGCAAAAAATGAAAATTTTTAGTTAGGCCTATAAGAGATTTTTTTACGAGTGTCGTCTGTTACTAGCCTTAGGTAAAGGGTTAATAAGGAAAGAAAATTTCATGGCCAAAGCTACAGCCGTTTTTGAATTACCCGATTGGACAGAACTCCAAAATGTAAAACTGTGGATAATGATGAGAATTTTTTTTTTTTGGGGGGGGGGGGGGAATTTCCAAAGGTTTGGGTAATAGCGCGCCCGGTGGTGCCATGGGTAAGCACGGAAACTTTCGTGCTCATTGCTTCACCCGTTTTTAGTTACCCTGTCACAGACTGACGGACAGACATTTGCTGAATTATAGCAAGATTCAGTTGTCATTCGTCATGGATGGGCTATTAATTGTGATCATGACTTTTTCCAGTGTTGGCTATTTCTCGAGTGCCCAAACCAGCGGTTTGTGGGGATGGTTGCGAAATCGACACTGCAATATGCAAATTCATTTCACTTGAATCATGGTACTTATTTTTTTTTTTAAATTATGGTATCAACAAAATGCACCCAGAACTAGCCGAATGCTACCAGTGATTTTAGAAACATTTTTGATCGTTGAAAAATCTCTTTTGAGAAGTTACTCGGTGGACTGGGCGATGTTAGACGTCTGGTCATTTTCGATGGCTTTGAAGACACTTTTTTTCCAATTTTAGTAAGTTCAATCTGTTTTCGTTGATTTTTTATGAAAAGGAGATTGAGAATTCATTCATAACTTTATAGTATTATCAGTTTTTGATAGATAAAGCATTTTAATTCACATGAAATGAAGAAAAAATTAACAAAATCTTCGCGATTTTTACTTTGGATCTATTTTTAGCACACGTTAAAACTTTGACAACTGACTCATATAATTTTTTGGGGGAATGGTTTCATGTTTCATTACCGTTCAGTGTTTGCTTCTCCTCTTGGGAAATTGTAAAAACAAAGGCCGGGGTTTTTCTCACGGGAATTTGTGCAGTTAAAAGCACAGCAGCCGTGACCCGGCATTTCTTTTCGCCATTGAATTTGGAATTGTTTTTGTTTTGAGTACCGTTTCCCGCCAGGTGGCAGTATCGCCCTCGCGTACTTCATTTGCTCCCTTACCGTCGCTGGTCTGGTTAATCTATAGTCTGTGATGAAATCCAATGTGCATATATGGGAACATTTAGCTTTTCGACAATTTCTATCATTTAGTCAGCAAAGCAAACGACAGTCGAGTTTGTTTGGAAAAACTTTAATTTTGAAAAGCATGTTCAATAAATTATTCACAGTCTGCATGGAATGATCTAAGGAGAAATCTCGCATTACACCGTTCGCTTTTTAGGGGGCGTCATTCGATTTGTTCGCTTCTGAAAACGAGAGCTGGGGTTCCCCATGTTTTTACTTCCGGTTTCCGGTTTAGATTGGATGGCATAGCATTCCTTGGTTTTTCCAATTTCACGTACACGTTGTCTATTAGGCTTGCTTCAAAGCAGACCTTCGGGCTGCTTTTGCACGCGCTAATATGAGGTGTAGACTATACTGAAAGGGTGGGTTAATGTGGCGGTGACTGGTCGATTCGTCGTGATTGCACATTCGTCGTAGAATCTGGACGATTCGTCGTGAACGGAAATTGCCGACGTATCGACCAATGGACGATTCGTCGGTAATTTCCGTTGTTCTGTTGTTTTGTTGTTGATTCGGTAGGTTAATAGTACTAAGGGGCTAAAGGGTGTAATAGACCAACAGATCATTCATCCTGTATTGCCAGTCTAAACCACCAATGACTATCTCGCAATACCACACTACCACCCACCCACCCTACTGCCTGACTTACCTATAGCAGACATAGGATAATATGAAGCATAAGGTGGATTAATAGTACTAAGGGCTAACGTGAGACCTACATGCATATATACCAATACTACCATGTCGCCGCCACCCCATACGAGAAGTCCTACATCCACTGACCCGAATTATGTTATGTCAGATTGTATACTGGACAATAACAGTGGTCAGCATCTCTATGACGTCGCGCGCGTATCATGACGTCACGACGTCAATAGCAACGTCAACCGTTTCGCTTGAAAAACTTTCAAGAAAACCCAATTTTCACATCATCTTTCCACCACTTACCCATAATATATACCTATAGCCCCATGCGTACATATATCACTATACATACCACAGCATACTATATATACAGTACCTACACCATTTGGCGGATCTAGCTGCAAGGAGCCGTACTTTTGATCCCCCAAAGTTGTTCCCACAAACGGCTCCGGTTCCTATGGGAATTTAACACTAGTTGCTCCCCCAAAGCTCCGGGTAATCAGGGACGCTTCATACGTGCTATAGTACTTATAAGTATTTTAGATTGAGGTATGCATTTATCGATGATTTCAAGATAGGTGTTTACGAATTTGCTTCGCATAAGATTTATGTCATCAGATTCTAGGAATGTGTTCCAATCCACCTGACCAAGGAGAAAGTTAGCTAAATTAAAATCGGCTTGGTTGTAGTTCCGTACAAACCGATAAAAAGCCTCATGAGATACACTGTCAAAGGCAACGTGGATATACAATCCGGGGTGGTCAGACAATTCGAGGTCAATAGCATCAGATTCAGTAGTTCGAACAGAATCGGTTACGAGAATGGGATCATTCGTTTCAGAGTGCGGAGTAATACGTGTAGGTTTAGTTATAACATTAATTGGACTAAAATGATTCAGTATATTGTTCAGTTTAGCTTGGGTGTTTAGCAAGTCAGAGTTGAAATCGCCACAGAGGATAAGTGAACGATTTAAATTCAGAGCTTCTTCAATTGAGCCCTCAAGAAGGTTTCAGTAGTTAGGATCACAGTACTGGGGAGATCGATATGATACACCGAGAAGATAACGAAATAACTTCGAAGAGATTTCGAACCACATGATAGAATTGTCGAATTCCAGATTAGTTAAATGTTTGTAGTGCAGCCCATTTGTGAAGTAAACTGCAATGCAACCACCAAAGCTGTCTCTGTCATTACGAACAGGCAGGGAGAAGTCGGCTGTTTTAATATCATTTGAATCAAATTCTTCATTTATGTGGGTTTCAGTGAAGCATAGAACATCGAAATCCTCTAAGATATCAACAATCCGTGCAAGTTTAAAACGTAAACTACGAACATTATAATGGAAGATTGATAGTGTTGATTGATGATTAGAAGTAGAATCATTTGGGCCTGGATTGGATTCGATATCCCCAGCAACAATAAGTAAGACAGTTAGGCCTGGGTTGGATTCGATATCCCCAGCAACAATAAGTAAGACAGTTAGGCCTGGGTTGGATTCGATATCCCCAGCAACAATAAATAAGACAGTTAGGATAATAAAACTGTACGTCAATATTATTCCCGATAATTGCCAAGAACGGATACCGTCACAAAATTCAAAGTGTTGTTGTTGTCGAAGGACTTTTTGTTTTTTGTACTATCCGCATTCCAACATCCGGCATTCAAAACCCCAATTGTGGTTCTATACTGAGCTATTGTTATCGCCATTATGAATAATCGTTTTCAGAAAAGTAGTAAAGAGGCCATCAAAGTCGGGTGATGGAACACTTGGTTTTTGGATAGTAGAAATATCAAAGTACTGACTAGAATATATCGCTGTGATTGTGTTTGTAGGGCTGTGAACTGGACGATTTAGTTGGGAGATAGATGTAGCCATTGGGAGACGATGCAATATAAACTGGACGATTTAGTTGGGAGATAGATGTAGCCATTGGGAGACGATGCAATATAAAGTGTTTTTTTTTGCTGGCGGCTACCCGTTTCAACAACATATTTACAAGAGAAGGAGCACTGCTCAAACAAAAGACATAAAAAACAGTGAGCAGTGCAAAAATGAACAGTGCACAAGTTCACATAGAGTGGTACGGTAGGTTAAGTAGTTTGGGTTGGCTATAGAGTATATTATTGAGTCTGGGATGGTATGAACTGAGTTGGTTTAACTGCACTATCAGAGATTGGATAAGTTAAGTGTCGACATGGGGCCAGTGTCGTGCAGGGGTTGCGAGTACAGCATGGAGTGGGATTCTGCAAGCACATAACAGTGGAAAACAATAAGTGTCTGTAGTTACGGAGTTCAGACACCGGGGATTTACATTGTGATTACCGTTGTTTATCATACTAGTTTTCTATCTTATAAACACTTTTCTCGATTGGAATCAAAATACCATGTGGCCAAAGTATTGCCCGAGTTGGCTATATATATATGAATGCTTTGGGATCTCAGAGATATATTCAGCTCGGCATGTATTTGAACCATAAGTTTTACAACAAGTGCAATCAAAAACACGTCTTAAAGCTGGTGAAATAAGTAGCAGTTATCCTAAAAATGGAATGGCGCTACCTAGCAGCCACGTCCCACAATGGGAATAGGAATAAAGGATGCATATTCATGAACAATAATTGGGTTCATATTTTACTCTAATGGGGGATTGTCTCAGTAGATAATCACAGTAAGTAAGTAAATGATGGAACTTACTGGACCCATGAGAGAAGGGTTGAACAGGTGAAACGTGAATATACAGTATGTATTGAGGAAGAAACAACGGGTCCAAATTCATCAATTCACCTGCTCAACACATCCAGCGCCCACACGGTGCGGCAGTGGCGACTCACACATCATATGAGCACTAGACACGTTGAGCAAGTACACTATTGAAGATCGGGTTGAAAGAAAGCCCATGGCGTAAGTGATTCCTCCTTATCAAATGCCGAAACAATCTCGTGGATGATTTTAGAAATGGATAATGTGTATCGTCTCAGAGGCGCGTCCCGGCGCCACCTGCAATAATAAGGCATTGCGTGTTGAGCCGTGCGGCGCCCATAGGGCGACACGGTCTTATAGTATGGATGATTCCGGGTCTGTATTACAGCTTATAATGAGCTGGATATTCAGGAAGTTGAGAGCTGGATTATTTTGATAGTCTCAATTGTTATTCAAAATTTACTTCTCACAAATTATTGGAGAGAGCCCACAGTCTCCTTCCAACAATTAGACCTGCTGTTGAGTTATGTTAGTCTAAATATTAGTGATTCCCAAGTGATATGAGAAATTATGTAGAATCCACAAAGATAGAATGATAAAAGCAACATACACAAGATATGGAGACCTGCTGTTGGGTTATTGTAGCCTACATAGTAGTGATTCTCAAGTGACATTAGAAATCATGTAGAATCCTAAAAGATAGAAGCAACATACACAAGATATGGAGATCTGCTGTTGGGTTATGGTAGCCTAAATATTAGTGATTCCCAAGTGATATTATAAATCATGTAGAATCCTGAACGACAGAATGATAGAAGAAACATACACAAGATATGGAGACATGCTGTTGGGTTATCAGACAAGTGGGGAAATTGGATAAGAACATGCGTTTGGGTGTGGCGGGGACAGTGTTTGAGTGAAGGGGGAGGATTGGATTGGGGATACTGTGATATACATATCGCCCCTTGAGTTCCAGTTCCTATGTGTTCTATTTGCCAGTAGGCAGCCAGTAGGCAGTCAGTAGGCTGCCAGTAGACACATAGAACACACTGAATCTCAAGAGACAATATGTAGACAGGGTCACAAGATAGTCATTAGAGGTTTTACGACACATTGGTGCCTTCATTCAGAGAGTGGAGATATGGGGGCGCTTGGATGGGGACACGATGATCTGGGTGACATGGTTATGTCACCAGAGGTGTTATGACGCGTGGATGTCTACGATTAGGGCAGCAACAGCAAAAGGCCGGGCCTCTTGGATAGAGACATAGACGCCTGTGTTATACAATCACGATATTGTCACCAGAAGTATTGGTAGATATGGCTGCCTTCGTTTAGGATGGGGTGATGCCTTGGATAGAGACATAGACGCCTGTGTGATACAATCACGATATTGTCACCAGAAGTATTGGTAGATATGGCTGCCTTCGTTTAGGATGGTGTGATGCCTTGGATAGAGACATAGACGCCTGTGTTATACAATCACGATATTGTCACTAGAAGTATTGGTAGATATGGCTGCCTTCGTTTAGGATGGTGTGGTGCCTTGGATAGGGACATAGACGCCTGTGTTATACAATCACGATATTGTCACTAGAAGTATTGGTAGATATGGCTGCCTTCGTTTAGGATGGCGTGGTGCCTTGGATAGAGACATAGACGCCTGTGTGATACAATCACGATATTGTCACTAGAAGTATTGGTAGATATGGCTGCCTTCGTTTAGGATGGTGTGGTGCCTTGGATAGGGACATAGACGCCTGTGTTATACAATCACGATATTGTCACTAGAAGTATTGGTAGATATGGCTGCCTTCGTTTAGGATGGCGTGGTGCCTTGGATAGAGACATAGACGCCTGTGTGATACAATCACGATATTGTCACTAGAAGTATTGGTAGATATGGCTGCCTTCGTTTAGGATGGCGTGGTGCCTTGGATAGGGACATAGACGTCTGTGTTATACAATCACGATATTGTCACTAGAAGTATTGGTAGGTATGGCTGCCTTCGTTTAGGATGGCGTGGTGCCTTGGATAGAGACATAGACGCCTGTGTGATACAATCACGATATTGTCACTAGAAGTATTGGTAGATATGGCTGCCTTCGTTTAGGATGGCGTGGTGCCTTGGATAGAGACATAGACGCCTGTGTGATACAATCATGATATTGTCACCAGACGTATTGGTAGATATGACTGCCTTCGTTTAGGATGGCGTGGTGCCTTGGATAGAGACATAGACGCCTGTGTTATACAATCACGATATTGTCACTAGAAGTATTGGTAGATATGGCTGCCTTCGTTTAGGATGGCGTGGTGCCTTGGATAGAGACATAGACGCCTGTGTGATACAATCACGATATTGTCACTAGAAGTATTGGTAGATATGGCTGCCTTCGTTTAGGATGGTGTGGTGCCTTGGATAGGGACATAGACGCCTGTGTTATACAATCACGATATTGTCACTAGAAGTATTGGTAGATATGGCTGCCTTCGTTTAGGATGGCGTGGTGCCTTGGATAGAGACATAGACGCCTGTGTGATACAATCACGATATTGTCACTAGAAGTATTGGTAGATATGGCTGCCTTCGTTTAGGATGGCGTGGTGCCTTGGATAGGGACATAGACGTCTGTGTTATACAATCACGATATTGTCACTAGAAGTATTGGTAGGTATGGCTGCCTTCGTTTAGGATGGCGTGGTGCCTTGGATAGAGACATAGACGCCTGTGTGATACAATCACGATATTGTCACTAGAAGTATTGGTAGATATGGCTGCCTTCGTTTAGGATGGCGTGGTGCCTTGGATAGAGACATAGACGCCTGTGTGATACAATCATGATATTGTCACCAGACGTATTGGTAGATATGACTGCCTTCGTTTAGGATGGCGTGGTGCCTTGGATAGAGACAAAGACGCCTGTGTGATACAATCACGATATTGTCACCAGAAGTATTGGTAGATATGGCTGCCTTCGTTTAGGATGGTGTGGTGCCTTGGATAGAGACATAGACGCCTGTGTGATACAATCACGATATTGTCACCAGAAGTATTGGTAGATATGGCTGCCTTCGTTTAGGATGGGGTGATGCCTTGGATAGAGACATAGACGCCTGTGTGATACAATCACGATATTGTCACTAGAAGTATTGGTAGATATGGCTGCCTTCGTTTAGGATGGTGTGGTGCCTTGGATAGAGACCTAGACGCCTGTGTGATACAATCACGATATTGTCACCAGAAGTATTGGTAGATATGGCTGCCTTCGTTTAGGATGGGGTGATGCCTTGGATAGGGACATAGACGCCTGTGTGATACAATCACGATATTGTCACTAGAAGTATTGGTAGATATGGCTGCCTTCGTTTAGGATGGTGTGGTGCCTTGGATAGAGACATAGACGCCTGTGTGATACAATCATGATATTGTCACCAGACGTATTGGTAGATATGGCTGCCTTCGTTTAGGATGGGGTGATGCCTTGGATAGAGACATAGACGCCTGTGTTATACAATCACGATATTGTCACCAGACGTATTGGTAGATATGGCTGCCTTCGTTTAGGATGGGGTGATGCCTTGGATAGAGACATAGACGCCTGTGTTATACAATCATGATATTGTCACTAGAAGTATTGGTAGATATGGCTGCCTTCGTTTAGGATGGTGTGGTGCCTTGGATAGAGACATAGACGCCTGTGTTATACAATCATGATATTGTCGCTAGAAGTATTGGTAGATATGGCTGCCTTCGTTTAGGATGGTGTGGTGCCTTGGATAGAGACATAGACGCCTGTGTTATACAATCATGATATTGTCACTAGAAGTATTGGTAGATATGGCTGCCTTCGTTTAGGATGGGGTGATGCCTTGGATAGAAACATAGACGCCTGTGTGATACAATCACGATATTGTCACTAGAAGTATTGGTAGATATGGCTGCCTTCGTTTAGGATGGCGTGGTGCCTTGGATAGAGACATAGACGCCTGTGTGATACAATCACGATATTGTCACCAGAAGTATTGGTAGATATGGCTGCCTTCGTTTAGGATGGGGTGATGCCTTGGATAGAGACATAGACGCCTGTGTGATACAATCACGATATTGTCACTAGAAGTATTGGTAGATATGGCTGCCTTCGTTTAGGATGGTGTGGTGCCTTGGATAGAGACATAGACGCCTGCGTGATACAATCACGATATTGTCACCAGAAGTATTGGTAGATATGGCTGCCTTCGTTTAGGATGGGGTGATGCCTTGGATAGAGACATAGACGCCTGTGTGATACAATCACGATATTGTCACCAGAAGTATTGGTAGATATGGCTGCCTTCGTTTAGGATGGGGTGGTGCCTTGGATAGAGACATAGATGCCTGTGTTATACAATCACGATATTGTCACCAGACGTATTGGTAGATATGGCTGCCTTCGTTTAGGATGGGGTGATGCCTTGGATAGAGACATGGACGCCTGTGTGATACAATCACGATATTGTCACCAGAAGTATTGGTAGATATGGCTGCCTTCGTTTAGGATGGGGTGATGCCTTGGATAGAGACATAGACGCCTGTGTGATACAATCACAGTATTGTCACCAGAAGTATTGGTAGATATGGCTGCCTTCGTTTAGGATGGGGTGATGCCTTGGATAGAGACATAGACGCCTGTGTTATACAATCACGATATTGTTACCAGACGTATTGGTAGATATGGCTGCCTTCGTTTAGGATGGGGTGATGCCTTGGATAGAGACATAGACGCCTGTGTGATACAATCACGATATTGTCACCAGACGTATTGGTAGATATGGCTGCCTTCGTTTAGGATGGGGTGATGCCTTGGATAGAAACATAGACGCCTGTGTGATACAATCACGATATTGTCACCAGAAGTATTGGTAGATATGGCTGCCTTCGTTTAGGATGGGGTGATGCCCTGGGTGAGCATAAGGGAGACTCTTGGATGATCTTGGTGACAGTTGTTCTCTTGAAACAATATAACTGAACAAATGCTTGTCTGAGTGTGGGTGATAAGATATATGAAAAAGACCGACCATTAAGTAAACGCAGGTGCAGACAATTGAGGTTTGATAAACAAATGTTGGAACACTATCAAACAGGTGGCTAATTACCGAACTGTGATCTTAGATTATCATGAGCTGGGATTTCCTGAAAATCCTATTAAAACAAGAGCTCACGTATCGTTGAAGCAATACAATGTCCCCTACCGGACTGATGAGCATTAATAATTATACAAATGTTATAACGTAGATGTGATCAGCATGAATTCCGGTTGAAGCGTTTCCAAAAAATAGTCTGGAAAACTGATATTTTGGCCCTTTTCCATATTTCCAAGGGCCATAACTCACACAAGAATAATGCAATTACCGTGAAACTCAAACTTCATCTGCAAGTCATCGTTCTATAGTAGGTTACCAAGAATGAAATCATTCGGTTGAAACATTTCCAAAAAAAGTCCGGAAAACTAAAGTGTGACTGACAGACTGACTGACAGACTGACGGATGGACAGTGTGCAAAAGAAACGTGATCTGTAAGTCATCGTTGTATAGTAGGTTACCAAAAATGAAATCATTCCATTGAAGCATTTCCAAAACAAGAGGCCCCAAGGGGTCTGAGGGCGCTCACCTGACATGGTAGCCTAAATTTATATCAACCCAGAGAATTGATTTCAACAAGTTGCATCTGCTCCTCCTAAGAAAGGCTTATACCAAATATCCAAAGATTCTGACCAGTGGATCTAAAAAAAAAAGATTTTTAAAGAATATTCCTCATATTGAACTAAGTTACAATTCGAGCTCCCACAGTGAGTCCAAATATGGACCTAGGGACATGGCTTGAACAAACTTGAATCTCACCCCCTAAGAATGCTGCATACCAAATATCAAAACATTCCGACTGCTGGATCTGAAGAAGATTTTTAAAGAAAATTCCTCATTTTGAACTAAGTTATAATTCGGGCTACCACAGTGAGCCCAAATATGAACCCAGGGACTTGGCTTGAACAAATTTGAATCTCACCCCTCAAAGCATGGTGCATACCCAATATCAGAAGATTCTGCCTGCTGGATCTTGAGAAAAAGATTTTCAAAGAAATTTGCCTGAAATGCACTAAGTTCAAATTTGGGCTCCTATACTGAGCCCAAATATAAACCCAGGGGGCCGATTTGAACAAACTTGAATCAGATCCACCCCACAATGTTGCATACCAAATATCAAAAGATTCTGCCTGCTGGATCTGGAGAAGGAGATTTTTTAAGAAATATGCCTGAAATGCACTAAGTTAAAATTTGGGCTCCTATACGGAGCCCAAATATAAACCCAGGGGGCCGATTTGAACAAACTTGAATCAGATCCACCCCACAATGTTGCTTACCAAATATGAAAAGATTCTGAAGCTGGATCTGGAGAAGAAGATTTTTTAAGAAATTTGCCTGAAATGCACTAAGTTCGAATTCGAGCTTCTATAGTGAGCCCAAATATGAAACTAGGAAGCCGATTTGAACAAACTTGAATCAGATCCCCCCCCCCCCCCCCCCCCCCCACAATGTTGCATACCAAATATCAAAAGATTCTGCCTGCTGGATCTGGAGAAGAAGATTTTTTAATAAATTTGCCCGAAATGCACTAAGTGCGAATTCGGGCTCTATATTAAGCCCAAATATGAATCCAGGGGGCCGATTTGAACAAACTTGAATCAGATCCACCCCGCAATGTTGCATACCAAATATCAAAAGATTCTGCCTGCTGGATCTGGAGAAGAAGATTTTTGAAGAAATATGCCTGAAATGCACTAAGTTAAAATTTGGGCTCCTATACGGAGCCCAAATATAAACCCAGGGGGCCGATTTGAACAAACTTGAATCAGATCCACCCCACAATGTTGCTTACCAAATATGAAAAGATTCTGAAGCTGGATCTGGAGAAGAAGATTTTTTAAGAAATTTGCCTGAAATGCACTAAGTTCGAATTCGAGCTTCTATAGTGAGCCCAAATATGAATCCAGGGAGCCCATTTGAACAAACTTGAATCAGATCCACCCCGCAATGTTGCATACCAAATATAAAAAGATTCTGCCTGCTGGATCTGGAGAAGATGATTTTTTAAGAAATTTGCCTGAAATGCACTAAGTTCGAATTCGAGCTTCTATAGTAAGCCCAAATATGAATCTAGGGAGCCGATTTGAACAAATTTGCATCAGATCCATCCCACAATGTTGCATACCAAATATCAAAAGATTCTGCCTGCTGGATCTGGAGAAGAAAATTTTTTAAGAAATTTGCCTGAAATGCACTAAGTTCAAATTTGGGCTCCTATACTGAGCCCAAATATAAACCCAGGGGGCCGATTTGAACAAACTTGAATCAGATCCACCCCACAATGCTGCTTACCAAATATGAAGAGATTCTGCCTGCTGGATCTGGAGAAGAAGATTTTTTAAGAAATTTGCATGAAATGCACTAAGTTCAAATTCGAGCTTCTATAGTGAGCCCAAATATGAATCTAGGAAGCCGATTTGAACAAACTTGAATCAGATCCACCCCACAATGTTGCATACCAAATATCAAAAGATTCTGCCTGCTGGATCTGGAGAAGAAGATTTTTTAAGAAATTTGCCTAAATGCACTAAGTTCGAAATCGGGCTCCTATACTGAGCCCAAATATGAACCCAGGGGGTCGATTTGAACAAACTTGAATCAGATCCACCCTACAATGTTGCATACCAAATATCAAAAGATTCTGCCTGCTGGATCTGGAGAAGATTTTTTAAGAAATTTGCCTGAAATGCACTACGTTCGAAATCGGGCTCCTATACTGAGCCCAAATATTAACCCAGGGAGCCGATTTGAACAAACTTGAATCAGATCCACCCCACAATGTTGCTTACCAAATATGAAAAGATTCTGCCTGCTGGATCTGGAGAAGAAGATTTTTTAAGAAATTTGCCTGAAATGCACTAAGTTCGAATTCGGGCTTCTATAGTAAGCCCAAATATGAATCCAGGGGGCCGATTTGAACAAACTTGAATCAGATCTACCCCGCAACGTTGCATACCAAATATCAAAAGATTCTGCCTGCTGGATCTGGAGAAGAAGATTTTTGAAGAAATTTGCCTGAAATGCACTAAGTTCGAATTCGAGCTCCTATAGTGAGCCCAAATATGAATCTAGGGAGCCGATTTGAACAAACTTGAATCAGATCCACCCTACAATGTTGCATGCCAAATATCAAAAGATTCTGCCTGCTGGATCTGGAGAAGAAGATTTTCAAAGAAATTTGCCTGAAATGCAGTAAGTTCAAATTTGGGCTCCTATACTGAGCCCAACTATAAACCCAGGGGGCCGATTTGAACCAACTTGAATCAGATCCACCCCGCAATGTTGCATCCCAAATATCAAAAGATTCTGCCTGCTGGATCTGGAGAAGAAGATTTTTAATGTTTTTCCCACTGCCTACAGTGTTAAAAAGTGCTGACTCAGCACTTTTTCAAAGTCCCGAAACTGTACCCTATGATAAAACCGATGGCAATTTTTTTTTACCAATCCTTTCTGTTGGTCCTAAGGAAGCTGCACACCAAAGAAAAATTCTCAATGCCATGCAGTTTTGGAGATATGGGCGTTTTAAATTTTTTTCTATTTTTAGCTCCTGCGGTTCCCACAGGGCTGCGGGAAATTTTTTTTTTTGCATAAATCAAGTACTCATGACCCAATAAGCCCTCACATAAAATTTGGTTCAAATCAGCCTCTCGGTTTGGAAAATAGAAATTTTTGGCGGGGCAAAAAATTTTGCCCCTCCCATAACGACGCCAAGTATAGCCCCACAAACTTCTCTTGAACAAATCTGAGTCTACACCTCAAAAGGAAGCTGCACACCATATATCAAGTCTCTGCTACTGCTGGTTCATGAGAAGAAGATTTACAAAGATTTTGGTGCCCCTTGGGGGCGTGGCACCACCCAGGAGGAGGGGCAACTTCATTTGAACAAATCTGAATTGGCATTAGGTAATAAACATTTAGCCAACATTTGAATAAAATTGGGCTAGTGGTTTAGGAGGAGAAGTCGATAATGTAAAGTTAACGCCGGACGGACGACGACGGACCACGGACACCGGACGACGGACAGAAAGTGATTAGTAAAGCTCCCCTTGAGCTTCGCTCAGGTGAGCTAAAAAGTCTGGAAAACTGATATTTTGGCGCTTTTCCGTATTTCCGAGGGCCAAAACTCACACAAGAATAATGCAATCAGCATGAAACTCAAACTTGATCTGTATGTCATCGTTCTAAAGTAGTTTACCAAAAATGATATCATTTTGTTGAAGCGTTTCCAAAAAAAGTCCGAAAACTGATATTTTGGCACTTTTCCATATTTCCAAGGGTCATAACTCACACAAGAATAATGCGATCAGCATGAAACTCAAACTTGTTCTGTAAGTCATCGTTCTATAGTAGGTTACCAAAAATAAAATCATTCGGTTGAAGCATTTAAAAAAAAAGTCCAGAAAACTAAAGTGTGACTGACACAATCACACGATATTGTTCTCCTGTGAAGATTGTGTTTTTATTCCGGTAAACTGTATTATATTTATTTATTTATTGGCGTTTAAGGTCATATATTTCTGCACAATGGCTCATGACCACGACAGTTTTACGGGTGGAGGAAGCCGGAGTACCCAGAGAGAACCAATGGCGAGCAACTGTCAGCTCCTCAACATACTAACTCCACACAAGCAGGGTTAGCATTGGTTGAAGACAGGTGCACCATCGACGTGCAGTACGCCTTAGTACACAGCGTCACCGTGCCCACACGTAGGCATTGGGGGTGAAGTGTCTTTTCCAAGGACACAACGCGGTATTTACCAGGAATATACTGAGCAATTTGTGTCTTAATTGAATAACTATGATGTCTCTGTGTGTTGTCAAGTTGTATCGTTCATGGTTTACTTTCGAGTTGGTAAGAAGAAAGTATTCAGTACAATTGTCTCCGATGTTACTAGCGACTCACAACAGTATGTCAACACAATTTTGGCGGATGACAGTACACCAAGTGCAGTAGCCGCTGCCGGGGAACAACTTCTCCTGATCTTATACGGGAGTAAAACTGTTTCCTCTCTCGACCAATATAGATATGTCACTTACAAGCGTTATGTAGCAAAATCTAAACTGAATAAACCCATCGACCTAGCCTCACTCCCACCAAGCAGCGATGCTGCACAACAACATGTCTACAGATGTTATCTCCAGGTCCAACAATGGCTGGGCACTTCGCTTCCTCCGACGGATTGGGGGTGGTCGCTAGACAATGGACTTCTTGTACCGACTGCAGCCACAAAGCCATGTGCCCCCGATAACCTACTGAATCTGATCAGTTGTGGTTGCAAGAGTGCTTGTACAAAACGGTGTGGGTGTAAGAAGGCAGGACTCTCTTGCTCAGGTTTGTGTAATTGCAGTTCGGATTCTTGTGACAACCACAGAAACACTGTCCTGTCGGAAATTTCTGAGTTCGATAAATAATATGTATATAGGCCATGTCATTTCTGTATATAGCGTTGATAATAGTCAATGTAACTTAATCCATGTTGATTGATTTGTACATTCTGTAAATATTATTTATAGATTTTTGTACATTCTGTAAATATTATTGATCTAATGCTGCCAGACACAGACGTGTCTGTTCGGTCCCAAGCCCGAAAATAGTTGAGTTCTCATGCTGACGAATTTTATGCCAAAAGGGGACCTGGGCCAGAAGCAGAGGGGGTCTTCCATAATGTCTATTTTGTAAGCAGTGATAAGAGTCTTCAAATGGTGGTGGATTTTTTATCGTCTGTCCAACTAACATCCCGTTCTGTACTACAACCCTTTGGGCAAATCTGTTAGGAAAATCGTCATTTTTTGCATAAATCCGATACTTTTTTATGAATTTTCAATAATTTTTCGCAGAAATTGTCACAGAATGCACATTTTCCTCTAGGTAAATGTATATTAGACATTATGTAGCTCGAAATACGCGTAAACAAAAAATACAGTTGGATAAATTCGAGGTTACAAAGTTCGTGCGATTTTTAAAACTTTTTTTCAAACGCGTTTTCGAAAAAAGGCTGTAGAAAAAAAAGCTCAACTGGGATTTTAGGGGACTTTTGTCTAATCGTTCAGTGACATGTACTCGACATTCCCTGAAAAAAATCAGCTTTCTCCGATTTTTTTCCGTAGTGAAACCTAATGTTCTTGGGCTACTATTGGAGTTCAACCAAAAAAGAGATTTCGTAGGGAAACCTATAACCAGCAGGTGCGCCTTAAAAATTTATGTGATGATTATGTAGAAGGAACAAAGACAATGCAACAATTTTTGTGGGGAATAGGGCACACAATAAGGCTTCATTAACATTAGTGCTTTGTCAAAAAAGTTGTGCTTGGTTAATCAAAATTAAGTGTATTTTTGAAAAGTGTGTTGGGTAAGGGTAATGTTTTAGGTAGGCTCATAGGCGTTTCCAAAAAAAGAGGTGTTTTGGTAACGCAAAATTAAGTGTATTTTTGAAAAGTGTGTTGGGTAAGGGTTAAGCTGGTAATGTTTTAGGTAGGCTCATAGGCCTAAACTGTGCTATCTGTTATTTTTATACAACTTTGTACTGTTTATGTAAGATTTTGAGAATAAAATAAAAACAAATTTAGGGTAATTACTTTGTCTGATTTATTAAATCTAAAAGATCAGCAATGTAATTCCTCTAAAATTTAAGAATGGCAGCACCAAGAACAGAACCACAAGATAGCACGAAACATTATTGTCTTTTTTACCTACTGATAAAAATATCGTTGTCTTTTTTATCGTTGTCTTTTTACCATTGTCTTTTTTACCATTGTCTTTTTTACCGTTGTCTTTTTTACCATTGTCTTTTTTACTGTTGTCTTTTTTACCGTTGTCTTTTTTACCATTGTCTTTTTTACCGTTGTCTTTTTTACCATGTCTTTTTTACCGTTGTCTTTTTTACCATTGTCTTTTTTACCTTGTCTTTTTTACCTTGTCTTTTTTACCATTGTCTTTTTTACCGTTGTCTTTTTACCATTGTCTTTTTTACCGTTGTCTTTTTTACCATTGTCTTTTTTACCATTGTCTTTTTTACCGTTGTCTTTTTACCATTGTCTTTTTTATCGTTGTCTTTTTTACCATTGTCTTTTTTACCATTGTCTTTTTTACCGTTGTCTTTTTACCATTGTCTTTTTTACCGTTGTCTTTTTACCATTGTCTTGTCTTTTTACCATTGTCTTTTTTACCGTTGTCTTTTTTACCATTGTCTTTTTTACCGTTGTCTTTTTTACCTTGTCTTTTTACCATTGTCTTTTTTACCGTTGTCTTTTTTACCGTTGTCTTTTTTACCATTGTCTTTTTTACCTTGTCTTTTTTACCGTTGTCTTTTTTACTGTTGTTTTTTTACCTTGTCTTTTTTAACCGTTGTCTTTTTTACCGTTGTCTTTTTTACCGTTGTCTTTTTTACCTTGTCTTTTTTACCGTTGTCTTTTTTACCATTGTCTTTTTTACCTTGTCTTTTTTACCTTGTCTTTTTTACCATTGTCTTTTTTACCTTGTCTTTCTTACCTTGTCTTTTTTACCGTTGTCTTTTTTACCGTTGTCTTTTTTACCATTGTCTTTTTTACCTTGTCTTTTTTACCTTGCCTTTTTTACCGTTGTCTTTTTTACCATTGTCTTTTTTACTTTTTTACCATTGTCTTTTTTACCGTTGTCTTTTTTACCGTTGTCTTTTTTACCGTTGTCTTTTTTACCTTGTCTTTTTACCATTGTCTTTTTTACCATTGTCTTTTTTACCATTGTCTTTTTTACCGTTGTCTTTTTACCATTGTCTTTTTTACCGTTGTCTTTTTTACCGTTGTCTTTTTACCGTTGTCTTTTTACCGTTGTCTTTTTACCGTTGTCTTTTTTACCGTTGTCTTTTTTACCATTGTCTTTTTTACCGTTGTCTTTTTACCATTGTCTTTTTTACCATTGTCTTTTTTACCTTGTCTTTTTTACCTTGTCTTTTTTACCATTGTCTTTTTTACCATTGTCTTTTTTACCGTTGTCTTTTTACCATTGTCTTTTTTACCGTTGTCTTTTTTACCATTGTCTTTTTTACCGTTGTCTTTTTTACCATTGTCTTTTTTACCGTTGTCTTTTTACCATTGTCTTTTTTACCGTTGTCTTTTTTACCATTGTCTTTTTTACCAGTCTTTTTTACCGTTGTCTTTTTACCATTGTCTTTTTTACCGTTGTCTTTTTACCATTGTCTTTTTTACCCTTGTCTTTTTTACCATTGTCTTTTTTACCATTGTCTTTTTTACCGTTGTCTTTTTACCATTGTCTTTTTTACCGTTGTCTTTTTTACCATTGTCTTTTTTACCGTTGTCTTTTTTACCATTGTCTTTTTTACCGTTGTCTTTTTAACATTGTCTTTTTTACCGTTGTCTTTTTTACCGTTGTCTTTTTTACCATTGTCTTTTTTACCGTTGTCTTTTTACCATTGTCTTTTTTACCGTTGTCTTTTTTACCATTGTCTTTTTTACCGTTGTCTTTTTAACATTGTCTTTTTTACCATTGTCTTTTTTACTGTTGTCTTTTTACCATTGTCTTTTTTACCGTTGTCTTTTTTACCATTGTCTTTTTTACCATTGTCTTTTTTACCGTTGTCTTTTTACCATTGTCTTTTTTACCGTTGACTTTTTACCATTGTCTTTTTTACCGTTGTCTTTTTTACCATTGTCTTTTTTACCGTTGTCTTTTTTACCATTGTCTTTTTTACCGTTGTCTTTTTACCATTGTCTTTTTTACCGTTGTCTTTTTACCATTGTCTTTTTTACCATTGTCTTTTTTACCATTGTCTTTTTTACCGTTGTCTTTTTTACCATTGTCTTTTTTACCATTGTCTTTTTTACCGTTGTCTTTTTTACCGTTGTCTTTTTACCATTGTCTTTTTTACCATTGTCTTTTTTACCATTGTCTTTTTTACCGTTGTCTTTTTACCATTGTCTTTTTTACCATTGTCTTTTTTACCATTGTCTTTTTTACCATTGTCTTTTTTACCGTTGTCTTTTTACCGTTGTCTTTTTTACCGTTGTCTTTTTTACCATTGTCTTTTTTACCGTTGTCTTTTTTACCATTGTCTTTTTACCTTGTCTTTTTTACCATTGTCTTTTTTACCATTGTCTTTTTTACCATTGTCTTTTTTACCATTGTCTTTTTACCATTGTCTTTTTTACCGTTGTCTTTTTTACCATTGTCTTTTTTACCGTTGTCTTTTTTACCATTGTCTTTTTTACCATTGTCTTTTTTACCATTGTCTTTTTACCATTGTCTTTTTTACCATTGTCTTTTTTACCGTTGTCTTTTTTACCGGCTACCTTACAGATAAACACGCGATGTACTCTGCAAGCAACATTGGAGAGAAACATCAAGGGGGGTAACTGAATTAAAAAAATGAACTCGACAAACTGGAAACATGTTTGTGACAGTCATGTGATTTACATGTTGCGTAACAATCATCTATCATTGAAAAAAGAGAGTTCTTTAGTTTTTTCTCCAATCTTAATTTCTTATTGTATTGTGTGGCTTGCATCATGAAGTACAACAGACTATCGGCTGAACACATTTTATTTATACATGACATGTACCCTATGCAATTCTGTACAGCACCATGACTGAAGGCCAGTGACTTCGATCAGGTGGGAAATGGTGGCAATCTCGTACTGATTAAATTATTTAATATCTCAGCTCTGTAACTCCCTAAATATCCTGCTATGCACTAGACATGTTTTTAATGGGGAAGCTTTATTGAAATGGCCAGATATGAAAGAGATTTTTAATATAGTCAGTGACAAGTATAGAAGAACTGGAAACTGTCGGTTTTTATCTGCAGGTCGTCATAATTGGCCAATGCCCCATAACTGGCCGATGCCCCATAACCGGCCAGTGCAGATTCCGATTATCGGTTCATCACTACTTAATCATTTAATATTTTTACACCCTCCTCCCATTTTGAGAGCACCTCTTCAACACTTTATTCATACATGACATGTACCATATGCAATTTTGTAAAGCACCATGACTGAAGGCCAGTGACTTCGATGAGGTGGAAAATAGTGGTGATCTCATACTGATTAAATTCTTCAATATCTCAGCTCTGCTACTCCCTAAATATCTTGCTATGCACAAGACACGTTTTTAATAGGGAAGTTTTATTGTAATGGCCAGATATGAAAGATTTTTAATAGTCAGTGACAAATATAGAATAACTGGAAACTGTCGATTTTTATTGTTTTTTTATCTGCAGGTTGTCAGAATCGGCCGATGCCCCATTACCGGCCAATGCAGATTCTGATTATCGGTTCATCGCTACTTAATCATTTAATATTTTACACCCTCCTCCCATTTTGAGAGCACCTCTGCAACTGATAACCCACATAATATTTTATATACAACTAGAGAAATAGTTGGAGTACTTTGTATAAAATTGGCTATTTTTGGCTTCCCTGCAATAAACTGAGTATAATTTGACGTAGAATTTTTAATTTTCGTTCCAACTATAACATACTGGAGTACAGGTTGGTTTTGCATTTCAACACCTCCCACCCATTTTGACCCCAAACTATTTCGTGTCAGAAACTTTACGTAATTTCTTTCTAATTTTGGTATGTAATTTTGTGCCTAAATACTATTTCACACCTCCACAATATTACTGATGCTCACTCCATATGTCACCCTATACCAATCATCAGAAGATTCTGACACATAGATCCGAAAAACAATTTTTGAAAATTTGTCACATTGGACTGAGTTGAAATTCAGATTCCCGTAGGAAGCCGAAATATGAACTCGGCAACCTGTGTTGAACAGAAGGCTTCTGTACCCTCTAAGGATGTTCTATACCAAATATCAAAAGATTCTGATTGTCAGTTCTGGAGAATAGGATTTTTCAATTTAAAAAAAGAAGTGGGGTGCTAACAGAATTGTGCCTCTTTTTGATGTCCCTTGTGGGCGTGGCAACGTGAATTGAACAAACTTAAATTGAAATATGATGTGGAACATGCATATCAAATGTGGTTCAGTATTGTCCAATGGTTTATGAAAAGTCAAAAACATAAAGTTCATGCCGTACAGACGACTGGCGGGCCACAGACAGAAATTGATCACTTAATGACCTGTTTTTGCACAAAATTCCACTGACAAATAGAAACTGTGACTAAAATTGCCGCGGACATTCTGACTTTTAGTATTTTGGGAATATAATTACTTTATTAGTCTGTACAAAATGATTTGGGTACAAAATTACATAAACCTGAAATTACAATACATTGTTCCAAATTGGGAACATTGTCGGCATTCATCCAATAAGTTTATTATGATTTGAGTTTGAGTTTCCAAATTTGATTTGTAGCTTTAACATATGGAAATAGAGGTTGGTTTGAAATTCAGATCCGCTTTTCAATTCTTCTCAGAGTTATGGCCCTTTGTACAAAATTTGGCTGTTTGTTGGTTCTGTGCAATAACTTTGATATGATTTGACCTATCAGTTTTCAATTTAGTTTTTAGCATCAGCACATTGGAATAGTGATTATTATTGAATTGCAGCTCAACCTTCCATTTTCCTCGGAGTGACAGCCCTTTGCTTATTCAAAATTGGTCTATTTGTCGGTTACATGCAATAACTGTAACATGTTTTCACTTCGAGGTCTCAAATATGGTAATGTGCATACACATTGGTATTTCAGCTATGTCTGTCCATCTCCCCCAGAGTTATGTCCCTTTTTCTAGAGTTTTCAAAGTTGGATTGCAGTTTCAATTTATGATGGGACCGGGCTAATTATAAAATGCTTGTAGCTTTTTGCCTTTTTACTCCCGAATCAATCATTTGGTTTTTTTTTTATCAGTTTTAAATTTTATTATTAAATAAATATTTCATTTTTTTTATTCTCAAGTTTTCCTATGCAAAAACATAAAATAAAGTTTAATCGATGAATAACTCTCTTCCGTCATTTTTGTTATTATTGTTGCATCTTTCCTTCAAATGTCTTGTTAGCTTTTGATAAACGAAAGTGAGTAATTTTACCAGAACTTTTTTATTTTTGTAACTGCCGACCATTACAAACTCTCCATAGGGTGCGAATTTTTCTACAAAAAAATAAGAATGAGGGAACTATTTGAAGGTTTTTGTTTATATCTGACAATGCATGAAAACTGACCGGTAGGGACATTTTTATCCCTTAGTGCTTAGTAAGTTCGCAAGATTGGTGCCACCTTAAGTGTGAAAGTCAGCTTAAAGTGGTTCTTAGTTTAAGCGACAATTAGGCAAAACTACACTATTAGTAATCAAACAGTTAACTGAATCGGCTGACATAATCGGCCGATATAGAGTATTGGAATCGAATCAGCACTACCAGGAAAAATATCGGTCCTCACCGATTGTCATTTTTTCGAAAACAAGTCACAAATCGCGGACAGCAATTTCGCAAAGTGCCTGCTGATAGCAAGAAATCAGCAAAGTACTATTATACTACCAACTGGCAGCTCAGACAGATTTACTACCCACTGTTTCGGTTTATCATCAAATTAACAAAATGCTGGTCAATTGGAATCACGTCCAGAGCTGGCTGCAATTTATGTCACATGAAACAACTATGTGATAAAAAAAAGAAACGACATTGATACCAACCAATAACTCTATCCTGGCAAATGTCCGGATAAAGTGAGACCTAGTCATAATAACTCTATTATTAAACAACACTAATACTCTATCAGAGATAATGAAAGAAGCATCGACAGGAGAAAATCAAAATATCAAATTATCAATATCAGAATTTTCAATGGATTATTGAAAAAAGAAAGCAGACAACACGTGCATCCATTAAAGCAAGCTCCACCCACCAAGTGATTGACACTATGTCACCATAATGATCAGTTAAATCAACTTAAATGTTTATACTTTCCCTGGTATTTGTCACAGGTACTCATACCCCCATAATATTTACATATACCATTGTGGGGGTACGTCAGCATTGATTAAATAATGCTATCAGATATCAGTTTTCTTTTGATTTCTCAGCTTGTGTTGAGTACCTGTGGTCTACAATGTATGTTCAGAAAAATACTAGGGTTTACTGGGAATTCCTCACTGACGTAATCAATTTTGTGTCACGCGATGCAAACACTTCCAAGTTTGGAATATGTAGTGTCAAAAAATTCCACATCGATAATAAAATTATTGTATTTGAAATGGCAACAATTAATATGGATTATGAACAATTTGCTCACAGTAGCGTGATCCAGTACAGAGTTTAGGTGTGACAACGTCCATTTCATGGGATAAGATGCAAGGGTAAAGCAAAGTTGCTGCCTATTTTTGTGATATGAACAATGGATATGAAGGATAACAGGTACCGTGAATACGTGAATAGGTACCTATTGTATTGGACTATTGAGGGACACTTTTTTGTAGAAACTGTACATCCGGGCACTTCATGCTATATCCAGATACTTCTGTTGGGGTAGTAGATAAAACAAGCGGCCACAGGGGCCTGAGGGCGCTCACCTGACATGGTAGCCTAAATATCAACCCAGAGAACTGATTTCAACAAGTTGCATCTGCTCCTCCTAAGAAAAGCTTATACCAAATATCCAAAGATTCTGACCAGTGGATCTAAAAACAAAATTAGATTTTTAAAGAATATTCCTCATATTGAACTAAGTTATAATTCGGGCTCCCACAGGGAGCCCATATATGGACCCAGGGACTTGGCTTTAACAAACTTGAATCTCACCCCCCTAAGGATGCTGCACACCAAACATCAAAACATTCCGACTGCTGGATCTGAAGAAGAAATTTTTTAAAGAAAATTCCTCATTTTGAACTAAGTTACAATTCAAGCTCCCACAGTGAGTCCAAATATGGACCTAGGGACATGGCTTGAACAAACTTGAATCACACCCCCCACCCCCCCCCCCCACCCCCCACCCCCACCCCCCCCCCCCCCCCAAGCATGGTGCATACCCGATATCAAAAGATTCTGCCCGCTGGATCTTGAGAAGATTTTCAAAGAAATTTGACTGAAATGCACTAAGTTCGAATTCGAGCTTCTATAGTGAGCCCAAATATGAATCTAGGGAGCCGATTTGAACAAACTTGAATAATATCCACCCCCACAATTTTGCATACCAAATATCAAAAGATTCTGCCTGCTGGATCTGGAGAAGAACTTTTTTGAAGAAATTTGCCTGAAATGCACTATGTTCGAATTCGAGCTTCTATACTGAGCCCAAATATAAACCCAGGGGGGCGATTTGAACAAACTTGAATCAGATCCACCCCACAATGTTGCATATCAAATATCAAAAGATTCTGCCTGCTGTATCTGGAGAAGAAGATTTTTAAAGAAATTTGCCTGAAATGCATTAAGTTCGAATTCAGGCTTCTATAGTGGGCCCAAATATAAATCCAGGGGGCCGATTTGATCAAACTTGAATCAGATCCACCACACAATGTTGCATACCCAATATCCAAAAATTCTGCCTGCTGGATCTTGAGAAGAAGATTTTCAAAGAAATTTGCCTGAAATGCACTAAGTTCAAATTTGGGCTCCTATACTGAGCCCAAATATAAACCCAAGGGGCCAATTTGAACAAACTTGAATCAGATCCACCCCACAATGTTGCATACCAAATATCAAAAGATTCTGCCTGCTGGATCTGGAGAAAAAGATTTTCAAAGAAATTTGCCTGAAATGCAGTAAGTTCAAATTTGGGCTCCTATACGGAGCCCAAATATGAACCCAAGGGGCCGATTTGAACAAGCTTGAATCAGATCCACCCTACAATGTTGCATACCAAATATCAAAAGATTCTGCCTGCTGGATCTGGAGAAGAAGATTTTTGAATCTTTTTCCCATTGCCAACAGTGTTAAAAAGTGCTGACTCAGCACTTTTTCAAAGTCCTGAAAAAAGTACCTTGTGATCAAACCGATTCTGTTCTACTGGATAAAAGTAAGCTTTATACAAAATAAGAATTCTCTGTGCCGTGTAGTTGTGGAGATATGGCAGTTTTAAGGTTTTTCCTATTTTTAACTCCCGAGGTTCCCACGGGGCAATGAGAAAATTGTTTTTGCATCAATCAACTACTTATGACCCATTATCATCTCATTTTCAAATTTGGTTCAAATCGAACTCACGGTTCTAAAAATAGAAATTTTAGGCGTAGCCAAAATTTTTGCCTCTCCCATAACGAAGGCAAATAATGCCCAGCAAACTTCTCTTGAACAAACTTGATTCTGAACCTCAAGAGGACTCTGTATACCACATATCAAGTCTCTGCTACTGGTGGTTCATTAGAAGAAGATTTTCAAAAAATTTGGCCATTTTTTCCCCACACCTTTGCTCAATACGAGCCAGAACCTATTTTGGATAAAAATCAAAATGCCCCTATACAACCACTACTTACCTGAAATTTAATTAAATTGTGGCCAGTGGTTTAGGAGAAAGAGGCTCAAACACCACCTTCACGCAGGACGACGGACGACAGACGACGGACAGACGACGGACAGACGACGGACGAAGAGTGATAAGAAAAGCTCACCCTGACTTTCAGTCAGGTGAGCTAAAAACAGCTGCGCCATGAGCGCATGATACGCCCGTTATTAATTACAAGAGGGAACCACTCAATATGAGTATACATGTGTATTTGTCAGGTTACATATACTTGCCACCAAAAAATCATGAAAATTGCTCAAAGTCCAACATGTGGAAAATTGCCTATATTTTGATGAATAAAGTCCCATAATTCTGGAATGACAAATCGGACAGCGACAGCGACACAAATCGAAAGGGAGATTCCTTCTATCTACATATACTTGCAACAAAAAAATCATGAAAATTGCTCTAAGCATTTTCAAGTTATTGTTTGACATGTGGAAAATAAAGTCCCATAACTCTGGAATGACTAATCGAACGTCGACACCAACCTAAAAGGTGCTTCCTTCCATCAACATAAACCACCTACCAAAAAATCGTGAAAATCTCTCGAAGCGTTCTCGAGTTATCGTACGACGTGTAAAAAATCAACAATTTTCTAAGTAATAAAGTCTCATAACTCTGGAATGACTAATCGAACGGCGACACTAAACGAAAGGGAGCTTCCCTCCATCAATATACACCACCTACCCAAAAATCACGAAAATCTCTCAAAGCGTTCTCGAGTTATCATACGACGTGTAAAAAAAAAACAATTTTCTAAGTAATAAAGTCCCATAACTCTGGAATGACTAATCGAACGGCGACACTAAACGAAAGGGAGCTTCCCTCCATCGATATACACCACCTACCCAAAAATCACGAAAATCTCTCATAGCGTTCTTGAGTTATCATACGACATGTGACCGGACGGACAGACGGACAGAAAGACAGCGGTATACCATAATACGACACGTTTTTTTTCAAATCGATCTGCATCAGATAGGATTTTTTTCAAAACGGGCGTATAAAAAACAAACAACAATATCTATAACATTTCATTCATTTTTATTCAAGTATACTGTTCAATTTCTCAAGGCATTTGTCTTTGTAGTTCTTCTCGCATGGGCTAACCATTTCATCTCCTTGTGGGTTGGAGCTTCTTTCCAGTGTCTGGCTTGGTTCTTGATAAAACACATTCTCTCATTTGATAACTTGGCTTTGTTGGTTGCTTAAATTTCCTGGCTGGCATCTCTAGGTTCCTCTTTCTTGTCTTTTAGCTGTTTCATAGTAGTAACTTCAGCCTTCTGAACATCATTCTTAGTTTCAGTAGAAACTTCATTCTTAGTAGAAACTTCATTTGTGGTTTGAGTGGAAACATCGTTCTTGGTTTGGTTCCTCTTTAAATCTTCATTCTCAGTAGAAACCTCATTCGTAGTAGAAGCTTCAGGCTTCTTCGTAACTTCTTTAGCAGTAGAAACTTCAGGCTTTGTAGTGGTAACTTCTTTTGCAGTAGAAACTTCTGGCTTCTTAGTGAAAACACCTTTCTTTGTTTCCGTAGAAACTTCGTTCGTAGTGGTAACTTCTTTCTTGTTTGTATCGGAAACATCAGTCAGTTCCTCTGTCTTTATTCTTTTGTTTACTAATCGGCCAGTATCAACATCTTTGTTTCTTTCCAAAAGCATCCATGTCTAGATTTTTTCTCTTGGTTGCATTTACCACACGATTCACTTGAGCCAGTTATAGAGACGTCAGCTTTAATCCAGCATTATTCATGAAGAACTGTATATGTAAGTCATCTTTTAATCTAAGCACTGTTGTTGACAGACATCTTCACTCTTCGACATTCAAAGCGGAAATTAATTTATTTTTATACTAACACTCCTTTTATACTTTTTTGTTTGTAATCATCATCGTCTTCTTCTTCATCAACATCTGCTCTGAATGAGTAGTTTGTCATAAGGTTGCCGAACAGAAATCTTCGCTTTTCCAAAGCATATTTCTGGGATTCTTCCAAGTCAAAATCCTCTTCTTCACGAAGACGCTTGTCTGTTTCTTGAATTTTCTTGTGAATTGAGTCGTGGCAAAAATTAATATTATTAATGTATTTCTCACTAATGGCTTCTCTGGCATTCTTTTGAAGTGCTCTGTATGCTGTTTCAATTGCATCTTCTCTATCCATTTCATCTTCGATATACTTGTTCACGAGATTGTCAAAATCGGGTTGGTATTTGCCATAGGCACTTTGGATGATAGTTCCCATCACAGAAACGTCTTCTTCCTCTTCTTCATATTCCATATCTTCTGATAGTTCCGGCGATTAATCGGTGTCCGAATCTCTTGACCAATTTTTTGATGCACAACTTGATTGCATTGTGCCCGCTCTCTTCGAAGGTCAGATTACAAATAACAAATTTCTTATGAGCACAACCCTTTTATAGGATATCGGACAGAACATTACGATGGGTTTGACTAACTTTCCTAAAAATCCTCCTTTCTGTATGATCCGTCTTCTTTTCCTAAAAGATAGTTCTGTCTTTGGCAAAGCAATTTAAGATATTCAAGGCAGAATCACAGATACAGTGTATCAAATCATCACCGGCCGTCTTCAGCATAGTCTTGGCTTCATATCGATCTGCATCAGATAGGATTCAGAGTGCATCTAAATTTCTCTCCATTCTTGCAGTGTTGCTCGATTTTTCCGTTTGTCAGTTTGGGCAAACTTCTTCTTTTAGTGAAAATAGTTCACTTGATGATACAAGCATGAAATTTTCACCATGTGTTCTTTAGATATAGTAGAAAAACCTGAGACAGTTGGCCACTGACAATTAGGCCATTTTCAAGATGGCCGACATTTCTAAAAATAGATGGGCGGCTATAATGTTTTTGTCAATGAAGTTTTGTCAGGGCTTTATAGTCTGGCCGTGGTGACTTGATATCAGGCTCTACTTGAAGAAAATTTGCAACAAAGGTGTCATCATTTTTAAAGAGAGATGTCTCCCCTGCTAAAATTCGCATTGTGGTGGGGTGGGGTGTGGGTTTCTGCGCATTGAAGCAAACTACCATTTTTATCGAAAATAAGAAATTCTAATTGATGTTTCGACGTAGATTCGTCCAAATGGCAAATAATACTGATGTTAACGCTCGTAGCAAATTTATTCAGTATGCTAACATTTCCCAGTTACGATAGTTTTTTAATTTGATGACTGTTTAATCACCTCTGGCTGAAGGCGAATAAATTTCTTAAAATTTTAACTCCTATAAATAAAATCAATTGAAACCTGGTTTAAAGTGCGGTATTAATAAGGTGTTAGTGTGTCTCTGTTTCACACATTGGGACGCTCGCGTTATTGCTTCGTCAATACTCAGTTTTCTCTTCACGCCATAAATACAGAAATAAAGAGCGTTGGTGCCACTTCGTTTCAAACTCTGTGGGGTCCAGTTTGCCTTTCTGCTGCGTTAATCAGTTCTCTCTTTAATCGCATGCTTGTACCCTGTTGATACGTAACGGTGACAATGACGCAGGAACGAGAGTTGTGTGCTATTTTCATTGGTGAGGTTATCCCTTTGGAAACAAAAACTAGCTATAACATTGTTTACTTACAAATCAGAGATTTCATGTATTGTGTATATTTGATGTTTTAATGGTCACGGGAAGCTCCATCTAATTTGTTTCTTTTTATTCTGTTCATCTATAATTCAATATGTCGAAAAGAATTCGACTCTCAACTACCCACACCGGGTTGTGGAATACAGATTGGTCAAAATGTGCCTTGTGTCAAGCAGGTACAGATGAACCATTAAGGTCTTCACCAAAGACTTATCAGGCTAGTGGATATGCAACACTTGCCACTAATATTCCTCAGTTTCATTAGCTGAACGAAATGCCAATGGCAATTGATTTACGTTGTTTGGATGATGGTAGTGGAATAGAGACCACATTTGTTAAAAATGATGCAAAGTATCATGAATAATGTAGGCTTAGATTTCACAAAACAAAGCTATCAAGAGCATCAAAAAAATGGCGAGGTTTTGAAGAAGATTCACAAGATTCTATGGTTAGCGAACCTTCTAAATTTACAATAAGTTTAGTAGAAAATACTGACGAATCCCCAGTTGTTTGTTTTATTTGTGACAAACAGGCCACTCGCTCAAAAGTTAGGGAAGCAATGACCATGCAACTGAATAAGAGACTTAATCAGTGTAAACAAGTTCTTCAAGATGATAAACTTCTTGCAAAGCTCAGTGCTGGTGATGTTATAGCACAGGAATTTAAGTACCACCCAGCCTGCCTTACGGCATTGTATAACAGAGAGAGGTCTGTTTTAAATAAAACGAGAATGTTGCTGCTGAAATTAATTGCGCTGAAGATTTAGTTCTTGCTGAGCTTATTACTCACATCATGGAAACTCAACGAAATAGTCCCGCAGGATGTGTTTTTAAGCTTGCAGACCTCAGCTGTTTAAAGCAATTTCAAACCGAACATGTTACGGTCAATAAACGGTCATGTCTGAAAGAAAAGATACTCGCCAAAGTTCCAAAAATGAATACAATAAATAAGGTTCTCCTTGCGTTTGATCTGATACAGATGAAATTGTTTGTAGAGATATGCTACAACATAAATAAGCGTTTAATGGGTCGTTTGAGGAAGGCGACATACAAATTCCGTACCACAAAGCTTGCTAGAACTAGTCTCTATGATTGAACATGGGCCCGATATTGAATCCCAAATTGAGCAGGGGGCAACAACATCTGATATAGCAATAGCACAACTACTGCAGTTCAACTGTCATAAAAAGGTGGTAAAAGAAGGTGTTAGAGGCCAGAGACATTCAACTGAACTCGAGACCCCATTTGCCATTTACGTTGGTCTTTTTCTTTTTGCAAAAACAAGAAAGCGACAGCTTATTGATACTTTATTTCAGTATGGAATAAGTATTTCATATGACAGAACTCTAGCAATTTCAACTCAGCTAGGTGAAGCGGTTCTTAACCAATATTTAGAAGAAGGGCTTGTCTGCCCCCCCCCCCCCCCCCCCCTGCATTGCGTAAGGGTGTATTTACTACATCAGCCTGTGATAACATAGATCACAATCCATCGGCTACAACAGCTATGTCATCGTTTCATGGCACAAGTGTCTCAATCTTCCAGCACCCAAATACCGATTCAGATGGAGGGGAGCGAAAATTTAAAGTAGATTCAGAAAGACCAAAATGGGGAGCGCGGTGGCTCAGTAGGTAGAGGTGCAGGCTGCAAGCCGAGAGGTCCTCGGTTCGAATCCCACCTGCGGCAACCACGTTGTGTCCTTGGGCAAGACACTTCATCTCCATTGCCCGCGTGGGGGCACGATTGCGCCGTGTACTAAGGCGTACTGCACGTCGATGGTACGCATGTCTTCAACCAATCTAACCCTGCCTGTGCTGCAGTGCGGAGTTACGATGTTGGGGAGCTGGCAGCTGCTCGTCGTTGCTCGGTGGTTCTCTCCGGGTATTCCGACTTCCTCCACCCGTAAAACTGTCACGGTCACGATTAGCCATTGTGCATAAATAAATATGTGACCTTAAACATCAATAAATAAATAATAAATATAAACAAATAGAAAGACCAAAGTCAAAAACTATTTCTGTGCTTCCTGAATCATATACAAATGTTAAGCCGGCATATTTCAAGAGAAAGCCCGAGCCATCTGCCCACAATCTATATCCAACTATTTCAGATCAATCATATCTGTATAAACACATTGACATGGAGTACGAATGGTTAAGATTTATCCATTTGACGAATGATGTTGTAAATTCTGATGCTGTTTCTTGGTCATCCTATCACTCCTCACGCAACCGAGGTCCAAGCGTGTGTGTAAGTGTTTCTTCCTTAATGCCTCTTTTGCAAGAACAAGCACATTCAGTAGCAACCATAAAGCCCTCAATGGAAAAGATAAAGGAAGTAACGCAGTTTTTAAATCCTGGGAAAACACCTGTCATGGCAGCTGATCAACCACTATTTGCTTTAGCCAAACAGATTCAGTGGCAGTGGCCAGATTCATATGGTGAGGATAAAATCATCATAATGTTTGGTGGCTTGCATGTTGAAATGGCAGCATTCAGACTCCTAGGTGATCTACTGGAAGGTAGTGGCTGGACAGCCGCATTGACAGGCGCAGATATTGCTACTTCCGGAACTGCTGACTCTTTTTTGTCAGCTTCAAATGTGTTGAAAACTAGGCACGCACATCAGGTTACAGCTGCTGCTCTGTTCAGTCTCATGGAAACTGCTTTTAATAAGAGTGAAGGTCCATTTCTTGACAAAGCAGAGGAGTTCAAAGTTTTTATGCAGTGGTGTGGTGATCAAGAAAAGATCCCACAGTTTCAGTTCTGGTCCGCAATTCTAAAACTAGAGTTGTTGATACTTTGTTTTGTCCGCTCATTTCGTGAAAGTGATTTCCTCCTATACAAAGAATCACTAGCTGAACTTATTTCCTACTTCTTTGTCCTGGACCATATAAATTATGCCCGGTGGATCCCAGTTCACCTTCGTGATATGGTCGGGCTTGAGACTTTACATCCTGATATATATACAGAATTTTGCAAGGGTCATTTTGCTGTCCACAAAACTGAACGAGTGTTCTCTGGTATCGCAATCGATCAAGCTCACGAGCAAAAGAATGCCATAGTTAAGGGTGACGGTGGAGCTATTGGGTTAACAGAAGACCCAGCAGCATTGAGGCGATGGGTGATAGCGGGGCCGGAAATAAGCAGGGTTATCAGTGAATTTGCAGATACAGCTGGCAAATCAGAGGTGAAACGAAACAGAAGACACCATGACGATACCCCTGCTGCTCAGAAGGTCTTTCAGGATAAAGTCTGTAGACTAATTTCAACAATATCTGAGTTTGGCAGTCCATTTGAAGAATATTCACAAGACCTTTATTCCCTCGATGTCAAAGAAGTTGCGGATAAAAAGATAAACGAGTCGATGGCTCAGCTTTTACCTGTTGGCAGAAAACAGTATGATAAATTCCTGAAACGAAAGTGTCAATGACACTGTAGCTCAACTTGTCAAGACATGTACATGTATAGTATGTGACACAGCACTGACAAACATCTAGGCAATGACCTGGTAACAAAGGTACATATAAAGTATACTGACCGTAGCCTGTAACAAATGTATAGGTAAAGTATTGTAAAGGTGGGTGACAGTCAGATACTAAACTAGAAAATAAATCTTTGAGTCCCAGAGTGGGTCAGACTGAACCCCAAAATATTTGTTCTCAGAGCACAGTGATAACAAAGGCACCCCAAAAACACACTCATTCCTGTCCCAAGGTGAAAAATCAGAGGTGTCTTCACCTTTTCGTAAAGGTGAAAACAAAGGTACCCAAGAAGTTTCGTGAAGATCAGTTCATAAATACGAGCTGTATAGAAGTTGTGACAAAAAACTGATTGGACCTAATTTCGGTACAAAATGGCCACTGGCAGCCATCTAGAATTTTGGACCGCAGTCAGAAACACTCGTTCTCGTCCCAAGGAGATAACAAAGGTACCCAAGAAGTTTTGTGAAGATCGGTTGATAAATACAGCCTCTAGCCCGAGCCGTATTGGCATGTGCACTTACAGTGTATAAGTAGCACTAAATAAATCAAAATTCATCTAATTTGCATAATTTCTGCACGAGAAAAAAACCCGTACTGTATGTGATGTATTCCATTTTACTAAACATTCATACAAAAATTTATTCAAATCAGAACTTTCATACAGAAGTTCTGTACAAAAGACTGATTGCACTAATTTTGGTACAAAATGGCTGCTGTTGGCCATCTTGAATTTCGGACCACACCCAAAAACACTCGTTCTCATCCCACGGTGATAACAAAGGTACCCATGAAGTTTCGTAAAGATCGGTTGATAAATACGGCCTCTAGCCTGAGCCGTATAGAAGTTGTGTACAAAAAACTGATTAGACCTAATTTCGGTACAAAATGGCCACTGACAGCCATCTTGAATTTTGGACCGCACTCAGAAACACTCGTTCTCGTCCCAAGGTGATAACAGAGGTACCCAAGAAGTTTTGTGAAGATTGGTTGATAAATACAGCCTCTAGCCCGAGCCGTATTGACACGTGCACTTACTGTGTGTAAGTAGCACTGAAAAAATCAAAGTTCATCTAATTTGCATAATTTCTGCACGAGACAAAAACCTGTATTATATGTGATGTATCCCATGGTACTAAAATTCACACAATTTTTTTTTCAAATCAGCGCTTTCATATGGAAGTTCTGTGCATGCACCTAATTTTGTACAAAATGGTTGCCATCGGTCATCTTGAATTTCGGACCGCACCCCAAAACACTCGTTCTCGTCCCACGGTGATAACAAAGGTACCCAAGAAGTTTCGTAAAGATCGGTTTATAAATGCGGCCTCTAGCCCAAGCCGTATTGGCATTTGCACTGATAGTGCTGAAAGTAACACTAAATATATCAAAGTTAGTCTAATTTGCATAATTTAAGCACGAGAAAAAAACCCGTATGATATGTAATGTATCTCATGGTACTAAACATTCATACAAAAAATTATTCAAATCAGAGCTTTCATATGGAAGTTCTGTACAAAAAACAGATTTCTGCATCGTCGGTACAAAATGGCGGCTGGCAGCCATCTTGAATTTCCGACCGCACCCAAAAACACTCGTTCTCGTCCCACCGTCATAACAAAGGGACCCAAGAAGTTTCGCAAAGATCGGTTCATAAATACGACCTCTAGCCCGAACCGTATCCAGCTGTTGACGTACGGACAGACGGACGACGGGCCATGACAAAAGCTCAAATTTGGCTTCGCCAAAGTTGAGCTAAAAATCGACAACTAATGGACAAGAAAGTTTTCATGAACCCTTGGCAAAAAATAAGTTTTCCCTTTTCAGCAAAAAAATCAAGCCTCATACTACGGTGGGGAATCTGAAAATGGAGAGTTTGAAAAATGACTGTCAACTTTTTTCACGACTTTGTATATCGTGCCAAAATCGACAGTGTGACCTTCAAAACTTTTTTCAACATGAAAACAAACAGTACCCACCATCATTATCACACAATGGTATGCTCAACTCTGGAGTAAAATCACAGCTAATTGACATTTTAGAGACAGGGATTTATTTATTTATTTATTTATTGGTGTTTAAGGTCACATATTTCTGCACAATGGCTAACCATGACCGTGACAGTTTTACGGGTGGAGGAAGCCGGAGTACCTGGAGAGAACCACCGAGCAACGGCGAGCAACTGGCAGCTCCCCAACATACCAACTCCGCACAAGCAGGGTTAGCATTGGTTGAAGACAGGTGCACAATCGACGTGCAGTACGCCTTAGTACACAGCGTCACCGTGCCCCCACGTGGGCAATGGAGGTGAAGTGTCTTGCCCAAGGACACAACGCGGGTGCCGCAGGTGGGATTCGAACCGAGGACCGCTCTGCTTGCAGCCTGCACCTCTACCAAGTGAGCCACCGCACCCCCTAGAGACAGGGATAGCTGCGCAAGTAGAAGAGCCTCATACTGAAGTTATGATTATAGATGGTGCGGTTATGGTCAATGCAAAACCACCTGGAACTGCTAAAACATTTGATGACTATGCTGCTAAGGTTATTATACCATACATTGTAAGATGTGCACAAAAATGTACAAGAGTAGATGTTGTTTTTGATGTATACCTCGAAAGTAGCCTCAAAGCAGGAACTCGACAGAAAAGGGGAGCTGCGTTTCGAAGAAAAGTGGTCGGTAAGAGTAACGTACCAATGTCGTGGAGCAATTTCCTGAGGTATGATGAAAACAAAACTGAACTGTTTGGATTTTTGGTAGATAGAATTGTAAATGCTCAGACAAACAGCCTTACAGTTGTCACTAAAGGGGATGAGGTTGCCTGTAATAAGGAACTGAACACAGATATGCTGTCACCCTGTAACCACGAAGAGGCAGACACTCGTATGTTTGTTCATGCCAAACATGCGTCTGTTGTCACAGGTTTTAACAGCATGACTGTTGTTACTTCAGTCACAGATGTTGCTGTTATAGCCATCTCCGTGTTTACTGACCTTCAGATTAATTCAATGTGGTTAGCTTTTGAGAAGGGACAACACTTCCGCTGGTTCCCAGTATACGACATTACCAAATCAATTGGACCTCGGTCAAGTGCTTTACCTTTCTTTCATGCTTTTACAGGGTGTGATACAATGTCTGCCTTTGTGGGAAAAGGAAAGAAATCTGCTTGGCGGGCATGGAATGTGTACGAGTCTGCAACAGAGGTTTTCTGTCGACTCAGTTCACCACAGAATGAAGTTACAGAGGCAGACATGGATATCTTGGAACATTTTGTTGTTATCATGTAGGACCGTTCAAGCACAACATGCAGAATAGACGAATGTCGCCTTGATTTGTTCGCTCGAAAGCAACGTCCATACAATGGCATACCACCAACTAGGACATCCCTATATGAGCATGTTAAAAGGGCAGTTTTCCAAGCGGGTCATGTTTGGGGCCAGGTTTCTTCTCCAGTGCTACAGTTACCAGATCCTATCAGCTGGGGTTGGCTTAAACACAACAATTTGTGGGAGCCACACTGGACTACACTCTCTGCTATAGCAGAGTGTTGTTAAGAACTACATAAGTGTTGCTGCAAGCGCTGTTCAACATGTACTGGAAACTGCAAATGCTATACCACACAGGATTGTCATGCACTGCACTTTGCTCCTGTAACTGCCAAAAAAGCAGTTAGTATCAACAAATACACCTGTGATATATTCGGGCATCGATTCTAAATGCATGAGATACAAACCATAGGCATTGATATTGTAGACTATGAGGTTTATTTTGAAAATACGTGTACGTTTAAAAAAGAAATAAATTCCTGGTAACTGCACATTTGAGCATACAGGGTTATTTCCCTTGCCATATATTTCCACAGCCTTTTAAACCACAATTGTCGTTGCTATTCATTATTTCAATTCATATTCAGTCTTGGTTTGCATAAAGGTATGATATAACAGCAGAAAAATTGCTTTAATGCTATATGTTTCACTCATATATGCTGCACTCACATCACTAATAGTGCAGATTTTTTTCACTTCCGGTGGCCATCTTGAAAATAATAAGATATTTCGTGGCCAACTATCCTAAAGTACTCTATATACCAAAAGTGACTTCCATACCACATTTCAAGCTTGTATCACAAACTGAACTATTTTTATAGCAATCCGCCTCACTATTTGTGCCTCTTCATGTTAAACCTTTGTTATGAATCGCCATGTCTTCAGTCTTTCATGTCGTCGTAGAACAAATGAGTTTATCTTCATACCAACAGCCCTTTTATACCTTTTTCAGAGCCAGGACTGGGTTGATAAGCACAGAGAGAAAGCAACTCTTTCGTAATATACATCTTTTTATATCGGTAGAAATTCCATCATCTGTCAACAACTTCAATACATGTTCGTATTTTCGCAGGTCATCAAATTCAGTGGGATCTTATCTTCGAGGATGTTGGTAGCACATTTACATCAACAGGTAATCAAATCTTCCATCAGCAGCAAGTAGAACGGCATCGATTTCCTCCTTGTCAGGCTACCGTAAAAAATTCTAAAAGTGCTTTATTCTGGTCAGTCATTAAATCTTCAGTATCTCTCTGCTCTTCTTTTCTTCTTGGACAGTAATGTTCTTCATGCCTCTTCCTATTGTATGGTTGGGCGAACAGCTTAGTACAATATCTACAGTGGAGCCGACGATGGTCCTTTTCGTGTCTTTCGAGCATTATCCGATCTAGAAAATAATTTGGAACAGTATCTGCAACGAATCGGTAACATGTCTTCACTCGACGACGGTCAGGACACAAATGAGTTTATTTTCGTACCAACACCCTTTTTATACCTTCCCCAACAGAAGTACCCGGATGTAGCACGAAGGACCCGGGTGTAAAGTTTGTACAAAAAAGTGTCCACCAATAGTCCAATACAATAGGTATCCTAAAATACCCAGATGGGGCTAAGGGCAGTAGGTGGAGTAACTCGATCGAGCAATTACTCTATAGCTCATTTGCTTGATGGGCTTCGAGTTGTGCGCCCAATTGCGCATGGAGCAATTACTCTCTTGGCTCTTTGACTTATTTGGGAAAAAGCCCTACTTACGGAATCCCCTTTAGGCCCTAGAATCCCTTTTTTCTGACATGAGTCGCCGAGTCGTTCAAGGAGTCACTCGAACGAGCAATTACTCTAAGCTCATTTGCTTGATGGACTTCCAGTTGGTCGAGTAGTATGTGGAGTCACTCTATCAAGCAATTGCTCTAAGGCTCATTTGCTCGATGGGTTTCGAGTCGTTCGAGCAATTGCTCATGGAGCAATTATTCTCCTTGCTCTTTACCTTATAAGGGATATTTCGGACAGGTATGTCTTGGGGTGGCCCAGAAGTCTGGGCCAAATAGGTAATAGTATCCTCAGAGAAGTATCCTATAAAAGGTATCCTCGATAGGCAAGCCTGGAAATAAGTGGTTGGTCATGGACAGTGACCGCCATGAAACGTCGACTGGCGCATTTTTCTTCAAAGTACTGTACTGATCCATGTCGAAGCCCATATTCGTGATAAAGCCCCCCCCCCCCCCCCCCCCCCCAACTTTTTGCATTTCGAAAACAAGGTGCCCTCTACGTGTTTAAGTCCACTCCCCCAATTTCGAAAACTGTAAAAATCTGCTAGTTCGCAGGTGAATTTGAAATGAATTTGGTGAGTAACAATGCGTTGTCATACCCTGAAGGCTGGAAAACAGTGCAGATTTCCTTTTCCATCTAACGTTCAAGAAATTGATTGTTGAATGCCTAAACATATCAAAATGAGGTAAGTGGTTTTATTTTATTAAAATAAAACTCATTCCGAAGCAAAAATGATGTTTTTATTTTCACGAATTCACTTTACTGAATAATATCCACAGACTTTACATGCACCTTACTTGTCAGTTATTCCAAAAACACGCCCATAACAGACTGAATAATTTATACATGAACCAGGGCATGCTAAATGTATATTTTTACCAACTGAATTGTAATTTCTTTCTGTTGTATCGGGTTATTTTTGAAGACAGCTTGGGGGTGAATCCATACAAGAATCTATACAAGATGCAAAAATTACAAATTATTATGTACACAATCAGAAACAACCACTCGTATAATAATCGCACATGGCAGTGTTGACAACACAGGCACACACAAAATAAATGTCTTTAAAGTCTGCCAAGGATATTTGTATGGCTTTTCCCACAATATGTATAAAACTTGGGCCAGGCAGTTACTGAATCAAACAGACATCGCAACGGAAGCTAATAATAAATCAGGCATTTGAACTCGTTAATTGGTAATTTCCTATAGAAGTATTAGCGTCAATACATTTTCTGTAGAAAAATTCCTGAGTACTCCAGGGTACCACCATAGGGGGAGACATTATGTGAATTTTCCCCCAATAGTCAATCCCCATAAGTGTGTCACAGTGGTGGAACCCTCGAGTATTAAGAGAAACTATCATGAAAAGTGTATTGACTTCAATATATCCCATAAGCATACTATAAGGATGGCGCCCTGGGTTACTACAAGAAACTACTATTAAAAGTGTATTGTTATCAATATCAATACATTTTCTAAAGTAGTTTACCAAAGTACCCCTGGCCAGTCCGAAGCAGAAATTGATCTGTTGATGATTTTCACAAAATTCAAGCATAAATATATTCCAATTGGCTATTTGATCACTGCCGCACTAGAATGTTGTGAAAGTCACAGATCTACTTGAAATTTCCAACCGGAACGTTCATGATTGGGAGTTGGGGGGGGGGGGGTAGTATTGAGTCAAGAGTGGGTGTAACTTGGGGAGAATAAGTATTGTAATGAATATGAAATGAGCGTGTCACTCAGGTGACATGGAAAAACAAAATCTCAATTCGTGTGAACGAACTGAATTTGCACACGGTGTGAATTCGCATAAAATGAGAATTTTTTGTTTCTTTGCATGTCACCTGAGGGGTGAGTTCATGCACGGACATCATTGTAGTTTGTGCTATTTTGGGCGTTTTTTTAATCACGTGTTTTATTTTATATTTGCATTATTCGTTTGATGTCTTATTAAGTAATTACTAATTAGAGTTATTGAGTAATAAAAAGATAAGACTGAGTTTGTTGTATTGTTATTTTGTCACTTCAAGTGGATTCCCTCTGATGAGATTGTATAGTTGGCTTGTTTGGGTGTTTAATTTCCTGGTTTTCGTCCTTGTTTGCATGTGATGCAATTACCAGAAACAACAATGTTTACTGAAAAAAATTTGAACAACACACGTGGATTTAATAAAATTTCATTGACAGAGCAGCTGAAATATGAGTAAATATATTAAAATAATTGAACACTGAAAGTAAAACATGTTACATGCTCATTGGTGATTTGACAAATGATACTGGAAACCAATGTTGATTTTGTATTTCGTTCGTAAAGCGAATGATGTGGGATCATCATTTTATCAGTATTGTTTATCAAGAAAAACCCAGTCACAGACTCAAGTCTTCATGTTTAAGTCTATCCCTCGATTTGTTCTCAACCCACTGCAAGCACCCCCTGGGCTTAGACACGGGTCAGTACACCCTAGTTAATGTTTGACTTGGAAGCCAAAAAAATATGACCAACCTGGGTTACTGTATGATCGATCTGATCATTATGGAGCCGGTCATTATGACCGATGCACCAAAAAGATTTATTTCCAGGCCTGTCGATAGGTATCCTCAAATAATACAATACCGGGCCATAGGTATCCTCAAATAATGAAATGAGTCGACGAATCGTTCGAGAAGTCACTCAGTTGCTTGATGGCCTTCGAGTCGTTTGAGCAATGACTTTTCAGTAACTGCTCGATAACTCTGCATACAAATTACGCGAAATCAAACAATTCGATTAGTTAGTTATAATCTATATTAATATAATGATCTAGATAAATGAAACAACAAGTGTACTCGGAATAGGGTCAAAACTAACAAGAATAGACCAGTAAAACAAAATTTAGTAACAATAAGGTAAACTGTCCCAACTGATAGGCTCTTCGACACTACTGGAGTATACTCCAGAACAAAGGAACATGCCTGGGTAGACGAAAACTATAGATAGACAGATAGATAGAAGCAGAGAATTCTGAAAGAATTCGAAACAGTAAAGCTTGTCGGGTTCATTTGGGTAATTCGTCGAATCGGGAAATTACTCCTGCTTAATCGAACATACTCTCCAAACATACCCCTGTCCTATTAGAAGCCTTTGGGTAACATAGCAACCACGTGCTACCATAGACACTAAGATGGCGGCCTACAGTATACAAAATGGACGACAGAAACGCGTATCACCGAACAACACGCGCTGCAAATGTGCACTAATACCACGTATCACTATGGAGATGACAGCACAAAATCGCCGCTCACGCTGCCTACTACGACAACTCACCATGACGTCACTGGGTCACATGACTATGACGTCACCGCCGGGGTCCCCCCCCCCACCCACCCAAACAGGTCCGATCCATACATGCTATACTACTCACATGATTTCTGTTCAAGGCTTCATTGTATTAATAGCGTTGAAATGGTTCTTCATTTTTATGCATTCTGAGATTTCAGAAGTTTGAACTATTACTGAATACATGATGACTTATACATTCAGACTGTTTCCGTCCTGTTTTAGTTTGAAACACTTCAACTGTGTCTGATTTATGCTGAAACCTTTCACATACATATTGGGACATACTTTTTGCCAGTAAAAAGGACGGTATCCGGTAAAAAGGACGGTAAGTGTATAAAAACTACGTTTTAAAGTACTAAATGTACCTCTAAATGTGTGAAAAGTGAAATTTATGAAGCGAACGCAACAATAAATATATATAACGAAGATTAAGCATTTTTTGTTTTATTGTAGACTATTTTCAAGAGAAAATATATCATTTCGCTGCACATCTACTGCACACCTAGACAAACATGAGAAGAGTAATTATTTGCACCCCTTGATTTTTTGGAATGCCAGACCTGTTTGGGACTGCCTTTAAAATCTATTATTACTTTCCAAAGTGTGATTTACTAGGATTTCCGGGTGTGATTATCAACGATAACTTCACAAGTGAATTATGCAATCAACAATTGTGTCATGTATCCGTGCGCAAAAATTAGGACGCTTTGCCGTGGGTGTAATGGGAACTTCATTGTTTTTTGGGGGGCTTTCTTTTTAACCCTTTACCTAACATGAAAAGCAGACGACACTTGCAAAAAAAATCTTGAATAACTAATACTTTCATTTTTTGTCTCAAGCATATAGGTTTTGACCCCTCATTGGAACGAGCCCGACGAGCTGGTTCCAATAAGGGGTCATAACCTATGTTTTAGAGACAAAAGATGAAAAAATAATGAAAATTAATTGGATGCGTTTTGAGTGGAGTTCTGTCAAACAAGATATAATAGAATAAGTACGATATTATCTCTAAAATACAAGAAAGTGATACAATCCCTGTGAATTGAATACGCCTGTTAATTGAATAATTTTCATTGGCAAAGTGGATATTCATTTAACAGGGTAACAAGATATTAAATTTGAAATTGAGATTCTCATCAGAATAAGTTTTAAAATGCAGCTTCATATTTTGTTTCTGAATGAAAGTTTCATTATGTACTGCATTCAAATGGTTTTATCATCTGTATGAATTCTGAAATGTCTGAATGAAAGTTTCATTATGTACTGCATTCAAATGGTTTTATCATCTGTATGAATTCTGTAATGTCTGAATGAAAGTTTCATTATGTACTGCATTCAAATGGTTTATCATCTGTATGAATTCTGTAATGTCTGAATGAAAGTTTCATTATGTACTACATTCAAATGGTTTTATCATCTGTATGAATTCTGTAATGTCTGAATGAAAGTTTCATTATGTACTGCATTCAAATGGTTTTATCATCTGTATGAATTCTGTAATGTCTGAATGAAAGTTTCATTATGTACTGCATTCAAATGGTTTTATCATCTGTATGAATTCTGTAATGTCTGAATGAAAGTTTCATTATGTACTGCATTCAAATGGTTTATCATCTGTATGAATTCTGAAATGTCTGAACGAAAGTTTCATTATGTACTGCATTCAAATGGTTTTATCATCTGTATGAATTCTGAAATGTTGGGAGAGGTCTGAATTACAGGTCTTAAAATTTGTCTCAATTAGCGAGAATCAGTTTTTTGCCACAAGAATCAATTTTCAGTTTTAAAATAACTTAGATTTTGAGATAACTGTTTTACCCTTTTGAGTGCAACTAGTACATATTTCACAGAGAAAAATTAGACAGAAACATCCCCTCTCACAGAACATGGACATGGGAGGGTGAAGAGTAAACAGTTACTCATACTGTAGAGCCAAGAACAAAGTAAAAAAAAAAACAGACAAACATTCCCCCTCACAGAACATGAACATGAGAGGGTGAAGAGTAAACAGTCGCTCATACAGGAGATCATATAACAACGTATACCATCAGGTGATATTCTTTTGTTAATGATGCCATATTAACACCTAATTATGGTAATATTCCTTTAACATTAACGCAGTATCATAAGACAAACCTGCATGTGGCCTGATATTTTCATAACTATCGTTCGTAATGTTTTTGATGAAAAGAAGTGGAGCAAATACTTATAATATGGATGATTTTGACCATGCAAAGCTTTTTATGTTAAACGAATTGAAGTCGTTGATGTATTCTTGGATGTCGATGCAAATAAAGCTCAGATTTTTCCTTGGCCTATCTACCCGGTTTCACAAGAGACATCGAGAGTATGTTTATATAATTGCAATTTAAACTTTTATAAATATAAATTTCTCAAACTTTAAAGTCAAAGGGAGGGGTGAGTCTTCCTTTTGCATTTGATAATGACGATATTAAGCACGAGTTGGGGGGGGGGGTGTGTAAAATGAAAATAGAAATATCTGTGAAAGCAATGAAATGGCCAACTTAAAATGAGCCGATTAAAATTTATTTTAAACTAGAGGCTCTACAGAGCCTGTGATCACTCACCTGGAAATACATATAAAACTGTGATTTCCCATAGGCTTTCCATGGTAACTATGAGCTGCAACTCTGGCCATGTTTGCAACATTACATCAAAATTACATGAGGATCATTGGTAGAATGTGTCCCAGTCTTCAATCACGTGAAGTTTCAAAACATTAGAATCCATCAAACAGAATCATAGAATGTCTCTGGTGGCCATATTTTCCAGCCAATGGGAACAAAAAGAGGATCGATTGTAGAGGGTCTCCTATAGACCATTCTTGCCAAGTTTTGGTTCACGTCAGCTCATTAGTTCCAGAGAGAAGATGAAAATGTGATTTCCTATAGGTTTTTTCTATAGTAACTATAAACCGCAATTGTGGCCATGTTTGCAAAACGATCAACATTAAAATGAGGAATGTTGGTGGAGGGTGTCCCAGTTATCAACCATGCAAAGTTTCAAAACACTTGGCCCTGTGGTTTCAGAGAAGAGTTTTCAAAATTGACCAATCAGAATCAAAGAATGCTTCTGGCGGCCACGTTTTTTCACCCCGCAGGAAGAAAATGAGTAACAGTTGTAGAGAACCTCTCATAGACAATGCCTGCCAAGTCTGGTTCACATTGGCTCTGTAGTTTCAGTGAAGATGAAAATGTGATTTCCTATAGGGTTTCTATAGTAACTATAAGCCACAATTTCAGTCATAAATGCAACCCGATGAAGATTAAAATAAGGATCATTGGTAGAGGGGGTTACAGTCATCAGTCACATTAAGTTTTTTTCAAACCATTTGGCCTTGTAGTTTCAAAGAAGATTTTCTTGAAAATGCACACATTTATGAATTCTGTTTCAACAAAAAAATCAGTAAAAAAGGGTTAAAATATTTTGAAAATTACAATTTTTTCAGACAGTATTCTCTTTCAAAATAGCTTTTGGACAGATAAAGGGTTACAGGAATCTTAAAAGATGTACAATAATTACTGTCATCTGAGCTGACATGATTGCAAGATAATAAAGAGATTTTACAATGTAACCTAGATTTTTCTAAACAATTTAACATGTTTCAAACATAATTAGATTACAGCTGAAGATATCAACCTACAGTTGCACTTGTTTTACAGTAAAAGTCAAAATAAGTTGTGTAGGATAATCCTACAGACTATGTATCTTTTCTCTTCCTACACTGATAAGACCAGAGGCCGACATGATTTTCTGGAAAGCGCTCACTGATAGCCTTTCCAGAAAAATGTCTGATTCTGATCTTGTCAGGACAGAAGCTGCAGTCTACTTAGTTTATTGCAGTTATGCTACAGCTTATTTTGACTTGTACTGTATACACAATATTTTGGATTTTTTCCCCGTTCTCAGTGGAGAAAAAACTGGAACCAACCCTTACCAGATTCTCAAAAAACTAGTATTTTGCTGACAGTACCGTTCTTTTGTGCAGACAGGAGGGGCACTGGGTTAAGCATTAGAATACAGCCTCTGGTGGCCACATATTTCCATCCTCTCGTAGACCATTCCTGCGAAGTGTGGTTCACATCGGCTCAGTAGTTTCAGAGAAGAAGATGAAAATGTGATTTTCCATAGGGTTTCTACAGTAACAATAAGCCACTATTGTGGCCATGTTTACAACAAGATCAAAATTAAATGAGGATCGTTGGTAGAGGGGGTCCCAGTCATTACTTATGTGAAGTATCAAAACATTCGGCCAGGCAGTTTCAGAGGAGAAAATTTTTGAAAATCCACCTATCAGAATCAAAGACTGCCTCTGGCGGCCATGTTTTTCAACCCTCGGGAACAAAATGAGGATCATTTGTACAGGACCTCCCGTAGACCATCCCTGCCAGGTTTGGTTCACGTCGGCTCAGTAGTTCCAGAGAAGAAGATGAAAATGTGATTTCCCATTGCGTTTCTATAGTAACTATAAGCCGCAATTGTGGCCATGTTTGAAACCCCATCAACATTAAATGAGAATCGTTGGTAGAAGGGGTCCCAGTCATCATTTATGTGAAGTATCAAAACATTTCACCTGGCAGTTTCATAGAAGATTTTTGAAAATCTACCAATCAGAATCAAAGAATGCCACTGGCGGCCATGTTTTTCAGCCCACGGGAACAATATGAGGATCATTTGTAGAGGACCTCCCATAGACTATCTCTACCAGGTTTGTTTTCACGTCGCCTCGGTTTTTCCAAAGAAGAAGAGGAAAATGTGATTTCTCATAGGGTTTCTACAGTAACTATAAACCGCAATTGTGGCCATGTTTGTAATCCAATCAACATTACATGAGGATCGTTGGTAGAGGGGGTCCCAGTCATCATTTATGTGAAGTTTCAAAACATTTGACGTGGCAGTTTCAGCGGAGAAGATTTTTGAAAATCCACCAACCAGAATCAAAGAATGCCTCTGGAAGCCATGTTTTCATCCGACGAGAACAAAATGAGGATCGTTTGTAGAGAACCTCCCATAGACCATTCCTGCCAAGTTTGGTTCACACCGGCTCAGAGGTTATAGAGAAGAAGATGAAAATGTGAAAAGTTTACGGACGACGACGACGACGGACGCCAAGTGACGAGAAAAGCTCACATGGTCTTTTAGGCCAGGTGAGCTAAAAAGGAAACAAAAATGGACAACTTAGATGTGTAAAATGAGACGATTAAAATTTATATCCTGAGTCCTGCTATTAAACTGCATCTGACCATACATACTGATTTATTTATTATTTATTGGTGTTTAAGGTCACATACATATGCACAATGGCTAATCGTGACTGTGGCAGTTTTACTGGTGGAGGAAGCCGGAGCACCTGGAGAGAACCACTGAGCATCAACAAGCAACTGTCAGCTCTTCAACATTCCACTCAAACAGGGTTACAGCAGTTGAAGACATGTGCACCATCGACATGCAGTACTCCTTAGTACATGGCGTCATCATGCCCCCCATTTGAGCAATCGGGATAAAGTCCCTTGCCAGATCATACTGATAAGTTAGTTTGGGCTGTGCAAAAGACCATAATTCCAAATCACAGGTGAAACAAACCTGCCAAAAGTCGAGCCCATCTCGTTTAAACCTTTCGCCAGATGGCTGTTTGGAGAGAGGAGTGGGGGGGGGGGGGGGGGGGTAGGGTAGGTTTGGGGCACTGCACTGGAGTGCCAAAGGTTTTAGTTTGCCGTGAGTGTGCAGCGTAGCACATTATATTGGGGCATAAAACCCATTACAACCATCCTTTACTGAATTGGTAGGCCATGGTCCAGGTCGAACAAGTCAAGCAAGAGTGCCACCAAACTGTCAGAAGCAGAGAAGCCAGACAGACCACAAAGGCACAGAGGGCCACCCGCCCGGGAGACAAGGTGGGAAACGGATGGCCAAAGCCAGCAAATGACCTCAGGGGGTCTACCAGTGGGGTGCTAGGACCAGGATTGTCTCAACCAAGTCCCAATACTACGATACAGGCGTGGGTGGGCAGTGAGGCCTACTGCAACCATGTTGCTCAGGCCCATCAGGCCTGAAACTTAAAATGAAATCTTAACCTACAGGGGTGGCCATACCAGTGATTATCTGGTCTGGACGTGCCAGGCCTGTAATATATGTAATGTAAAGATATATTACTCACTTTTTACTTAAGACATCCGACTTCCTGTTCTTTGCTGATTGCTATGTGGATGGCACACAGCATTCAGAAACACACACTTTCAACGAATGAAATGTTTTTTTAACTCACGATTCTTTGGACTTGAACGTGTTTTTGTTATGAAAAACAAGCATCTCTCGGAAAAGGGGCAAACTTGTTTGAACAACTGTTAATGAAAATGTGAACAAAGCGCATATCAGAGATTGTAACACAAGCTGACCAGCAAGAGACACAAACTGTCAACCTCACTGACATGCATCGAAGTGAGATCACAAATGGGCACAATTGTTTTCCTAACTCTAAAGGTGATCAAAATTATCAAGGATTTGTGCGATTGCAGAAGCGCTCCTTTTTTTTGAATGTAGCATTGAATGAAGAGCGTACAAGATGGCGATTTTTACTTGTTGGTAAAACCGCTACTCTGCACGTTTTTCTTCAACAAAACTCTGTGTGTGTATGAGTGTGTGCGGGGGAGGGGGGGATGTCTTTTTCACAACACAGCCATGTACCTGTAGGACATGCTGTTCATAGCAAGTGTATATGGTATTGTTCTCATCATCTTTGCCGGTTCGACTGGCCAGATGATGACCAACTAACACATTATTGCTATAAAAATATAATATTCAGATACGATTGTGATGCAAATATCACCCAAATAGCACATTATTAGCACGCCCAGGTTTCCACTTTATTGTAGGCTGTACTGTACATGTGCTGCTTCTGTAAGAAAAGATTTTGCTACAAATATCCCATACAGATTATTTCTCTCCAGTATGGCCTCTAATGTGTTGAGAGAGTTATGTTTTTGTACAGCATTCATTACACTTATTACATTCAAACAGTTTCTCACCTGTGCGAGTTTGGTGCTGTTTTTTGATTTGGGGTTTTTGTACATGTAGATGTGCCGTGTCTGTAAGACACATATGATGCCCCCGAAAGTTCTACCATGTACTTTATTTTTCATACATATTGTGGGAGGAGTTAGGAGACAAACATTATACCCTATATTTGAAATTTCAGAAAAATTTACTACACTCAAAAAATTAAATTCCTGGCAATATCCACACGTTTAGTACATGATCTAGCTCGAAAACTGTGGGAGGAGTTGGTCATGTGTGAATCATGTACCCTATATTCAAAATTCCTCAAAAATGTATTAGTTCAATAACCCCTAACTTTTTGAGAAACTGAGCAGAATCAAATTCCTGGTAACATGCATATCTTGGTATATGTATAATTTAACTGCGAAACAAAAATATTCTAGCTTGAAAACTGTATGCGGAGTTAGGCAGACAAACCTTCGATATATTCGAAATTTCAACATGTAATTTTGTGAAAAATAACAAAAAATCAAATTTCTGGCAAAGTGCACACATTTGTTGTGTGTATAAATACCCTCTAAAACAAGAAAAATGTTACTAAGGTAACACATGCCCCCGCCCCCCCCCCCCCCCCCCCAAAAAAAAAAAAATTCACCTTGACATTACGGACTTGGCTGGGCTGTGGTGTGGTGTGTGACACATCCACCCGTTGTCCTTTATAATTGAGCAAAGTTAGATGATTGTAGCCCTAATAGTTTTGAAGTTATGCTTGAGACACGATTTGTGACCCTGAACATATGAAGGTCAATTGTGACCTTCACCTTGCAGATGCGGTAGAAACTATTACACACGACACACCTTCTGACTGTCCTTAACATTTGTAAAAAGTTTAACAATTGTACTATGATTCGTTTCAGAGTTATGGCCGAGACACGAATATTGACTGATTTTTAGTGTTACCGTGAAATGTGACCCTGACCTTGAAGGTACGTACCCCGCTATGGTGTGTGACACATCCTCCCATGGTCCTTTATAATTGTATGAAGTTTGAGGTCTGTGGCCCTAACAGTTTTCGAGTTATTGGCTCGGACACACACACACATGGACGAACAGATGGACGGATGGACACACGCACATTTCAATCACTATATGCCACCTGACTTAAGTCGGGGGCATAATTAAAAAAAGATTTAGGCTTGAAAACTAAGAGGAATTAGGTGGACAAACCTTGTCCCCTATATGTGGATGGACAAATGGAAGAACATCTGGTCATGGGGCATTGCAAACCTCACATTTTAATACTTACTTGAGTTTAACCCTTGAGACCTGGATCCAATATTGTTAGTTTGTTATGTGTACATGTAGAACACATGTTACAGCAAACAGATGGTCTTTCTCATGGAAGTTACATCAAGTACCTTTGTAGTTATTTCTAGTGAAGTCTATACAGACAGCCAAGTATTCACTAGATACCACTACTAAGGTTCACTAGACATCACTACTAAGTCAGAGTGTTACTTTATTATGATGGAACAAAACATAAGCAGAATTGGCCACAGATGAGAATAAATGAGAATTTGTGTGAATCAAAGTTGATTTCATTGTTTTCCTTGTGAGAATCAACTGTAGGGGTTCTGATGTGCTTTGACACAGAATGCTTTACTGGATGCTTTTTTGCACAAATTATTCTGAAATTGTTTCCTCACCTGTTTGTGTTCTCAGATGTATTTTGAAATAGTATGAGTTCAGACATACCTTTTTGGAGATTTTTGACTGAATGCTTTATTACATATGTTACACCGAAATGGTTTGTCACCTGCATGTGTTCTGCAATGTATTTTTAAAGTTGATTTGTGACCAAATACCTTATTACATATATTACATTCAAATGGTTTCTAACCTGTATGTGTTCCGAGATGCATTTTGAGATTTGATTCTTGACCAAATGCTTTATTACATATATTTCATTGAAATGGTTTCTCACCTGTATGTGTTCCGAGATGTTTTTTTAAAGTTGATTCTTGACCAAATGCCTTATTACATATATTACATTCATATGGTTTCTCACCTGTATGTGTTCTGAAATGTATTTTGAGATTTGATTCTTGACCAAATGCTTTATTACATATATTACATTGAAATGGTTTCTCACCTGTATGTGTTCTGAGATGTTTTTTTAAAGTTGATTCGTAACCAAATGCCTTATTACATATATTACATTGAAATGGTTTCTCACCTGTATGTGTTCTTAGATGTATTTTTAAAGTCGATTCATTACCAAATGCCTTATTACATATATTACATTCATATGGTTTCTCACCTGTACGTGTTCTGAGATGTATTTTTAAAGTTGATTTGAGACTGAATGCCTTATTACATATATTACATTCAAATGGTTTCTCACCTGTATGAGTTCGGACATGTCTTTTGAGATCCGATTCGTGACCAAAAGCTTTATTACATATGTTACATTCAAATGGTTTCTCGCCTGTATGTGTTCTGAGATGTATTTTGAGATTAGATTCTTGACCAAATGCTTTATTACATATATTACATTCAAATGGTCTCTCGCCTGTATGGGTTCTGAGATGTGTGATGACCTGTGCTTGTAGTCCAAATGCTTTATTACATATATTACACTGAAATGGTTTCTCACCTGTATGTGTTCTGAGATGTATTTTTAAAGTTGATTTGAGACTGAATGCTTTATTACATATATTACATTCAAATGGTTTCTCACCTGTATGTGTTCGGACATGTCTTTTGAGATCTGATTCATGACCAAAAGCTTTATTACATATGTTACATTCAAATGGTTTCTCACCTGTATGAGTTCTGAGATGTATTTTGAGATGTTGTTTCAGAGCAAATGTCTTATTACATATATTACATTCAAATGGTTTCTCGCCTGTATGAGTTCTGAGATGTACTTTGAGAGGTTGTTTCAGAGCAAATGCCTTATTACATATATTACATTCAAATGGTTTATCACCTGTATGCATTCCGAGATGTCTTTTGAGATTATGTTTTTGACCAAATGATTTATTACATATATTACATTCAAATGGTTTCTCACCTGTATGTGTTCGGAGATGTATTTTGAGAAGTGCTTCTCGACCGAATGTTTTATTGCATATAGTACAGTAAAATAGTTTATAACCTGCATGAATTCTGAGATGGTGAAAGAGATCGGAATTATTGCTGAATGCTTTGTTACATTCATTACACAGAAACATTTTCTCCACTGTATGAAATCTGAGATGTGGTTTGAGCTGTGTTTTAGCAGTAAATTCTTTACTACATATGTTATATCAGTAAAGTTTCTCTTCTGTATGAATTCTAATATGTTTGGAGAGCTTGGAATCATCGATGAATGCTTGATTTCATTTTTTACATTCAAATAGTTTCTCACCTGTATGAGGTCTGAGATGTTTGATGAGAAATGATTTGCAAGCAAACCATTTATTCCATATATTAAATTTAAATACTTTCTCACTTGTGTGTATTATGAAATGTTGCTTCAAACATTGTTTCTTGATAAACAGTCTAACACACATGAATCCATTAGAAAGCCCCCCGCCCCCATACTGGTTCTGATTAACCAAGTTAGTTCTGTTAAAACAGTTCAAAGAAAACAGCCATGTACCTCATTTACAAACATTTCAACTATATCTTCTCAAAACTCTTCATAAATCAGCAAGTTATATCAAATTATCTGTTAATTTACAACATTATTGTAATTGCATGTCTGCCATCAATCTCAATGTTTTTACTTTTCCACCAATACTAAACAGTCAACACAAATCTGCAAATTCCAGTTTTCATTACCTGGATATTAAACAGCATTCTCTTATCATCATGGTATTCTGAAGAACAAAAAAATAAAATTACTGTATCATCTTTCATTAGCTCCAAGCAAAAATGAATACCTGTTGTTTTGCCCTTCACATACCGGCTGTTATGAATGAGCTGCCTTTTGTTGCACCTCAACCCTTTGAATCTTAGTGGTATCTTCCACATCAGTTTAATGACATCAAATGGAAGAATCCATATTCATTATGTGGGGGTAGGCCACTCAATATCAAAGACTTCAAGTTGAAAATATTGATTAGTCTACCCCACATGTGCACTTAATGGAATTATGATGTGTCCTGTTCTTGCACAGGACAGTCGGCTTCTCGGGTTCAAAGGGTTAATTGCCACAGAGGTACATCGATTTTGTGCTCCTAAAATCAACAGGGGATATATCGAATAGTTTCTATGTCTTATTTCAGATCTAACTAGGCTTGTAAGAGTGTAAAAAAGGTTCATGTACTTGTTCACTGGAAGTGAAGCATTATGTAACTAAGTACACTAGTAGAAACACACAGCACTGTTACTGTTGTTAACTACAGGCAACGTTTATTAATTTGTCTAGCTCAATAGGTTATGGTAAAATAATAAAACATAAATCAAATCCCTAATCCTATAAGTCTAACAATCTTTCAGGACTTACTTCACCCAAAGATAACACACTGCATCGACATGTCAATAGAGTGACATGCTACTTACAATATAACAGAATTTCTGCCATAATAAATAGGAACTGATGTGCTACCTCACCAAAGTAAGATCTCTCATTGGTTGACACTAATTCTTTTCAGCAAAAATCATGTTAAAACATAACAACATGGCTGTCTGGCATTGTCAAACCAGAAAAGACAGAAGAGCATCACAAGCCTTACTTATATACTTTTGACATAAGAGCATTACAAGCCTAACTTACATACTTCATACATAAGAGCATTACAAGCCTTACTTACATACTATAGACATAAGAGCATTACAAGCCTTCCTTACATACTATAGACATAAGAGCATTACAAGCCTTACTTACATACTATAGACATAAGAGCATTACAAGCCTTCCTTACATACTATAGACATAAGAGCATTACAAGCCTTACTTACATACTATAGACATAAGAGCATTACAAGACTTACTTACATACTATAGACATAAGAGCATTACAAGCCATACTTACATACTATAGACACAAGAGCATTATATGCCTTACTTACATACTATAGACATAAGAGCATTACAAGCCTTACTTACATACTATAGACATAAGAGCATTACAAGCCATACTTACATACTATAGACATAAGAGCATTACAAGCCTTACGTATACTATAGACATAAGAGCATTACAAGCCTTACATACTATAGACATAAGAGCATTACAAGCCTTACTTACATACTATAGACATAAGAGCATTACAAGCCTTACTTACATACTATAGACATAAGAGCATTACAAGCCATACTTACATACTATAGACATAAGAGCATTACAAGCCTTACTTTCATACTATAGACATAAGAGAATTACAAGCCTTACTTACATACTATAGACATAAGGACATTACAAGCCTTACTTACATACTATAGACATAAGAGCATTACAAGCCTTACTTACATACTTCATACATAAGAGCATTACAAGCCTTACTTACATACTATAGACATAAGAGCATTACAAGCCTTACTTACATACTATAGACATAAGAGCATTACAAGCCTTACATACTATAGACATAAGAGCATTACAAGCCTTACTTACATACTATAGACATAAGAGCATTACAAGCCTTACTTACATACTATAGACATAAGAGCATTACAAGCCATACTTACATACTATAGACATAAGAGCATTACAAGCCTTACTTTCATACTATAGACACAAGAGCATTACAAGCCATACTTACATACTATAGACACAAGAGCATTATACGCCTTACTTACATACTATAGACACAAGAGCATTATACGCCTTACTTACATACTATAGACATAAGAGCATTACAAGCCTTACTTACATACTATAGACATAAGAGCATTACAAGCCTTACTTACATACTATAGACATAAGAGCATTACAAGCCTTATGTATACTATAGCCATAAGGGCATTACAAGCCTTACTTACATACCATAGACATAAGAGCATTTCAAGCCTTACTTACATACCATAGACATAAGAGCATTACAAGCCTTATTTACATACTATAGACATAAGGACATTACAAGCCTTACTTACATACTATAGCCATAAGGGCATTACAAGCCTTACTTACATACTATAGACATAAGAGCATTACAAGCCTTACGTACATACTATAGACATAAGAGCATTACAAGCCTTACTTACATACTATAGACAAAAGAGCATTACAAGCCTTACTTACATACTATAGACATAAGACCATTACAAGCCTTACTTACATACTAAAGACACAAGAGCATTATACGCCTTACTTACATACTATAGACATAAGAGCATTACAAGCCTTACTTACATACCATAGACATAAGAGCATTACAAGCCTTACGTACATACTATTGACATAAGAGCATTACAAGCCTTACTTACATACTATAGACATAAGGGCATTACAAGCCTTATTTACATACTATAGACATAAGAGCATTACAAGCCTTACTTACATACTATAGACATAAGAGCATTACAAGCCATACTTACATACTATAGACATAAGAGCATTACAAGCCTTACTTTCATACTATAGACATAAGAGAATTACAAGCCTTACTTACATACTATAGACATAAGATCATTACAAGCCTTACTTACATACTATAGACATAAGAGCATCACAAGCCTTACTTACATACTATAGACATAAGAGCATCACAAGCCTTACTTACATACTATAGACATAAGATCATTACAAGCCATACTTACATACTATAGACATAAGAGCATTACAAGCCTTACTTTCATACTATAGACATAAGAGAATTACAAGCCTTACTTACATACTATAGACATAAGATCATTACAAGCCTTTCTTACATACTATAGACATAAGAGCATCACAAGCCTTACTTTCCTATGGATTGACATCATGTTAATTATTGTAACAATGTTAATGAGTTATGATGTAAGTTCTTTATTTCTAGACCTCATACTATATGTATATTGGAAGCAAAAGATATATACTCTAAGCAAGTTGATTTTATTGGCTCAGAAAATGTACAGTATATGGATTCAGTTGATCCAACAAAAAAAACAAAAAAACCCAAAATTGCAGACTCAAACCATCTGGATGTATCAAAAGATTTATTAATATTTATAAGAATATACAAATTGTTCGGGCATGTTACAACAAACTAAACTAGAAAGAAGACCGCCGATATAAATTTTACAGCATTGGGGAGTCAAGAAGAAAATCACAGCCTCGTGGGGTTCTATCGCTATTAATAATAAAAATCCTCAAACGAAAACCTGTACCATAGGAGAACACTCTACTCTCATAGCCCTGCATCCATATTCATATGAGGAGGGAATCATGGGCAACAAACAACCAACACCCCAAACACCACAGTCCCTCCTATCCACCACTAGCTTTACTTTGGAAGCAAAAGATAACAAATGTTATTCTCAAGTTTTGTGGGTAGCCAGTATCATCTTCTATCAAGATTTGTTCCAAGCAATTAACACCAAAAGAGAGACAGATTGCGAAAACAATACAATAACTAGAGTGATGTCATGCATACAGTCTGACTGTCCAAGCAATGGCAATGCATAGGCACAAAATAGTCTGAGCCATTTTTTGTTAACCATTCACCAAACAAATCTGCCATATCTGCACTTGTGATATACAACAATGAAAGTGTCAATGACACTGTAGCTCAACGTGTTAAGACATGTACATGTATAGTATGTGACACAGCAATGACAAACATCTAGGTAATGACCTGTTAACAAAGGTACATATAAAGTATTGTAATGGTCTGTACATAAATACTGACCGTAGCCTGTAACAAATGTATAGGTAAAGTATTGTAAAGGTGGGTGACAGTCAGATGCTAAACTAGAAAAGAAATCTTTGAGTCCCAGAGTGGGTCTGACTGAACCCCAAAATATTTGTTCTCATAGCACAGTGATAACAAAGGCACCCCAAAACACACTCGTTCCTGTCCCAAGGTGAAAATAAAGGTACCCAAGAAGTTTTGTGAAGATCAGAAAAAAACCTGTACTATATGTGATGTATTCCATGTTACTAAACATTCATACAAAAATTTATTCAAATCAGAACTTTCATAAAGAAGTTCTGTACAAAAGACTGATTTCACTAATTTTGGTACAAAATGGTTGCTGGTGGCCATCTTGAATTTCGGACCACACCCAAAAACACTCGTTCCCATCCCAAGGTGATAACAAAGGTTCCCAAGAAGTTTCGTAAAGATCGGTTCATAAATACGGCCTCTAGCCTGAGCCGTATAGAAGTTGTGTACAAAAAACTGATTAGACCTAATTTCGGTACAAAATGGCCACTGGCAGCCATCTTGAATTTTCGACCGCACCCAGAAACACTCGTTCTCGTCCCAAGGTGATAACAAAGGTACCCAAGACGGTTCGTGAAGATCGGTTCATAAATACAGACTCTAGCCCGAGTCGCATTGACATGTGTACTTACTGTGTGCAAGTAGCACTGAAAAAATCAAAGTTCATCTAATTTGCATAATTTCTGCACGAGAAAAAAACCCGTATTATATGTGATGCATTACATGGTACTAAACATTCACACAAAAAATTATTCAAATCAGCGCTTTCATATGGAAGTTCTGTGCAAAAATCTGATTGCACCAAATTTTGTACAAAATGGCTGCCATTGGCCATCTTGAATTTTGGCCCGGTGTCCCACGGTATCTTCCTCCCTGTGTATCCCCCCCCCCACACTAGTGCATCCCCCCCGCAAGGCAAGATACACTAGTGTATTTCCTTACCCCCCCCCCTGGGTATCTCCCCACCCCCCTCCAATATTTTTTTTAATATTGATAACATCAGGCATGACTATTGATGGTGTTTATTATTTTTTCTGACATTCCAGGTTTGACAGGTTTTTTGATGAAAAAAATTCACTCAGACAAAAAATATATTTCAATTCAGCTCTTTATTGGCAGTAGACAAGCAAAAAATATGTACACATTTTGAAATTATAATAACATTCCATACCTTACAGTGGAAGGTTGATAATTACAGAACAGTTCACTCATCATTGTTATTTATAAATTATAATAACATTCCACGCCTTTCAGAGAAAGGTCCATAATATCTGAACAAGGTCTATCAAAGTGAATATCATGGGGAGCACTTTATGGAAGGCTATGGGGGGGGGGGAGAGATATACCCACATATTCACTCATCATTGTTATTTATTTAGAAATTATAATAACATTGCACGCCTTTAAATGAAAGGTTTATATTATCAGAAAAGTGTCTATCAGAGGGCGGGGTGGGGGTGGAGGAGATACCCTATGCGTATCCACAATTCCCGAAACAATATAGATTGCCAGCTTGAGAGTTGAGAAAAAAATTATGAGTGGAGGGGAAGATACACAGACCTGTGAGTCTTATGAACAGGTAGATACCCAGTCCCATGAATCTTCCCAGGCCCCCATAGCACCACTCCACTTGACTTTCCCTTGTATAATAATGTTTTATAACTTTAAATATTTTGTTGTTTTTTTTTTACTCACGGGTGGGGAAAGATATCCAGGGTGTGGGAGGCGGGAAGATACACAGGGGGGAAGATACCCTGTTACACCGTACCCAAAAACACTCGTTCTCGTCCCACGGTGATAACAAGGGTACCCACGGAGTTTCGTAAAGATCGGTTCATAAATACGGCCTCTAGCCCGAGCCGTATTGGCATTTGCACTTACAGTGCTGAAAGTAACACCAAAAAACATCAAAGTTAGTCTAATTTGCATAATTTACACACGAGAAAAAAACCCGTATTATATGTGATGTATCCCATGGTACTAAACATTCATACAAAAAATATTCAAATCAGAGCTTTCATATGGAAGTTCTGTACAAAAACAGATTTCTCAGGCTTGGCAATTTCAGGAGAGCGATTTTTTAGCTCTCCTTACTGCCCTCCTGAAAGAATTAAGGAGAGCGAAAAATTGCCCTCCTAAATATTTTGGTCTGGGATGATTGAGATTACATGTATTATGCTCACATTAAATTTTTGTTGTAAAGCAAAAATGTAATTTAACTTCGAAGTCACATAACATCACGTAATTTCATTTTGAAAGTGGTTTAGTGGTAAAAGGTAATGGCTGCAACCATACCCAAACACAGTTGCAATCATTTGAAGCAAAATGGGTCCCAGCAATATTTTTTTTCTGTCAGTTTCAAGTTCAACAACTGACATCACAGTTTGAGAGGTAATTATTCAAGGAATATTGACACTATAATATACTACCATTACTACTATCCTGTCACTTGAAGCACTTGCACCAGGATGTGACTGTAGATTCAAGCAGACCTGTTGTCCAAGAAAGTCATACGCCTACCACTACCACCTTCAACCCCCTTGGGGGTTGAAGGTGGTAGTGGTAGGCGTGTGACTTTCTTGGACAACAGGTCTGGGTACACACACAGGTCTTGTCAAGTGTGTGTTCGGTTGTTGAGTTAGACATCTAGATGTCTAAGAGATTTCGCTTTACCTTAGTAAAGTTAATAAAATCACTGATGTAATAGTCTGTTGGTTTCAGTTTCAATGAGTTTGTTCAATTGGATACTTAAAATGCTGTGTAAAGCTAATTGCTCTCCTAAGCTGATTGAGGAGAGCGATTTTTTGCCCTCCTGCATTTTTCAGAATGCCAGGCCTGATTTCTGCATCGTCGGTACAAAATGGCAGATGGCAGCCAGCTTGAATTTCGGACCACACCCAAAAACACTCGTTCTCGTCCCACGGTCATAACAAAGGTACCCAAGAAGTTTCGTAAAGATCGGTTCATAAATACGGCCTCTAGCCCGAGCCGTATCCAATTGTTGACGTACGTACGGACAGACGGACGAGGGGCCATGGCAAAAGCTCAAATTTGGCTTCACTTGCTATTCAAATTTTATTTTTTCATTTCTCCACCCCAAAACATATCTCATGGCCTATTAATGGAACAAGCTTGATGCGCTTCTTTCAATGAGGACTAATAAACAATAGTTAGAAGTCAAAAACTGAAAAAATCTAATGTTTCAGAAAAATAATTTGTACTTGTAGGGGCGTTGGGCAATAAGGATCCATTGGGCTATACATGTAGGAGTCATTTTTTGACAGGTAATAACTCCTAGTCTTTCAAAATGCATTTTGGGAATAATTGCCTAAATCACATGGGAAAGGGGGGTGGGGCTGGGGTGGAGTTGTTGTGGGCAGAACCCATATTTAATATTCATACATGTATTTAATATTCAAACTTCACCTAGCTAGAAAACACACATCAACTTTGCTTGAAATCGGAAACCAATGACTCAAATTGAACAAACTTAAATCTCACCCCCCCCCCCCCTCCCCTCCCCAGCACCACTACCTATGGATGCTTCATACCAAATATTAAAATATTCCGATTGGTAGATCGGAAGAAGATTTTTAAATAATATTCCTCATGTTGCACTAATCTGAACATTTGGACTCCCATAGAGAGCCCAAATAAGACCCAGGGATTTATTTCAACAACTATGTGAATCAATCTTCCAAAGATGTTATTTGTGAAATATAAAAGCCTTTGGAGCAGTGGTATGGGAGAAGAAGATTCATTAATGTTTCGCCCATTACGCAGAGTGTTAAAAAATCTGACTTTATATATAGTAAATTTCCTTTCTTATTATACCTACCGCAATTCTTTCCTACTGGCTTGCACTAAAATGGTAGACCCTAACTCGGATAAAATACTCTCTATTTTAATCTTTCCCGAGAGATTTGGGAAAGAAAAGTGGTGTAAAAACATCACGAAAAAATAAGCCAAAACTGGGTCGAGTGCCATCGGCGCACACTCAGTAGGGGACGCTCTTCTCTTAGTACAATTCCACGACTTCCGTTAACCAATGCGCAAAGCAGTCATCAAACCATTCTTTTGTGTCCGCCAACATAGGAGTTATGTGATCAGCAGGAGGAAGGATTCTTACCCGAATAAGAAGACGGGAGGCCCGAGGGGTTCCATGTAAGCAATTGGGGTAGGTATAATAAGAAAGGAAATTTACTATAAAATTTAGATTTCTTATCAAACTACCTTACAATTGTTTACTACAGGCTGAATTGACAATAGGATGGAGGAAATCACAAACAACCCACACATAACCCAATTGCACTGGAACTGTGGGCAGAGGAAGAGGTCCCTAGGCTTATCAAACCATAGCATCACAAACATTAGTAAAAAGACAATGAGACATGAGACGTATGGTAAAGTGCAACACACTGACAGAAAGGGCAGTAACAGCACAGAGCTGGAACTGACCTTGTAAGAAGCCGAGTGGCTGGGACAGACAACAGCCTGAGCAGAAGAAAGAGGGCCCGTAGAACAAAGGTCCTTTGTCTGCTCCTACAACTGTCACAGATGAGTGGAGACAGTAGTATTTCTCCAGTAGGCTGCCAGCATAACATCAGACAACATGACAGAGTTAGTATAAGCCCCAAGAGGTAGACAATGCCCGCACCTCGTGGCCGAAAAACGATTTGTAATACAATCGCCAGTCGCTAGACGAGCAGAAGCTGCACGAATAGCAAGACAAATCCATCGAGAAAAGGAATCCAGAGAATCTTCTGTCGACCAGAAATAAGAGACAGAAAATCGATCCTACCATTCCAAATGAACAGAGGAAAAGGGTCTTTACCCACAACAGAAGGAAGAGTCCTGATACAGATAGGAGACAGAGTAGTTTCCGGTATTTGATTCTTGGCCAGAAAAGATCAATCACTGGTAAACATAACACTGGTGGGAAAGCTCCAGAAAAAAGGCTGGGTCAACCGAGAGGGTGTGAAGCTCACTAACCCGTCTGGCGGAGGCAAAAGCCACCAGAAAAGCCGTCTTGTATGTGAGAAAACGCATATCCACCTGGGAGAAAGGCTCGAACGGCACCCCCACCCCCAAGCAGAACAGCACCAAAGAAAGATTCCATCTTGGAGTAAGCTGCAAAGTCCTAAGCCTTTTCAAAGAAAAGTGCCGAACAAGCTTGGAGAAGCATGGAGTAGTGACGATACGACGCTGTCCCATATACGAAAAGGTCTCCGAAGCATGGACCTGTACCCATTGATGGAAACAGGCTGAAGACCCCCAAATCAAACATATACAAGAAACTCTGCAATCTGGGTGATCGAAGGAGTTACAGATGCAACAGAGTGATCCGCACACCATCGACAGAAGACCTTTCACTGAGCCGCATAGGCTAAACCAGTGGAGGGCCTCCTTGAAGAAGAAAAACAACTCCACTGCTTGTCTCGAAAAAACACTACGGAGAAGACAGGGCCTGACAAAAGGCACAATGAAGTCGGGTCGACGTGAAACCTCCTCGGGCGACCTTGGCAAAGAAGGTCGTGACGTAGAGTGAGACATGCCGGAACCGCTGCTAACAGAGAGCTGAGCAGATTGATACACACTTACTGAGGCAACAGGGGTGCGATCGAAATGATTCCACAACTGCAGGTTCGTATCTGGGCTAGAACCTGAGGCAGAATCGGAACCAGCAGGAAGGCGTAGCCGATATGACCATTCCAAAGGAGTCCCTGGCGAAAGCCAAAGCATCTGGACACAGGGACACAAAAGTGTCCACCTGATGGTTCCAACAAGTCGCAAAGAGATCGATGTGGGGATGATCCCAGAGATTGCAAAGAGACTGGAACACCGCAATGTGGAGCATCCACTGGGTGGAAAGGAACCTGCCCCGTTGGGACAGGGAGTCGGCTAGGACGTTCAGACGACTGGGAAACCACCACTCCAGCGTTGACATCCTGAGCGAGCAGTAGAAGATCCCGAACCAATTCGTACATAGGGACATAGTGCATGCCACCCTAGTTCCGAACGTAAACAACCACCGTCGAATTGTAGGACAACAGAAGGACCTGACAATTCGAAAGGCGGGGGATCCACTGCCAGAAACTCAGAAGAGCAAGAAGCTCCTTCTGGCTGACGTCAAGAGCTGCTAAATCCTGGTCCCATGACCCGTGAAGGAAAAGACCTACAGGATCCAACGTCACACCCCATCTGAGATCGCTGGCGACTGTAGTCAAAAAAACGATCGGACGTGGGGAAGTCCAATGGAACTCCCTGGATAATCCACTGAACATTTGTCTGGGGAGACGGTGACGAGGAAGAGACTCCGGTAATGGAACACCAGATCCGCAGGATCAACATTCGGCCTTCAACGACTAAGCAGAAAGTGTTGCAGAGGTCTGACATCCAGCCAACCGACAGGAATGAGATCTGTCACCAAAACCGCAGAAAACCGAGCAGCCGGGGAAGCCTCTGAGCTATCGCGGGAGGAGCTGCATATCCCCCCCCCCCCCCCCCACGGAGGGGGTATAACTCTCACCAGACGTGGTCGTGTTGCGAGACCCCAAAACAACACCCCCCCCCCCCCCCTTCCCCACCAGGTGCGGGAGAAACAGCCACGAGAACGCACCAAAAGCGAGGGCAAAAAGGCACTGCCCTAAAGGAACCGTACTGGACATAACAGAGGTGACAGCAGTAGAAGAAAAAGGTGAACTCAACAAATACAGAAGGAAGAACTACAAGAGGAAGGTGGCAGAAAAAGAACCGATGGGAACACAATAGAACCCAGACAGCGGACAGGGATCCAAAAAACATTAATTCAGCCCTCAACAGAGTGAAGAAATCCTGTCCATGCAGTCCCTCATTGACACCTAACTCCAATAATAATAAAATTTATCAACTAAAACATTTTATGTCCGAACCGCACAGTACGCAAAATTTGCACGTGACACGGAAAATTATCAAATATAATGAAAATATGGTTGAAAATAATAACGAGAATATATAAAACACAGTCCTGTTATTATACGATCCTCAGATCCATAATTCCAGTCACAGGAAAACCATTATCGACGAGTTGAATTATCACTGTTTCATGATGCAAATGGCCGCATGTCCTTTAAGGAGAGTGGACTAAAAAAGAATGGTTTGATGACTGCTTTGTGCACTGGTTAATGTAAGTCGTGGAATTGTACTAAGAGAAGAGCGTCCCCTACTGGGTGTGCACTGATGGTGCTCGACCCAGTTTTGGCTTATTTTTTCGTGGTGTTTTTGCACCACTTTACTTTCCCAAATCTCTTGGGAAAGATGAAAATAGAGAGTATTTTATCCGAGCTAGGGTCTTCCACTGTAGTGCAAGCCAGTAGTAAATAATTGAAAGGTAGGTTGATAAGATTTGATGACTCGGCATTCTTTCAAAGTCCTGGAAAAGTACCCTATGATAAAACGGATGGCAATTTTTTTTTAGACCATTCCTTTCTGCTGTTCCTAAGGAAGCTTCATACACATTAAAAATTCTCAGAGCCGTTCAGTTTTGGAGATATGGGCACTTTAATTTTTTTTTATTTTTAGCTCCTGCAGTTCCCATGGGGCAGCAGGAGAAATTGTTTTCGTCATAAATTAGGTACCTCTCACCCAATAAGCCCTCATATCAAATCAGTCTCTCAGCCTGGAAAAAGGAAATTTTGGGCGTGGCGAAAATTCTTGCCCCTCCCATAGCAACGCCAAATATAACCCCACAAACTTCTCTTGAACAAATCTGACTCTACACCTCAAAAGGAAGCAGCACACCAGATATCAAGTCTCTGTTACTGCTGGTTCATGAGATTTTTTAATATTTAGGCACTCCTTTTGGGCGTGGCCATACCAAGGGGCGGGGCACTTTGATTTGAACAAAATCAAAATGTGATGTCATAACAAACAAGCATCTCAAGTTTCACTTAAACTGGTTCAGTGGTTTCTTCGGAGAAGATGCAAACAGAATGGTCACAGACAGATGACGGACAACAGTGATCACCAAAGCTTGCCCTGACTTTCAGTCAGGCGAGCTAAAAAAGCCGCATAAAAGTAGAAGAAATCATGTCTGTAAATGCAATTATTGAAAGTTGTATTGATCATGCAAGAACAAAAAACGTATGTGTTACAAGTCCAGTTTCAAATTTAAAGAAACTAAATTCGAAAAATACCCCATGATAAAACCGATAGCAATTGTTTATTACCAATCTATTCTTTTGATCAGTGGCGGCACTACGGGGTGAGTGGGTGGGGAGGGTGGGGTGGGGGCACCCCCCAAACGAAGGCTTTGCCCCCCCCCCCAACCATCTCGCATGCATTTCCATCCACCCTCACACACAAACACATTCAGTCACTCTCTCACACACACACACCCCTCTTTTTATTCCCATACACACTTAGCCCAAAGCCTCAGGCTAGCTGATGAACACATCCAGGCAGTAGAGATTTAAAGACTCGGATGCAGATACTTATAAGTTATAATTAAGTTATGAGCCAACAAAGGCATGTCTATCCATATCCCTTGTCTAAAAAAATTCATGGATTTCGCATTATGACAGACGGGCATTATCTCCCTTGCACTGTTCAATTATTTCACTTGGAAAAAACAATTGTTCTTCGTTTGAGTGCTTTGATGATATCCATGTTGCAGAAACCTGAGTATCGAAACTTCCAAACACCAGAAAATTCCAAATTTGTCTCTCTCCCTCCCCCCCCCCCTCTCTCTCTCTCTCTCTCTCTCTCTCACGCACAGACCCACCAGACGCGGATCCAGGATTTTTTGAAAGGAGGACCGCTAATTACCATTACATTTAGTCGAAACTTGGACCCAAAGTCCGTAATATAATTTTTTGGTTTGGTACGTCCATAGGACGTACCAAACCAAAAAAGTATATTACGGACTTTGGGTCCAAGTTTGGACTACCTCATAACAAAGTAATGATATGATCCTTTACGTATTTGCCCCCCCTTCATGGGAGTCTGCCCCCCCCCCCCCCTCCCCCCCCACAAAAAAATTTCTGGCGCCGCCACTGCTTTTGATCCCAAGGAAGCTTCACACCAAATAACAATTCTCAGTGCCCTGTAGTTTTGGAGATATGAGTGTTTTAATTGTTTTCTATTTTTAGCTCCTGCAGTTCCCATGGAAAAAAGATTTGGGTGTAAATTAAGTACTTATGACCCAATAAGCCCTCATATCAAATCTGGTTCAAATCTGCCTCTCAATTTGGGAAAATAGTAATTTTGGGAGGAGCAAAAATTCTTGCCCCTCCCATAATGACGGCAAATATAGCCCCACAAACTTCTCTTGAACAATTTTTTTTTATTTTTAGCTCCTGCAGTTCCCATGGGGCAGCAGGGGAAATTTTTTTGTCATAAATTAGGTACCTCTGACCCAATAAGCCCTCATATCAAATCAGTCTCTCAGCCTGGAAAATAGAAATTTTGGGCGTGGCGAAAATTCTTGCCCCTCCCATAGTGATGGCAAATATAACCCCACAAACTTCTCTTGAACAAATCTGAGTCTACACCTCACAAGGAAGCTCCACACCTAATATCAAGTCTCTGCTACTGCTGGTTCATGAGAAGAAGATTTTTTAAGATTGAGGCACACTTTTTGGGCATGGCCCTACCAAGGGGCGAGGCAACTTGATTTGAACAAAATCAAATTGCGATGTCATAAAAACTATTATCTCAAATATCAATTAAATTGGTTCAGCAGTTTGGGAGAAGAAGCAAACACCATGTTCACGGATGACGACGGACGGTGAGTGATCACGAAAGCTCTCCTGACTAACAGAAAGTCAGGTGAGCTAAAAACAATATTGAGGTATTGAGGCGGGGGTTGTTAGTTAGGTTAGGGACTGAGGATAGGAAATGCTGCTTGAGTTAATATTTACTTGGGGAGGCGGTGGGCCAAGTGATCTGGATAGCGCCTAGGGAGGGGTAGTGCTTCCCCAAAATGTGTGTGTGTGTGGGGGGGGGGGGGGGGGGGGGTTGCATTGTGGAATTTCCATTTTCATTTGGAGTGGTGGCAGGGTTGTTAGTTAGGTTAGGGGCTGAGGATAGGAAATGCTGCTTGATTTCATATTTACTTGGGGAGTCGGTGGGCCAAGTGATCTAGCAGGCGCTTAGGGAGGGGAAGTGTAGAGAGAATTGGTGTTTTAGCAGAGTTTGTGTTTAGCGGAGTTTTCTTGAAAAAATATGCTTATAGTTTGATGAAGTCTCTGCATGTCCATCAATCCATGTCAATCATGTCAGCGCAATAATTCCCAAAAAATTTCAAGCGATTCATTTCATTTTTGGCACATGAGTTGTATTGACCAACATGCTCTTACAATTCGAAAACCAGTTCCACCCCACGATTCTGTCCACACTTACGGCCCTCGAAACACAAAAGAGTGCAACCATTGCATGTTTTAAGCTCCTAGCTGGGTTTGGTTTCTGTTGATTGTATTGATTTCTGACGGGGGTCCTACTAAAATAGCATTGGCGACGCCCACCTCCCGTTTATTTTGTTGCTCGAGTCCGAGAAAGCCGTTTAAAATGATAGCCTTTCCATTTCAAATTGCATTGTTACAGTTTCGAATGGAATTTTCCTCATATTTTTATTTGCATGTGTTTATTTTATTTTTCTGTAAATGTGAAGTACATGGCGTCATTGCAAAGTCATCTTTTTGTCATTATTCTTATCTTGTGTATCTTATTTCAGGCAGAACTGCCCTTGCATGCAACATTTGCATCCACTAAGAAAAATAAGATACAGGTTGAAGATGCTGAGATATGTATAGTGTGTGGTGAAGGATCTCTCGACTGTCGAGCCACTGAGGATGGGTTTGCAAAATTGGTGTCTTGCATAAAACGAAGAGCTGAGTTGCAGGAACAGACTTACCTAAACATATCCAGACGCGTATCCTCACATGATGAGTCAACACATCCTATACTCTACCATCGACATTGTTATCATAAAATAACAAACAAAGAACACATCTCCAGATTAAAAAAGAATGACAACAGTTAGCTCTACCAAAGACAAACCACTGACAAAGAAAGTCACTTGCTCTCTCGTTGTATCTTTGGGTAAAGAAAAATGCTTTCTGTGTCAGGCTCAACCAGACAATGTGAAAATGCATGTGTGTCTGACCAGTTCGATGGGAGAGAATATACGTGATTACATCATTGGTGACCAAACTTTGACCAGCTATCTGCGAGACAGATGCCAGAGCAATAGACATCAAGTATCAACTCCAGTATTACAGGAGAGTTCAAAGATCACGCAAACAATGCCAGCAGGAGAGTAATAATGTTGGTTGCCACAGGGATGATCGGATCAAATATTCTGAAAGGGAATTTCTGTCAATTGTACAGTCTAATATTGCGAATGGAAAAGTTTTCCACCTCAGTGATTGTGAAAGCTTATTTCATGGCATAAGTAATGAATATGGAATTGACACCAACTGTCTTCACAGTGAACACAATAAGTACATAAAGAAACTTATTGTAAATGAGATTCCAAGTACAGCGTTTCTGTATAATCCATCTACTTAGCAAACTACAGTTTCATCAACTGAAATTAGTTACAAAGTCATGTATAATGCTACGTCATCACTGAAATTAGTTACGAAGTCATGCATAATGCTACGCCATCACTGAAATTAGTTACAAAGTCATGCATAATGCTACGTCATCACTGAAATTAGTTACAAAGTCATGCATAATGCTACGTCATCACTGAAATTAGTTACAAAGTCATGCATAATGCTACGTCATCACTGAAATTAGTTACAAAGTCATGCATAATGCTACGTCATCACTGAAATTAGTTACAAAGTCATGCATAATGCTACGTCATCACTGAAATTAGTTACGAAGTCATGTATAATGCTACGTCATCACTGAAATTAGTTACGAAGTCATGCATAATGCTACGTCATCACTGAAATTAGTTACAAAGTCATGCATAATGCTACGTCATCACTGAAATTAGTTACGAAGTCATGTATAATGCTACGTCATCACTGAAATTAGTTACGAAGTCATGCATAATGCTACGTCATCACTGAAATTAGTTACAAAGTCATGCATAATGCTACGTCATCACTGAAATTAGTTACGAAGACATGCATAATGCTATGTCATCACTGAAATTAGTTACAAAGTCATGCATAATGCTACGTCATCAACTGAAATTAGTTACGAAGACATGCATAATGCTACGTCATCACTGCAATTAGTTACGAAGTCATGCATAATGCTACATCATCACTGAAATTAGTTACAAAGTCATGCATAATGCTACGTCATCACTGAAATTAGTTACGAAGACATGCATAATGCTACGTCATCAACTGAAATTAGTTACGAAGACATGCATAATGCTATGTCATCACTGAAATTAGTTACAAAGTCATGCATAATGCTACGTCATCACTGAAATTAGTTACAAAGTCATGCATAATGCTACGTCATCACTGAAATTAGTTAAGAAGTCATGCATAATGCTACGTCATCACTGAAATTAGTTACAAAGTCATGCATAATGGTATGTCATCACTGAAATTAGTTACAAAGTCATGCATAATGCTACGTCATCACTGAAATTAGTTACAAAGTCATGCATAATGCTACGTCATCACTGAAATTAGTTACGAAGACATGCATAATGCTACGTCATCACTGAAATTAGTTACAAAGTCATGCATAATGCTACATCATCACTGAAATTAGTTACAAAGTCATGCATAATGCTACATCATCACTGAAATTAGTTACGAAGTCATGCATAATGCTACATCATCACAAAAGTTCCCCAATGATTACTCAATGATTATGAGGTCAGCCAAAATTCTTCGGGAGGATATTCTTGAGTATGAAAGGTGCAGAGAAAACAAACTAGAAGTATCTATAATTCCAAAGATTGAAGATGTCCTACATAAGTTATATATGTTTTACAAGCAAATCATTGCTGGCACCAAGTATGAAAATTTGACTGAAAGGAGAAACCACACAGTTAACACTGCTGCTGTTGCTTTGTCACTGAACATGTGCTATGCTCTTAAGAGTAATAAGCAAGTGACACACAAACCAAAATCTGAAAAATGAGGATTCTGAACTGGACAAACTGAAAACATACAAGCGATGGCTACAGGGATCGCGATAAGAAAATATAGTCGAAGTAAAGTTATTGTGGACTTCAACACTCTCCATACGTCCTTGTCAAACAGACGCCTATTACAAATTGAGACGGGTGTGGCTAATTCTGAGATACAGACTCTTGAGCAACAACCTAGTGGAAAAACATTCAGTTTGTTTATTCTCACATTGACAATTGTGATTTCAAAATTGACACAAGTGATGGTCAAGACCAACTTCATGTGGCTCTGATAGTGCTTTGTCAAAGAAAAATGAACAATAGTGTTACATATAATGTAAGAGATACTGACATGAAATCAAAATCACAAACTGTTGACCAGATAGAAGTCACTAATCTCCATGACTGCCGGAAACCAAACCTGAAGTATTTCACACTTCCAAATAAGATTAATTCTCCTACACCACATTCTCCACGCAAGATATCAAGCATTCAGAATGAAATCACCCAATGGCAGATCTTAAAGAGTGACTTGACTCTCAGTGACTCCGTTCTAGCATTGTTGGGATACCAATCACTTATCCAAGAACAGGCAAACTATGTCACAAACATTGCACCTTTGCCAGTTATACACCATCCTGTAACACAGTGGGACACCTTGTACCCCGCTCTCAAGATTTCTCAAGGTATATCAATTGAGACAATAGACCCAGTCGCAAAGTGAACTGAAGTCTAAATTCAATCTTCGTCTTGGAGAGTTGCATGTAGTGAAGGCACACCTTGCTTGTCTTGGTAATTTTATTATGGGATCTGGTTATGATACACCCTTGAGGGAGTCTGGTGTTTATGGACCTGTGAGCGCAAAAGCAATTTTGGCAGCTGGACACATACAGTTAAAACTAGAAGTCCTGTCATGAAATGCGCACAAATACCACGCTGATATGCACGCTAATGTACGCGTTATGGCCCAAGTAAAGCTATCAAATTCTGTACATATGGCCTGTGCACAAGCAATGTTTCAGCCAATGGACCTCCGGGTAACCCGGAGGTCCATTGGCAGAAACATTGCATGTGTTTGCTATGAGTAACCAAGAGAACCTGCCGTGCTTTGGATGCCATTCGATATGGCAATTGCGCGCAATTGCAACGCACAATTAAGCCTAGATAAGCGCACTATTCGTGACAGGACTTCTAGTTTTAACTGTAATTATGCAAATTATGAAAATGTGGCCCAGTTGTATTTTGTTCAGCCAATCAAATTGTCTAGTTTTGAAATTGACCAATAAAATTGACGGAAGGCTTTATCATTGATTAATATGAAAACAAAATATCAAATGTTTTAAAGTGAACAAAACGGACGAGTCATATGATAAAAATTGCTACAAAAAGTTTGACATCACAGAAAATGTGAAATAAAACTCTCGTGCTACCAACGTAATGCATTTGATGATAATCACAGGTCACACCAAATAGGAGCAGGAAACACTTTATGCTCAAATGGTCCGAGATCAGTCGATGACACTCTCCAAGATCGCAAAGACCATATGTGGGTTGTGCAACAGAGTATGAAAGCATCTGCAAACTTCAAGTCAATCAGTGACTTATGTCACAACTGTATGCTTTTTGATTTCAGTGTGATCGCTTCTGAGTAAACTGTTGGACACATATCTCGAGCACTACAGGCATATGAAGACAACATGATAGCCTTGATGCAAATAATAAATTAGAAATTATATGATGCGCACTTAAGGCATGAAATCGACTGTGTGCAAAGAAGTGATGAAGATGTCACAGTTAAACATGAACGTCTCAAATCTATGAACTTGGAAGCAGTTGTGGAAGGATTCTAACTACAACAACCTGTTTGCTCTTAAATATATGAACATGATCAATAGATGTTTCAGATATATTTTTGCAATAAGAAACAGAGATTGGATTGGACATTTGGAGACTTCAAAAGAATTGTGCCAAGATTTTTTCTCTGAAGACAGTGTTAAGTATATGCGGATGAAGCCATATTATGCGAAATCACAGTACTCCCTCGAACAGAGTGATCCTCTAACATGGCAGGCATTGATTGATGGGGACTTTACAGTTGACAAATCTGCCTTACCATACGTGTCTATTGGTGTAGACCATGCTGGTGAACAAGAGAACACGGTATTGAAATGCAGAGGTGGTATACAGTAGAACCTGTCCTGAGAGACCGCCCTTTGGGCCACACAAAAGTGGTCTCTCAAGACAGGTGGTCTCTATAACAGGTTTCAGGTTTTCTCAATAATAATAACTCTTTGGCCAGCCGCTGATTTGTCGCGGTCCTCATAAGAGAAGGCCATCATTCCCCCTGCACCCCAGCCCCTCTTCCCCTCCTCTCCTCCCAGCATTCAGATATAAACTGCTTAATCGTGTCCCTCACTTCCTCTTTTTCAATTTCTTCAATAAGCATTCCTACCCTCTCCCTCGTGTCCCCCTTCAGCCATCTATCCTTTGTTTCTTCACCCCACTTCTGCATTATTCTTCCAGTAAATTTTATTCTATGAGGTATATACTGAGGGCATTCCAAGAGAAAATGTTCCAGGGTCTCCACTACTCCAGAGTGGCACATTTGGCATCCCTTTTCCCCATCTCTCCCAATTTTTCGCCGAAGCTCCAGTGATCTTGATCTCAGTTTGAAGAGCAGTGACCCTCCAAAGGTGCCATCTAGGTACTTCTCAAAAGCAGGCTTTTCTTTATATTGTAACCCCTGCAGTGATCTTTTCACGCTAACCCCTGCTCGCCAGTTTCGATTGCAATCTTCCATGACTCTCTCTTTGACAAACCTTTTGCCTTCTTTCATTCCTACTTCTATGTTTGTGACCTCTATAGAGTAATTGTCCATTAGTTCCCTCACATGTTTTGACCACCCCGTTTCTATATTAGAATTCCAAATGGTATCGAGCATCAATTTGCACCACCGGTTGTCAGGCAGGTTTCTGAAGTAGTTAAAGTAACACAGTTTTCCCAAATCTACCCTGTCCTTGATTTTCATCCACCCAAGCTCCCCCCTTACTGCTTCCAAAGCTGCAGCATTACTCGACCCTGTTATCCATCTGCCGGCATCATTCTGAGTACTTTCCAACTTCTTAATAACGGTTTGGTTTAATGGAATCACGTCCGTGCCATACGTTATACTTGGTAAACCCACCCTCTCCCACAGTGTTTTCCCCACAAAGACCTTATTGAAACTATTTTTCCCTAAAAGTTTTAGTTGGTTCAGAATTCTTTTCCCCTTCAGAATCAGTTTGGCTGAGTAATTTCTGTACACCCCTCTTCCCGTTATATTTATGCTTACCCCTAGATACTCATACTCTCCCGTTTCTCCTACAGTGATTTGTTTGCTTTCCCCTTCCGGGATTGAGAACTTCCCCACTCTCCATCTCTTCGTCATATCTACCTTGCGTCCAACGGGTATTACCTTGCTTTTATTTTCATTTAGTTCGAGCCGCCAAGTGTTCCCATATCTACCAACAATTTCCAGCAATTTCTCTAGCCCCTGTTCAGTTCTAGACATTAACACCATGTCGTCCGCAAAGAATAAGCCTGGTATCTTTATGTCTCCAACATTTACCCCCTCCGCACTCTGAATTAGTTCGTCCCCTAAATCTTTAACATACAATGCAAACAAAATCGGTGAAAAGATACACCCCTGCTTGAGGCCTATATCCATAGGGACTTGTTTTGTAGTGATACTCCCTAGACAGAGATGGCTTTGCACATCTGTATACAGTGCTTTCATGATTCCCACAAAGTCACCCCCCAGTCCGATGCCCTCGAGCTTTCGCCACATACCTTCCCTCCACACGCGGTCGTATGCTTTTTTCACATCTAGAAATGCCAGAAACATCTTTTTCTTTTCAGCCTTTGTTGATTCTATCAGTTGGGTGAGTGTAAATAGGTGATCAGTGACTCTTCGTCCTTTCCTGAAACCATTTTGAATTTCTCCTAAAAAACCTTTCTCTTCAATAACTTCCTCTAGTCTACCGTATATGACCTTACAGAATACTTTTCCGATGTTACTACTAACTGATATCCCCCTATAGTTATCTAGAACTTCCTTATCCCCCTTTTTGTGTATGAACGACACCTTACTTTCCCTCCACTCTCTGGGGACCTCTTGCTTTCGCAGAGCCAGGTTGAAAAGGTTTATCAGGACTTCAATAAGTGCCTCCCCTCCATTTTTGAGGAATTCGTTCGGAATTTCATCAGTCCCTCCCGCTTTACCATTTTTTAATTTCGAGACCACGTTCCGCACTTCTTCTGCCGTTATTTCGCTACATACACGATTGGATAGGTCCTCCTCCACCAGTGTATTTCTTGTTGGTGGGGACCCACTGCCCCATCGCCTATCGTTTATCTTTTCCCAGTGCTTGACTAACTCTGAAGCGATACGGCCTTTATCTTCTGTACTTTCCCCATCCACTTTGATACTCTGCACACTACTTTTCCCCCGTTTATTTACCCAGTTCCAAAATACGTTTGAGCTCGAACCCCCCATTTTCTTTATTGTTCTGGCAAGACTGCAATTGCGCTCCTTCCTATTATTATTCTTTATCTCATTCACCTTTCTCCGTGCCAGTTCATATTCTCCTTTCATTAGTCTCGTGTCATTGTTATCCACCCCTTTAAGCTTCCTACTTCTTCTGTAAGCAGCGCATTTTACCTTCCTTTCTTTTATAGCCTTTTTCAGTCCCTCGTTAACCCTGTATCCAAGCTCTCTCATTGGGACCCTCACCCTTCCTATACAATCCTTCCCTGCCTCTGTTAGGCTATTTACTATGCCATCTGAAATACTCTGGACATTTGCATCCCTAGGTATACATTCAAGATTTGGTTTTAGTTTTTCCCGAAACTGCTTCCAGTCGGCTCCTTGTTTTAGTCCCCAAACTTCCTTGAAGGTATTTCTGTCTCTATTCGTCTTTTTGCCCATAATCTTAACTGTTATCAGGTTGTGATCACTACCCAAGTCATTTTTTCCCTCGTCATCTATTTCTACATCTATAACCTCCCTCCATACGCTAATGTCAGTGAGTATATAATCAATTATTGTTTTCTTATCGTTCCTCTCCCAGGTCCATTTACCCTTACATTTCGCATCCCTGTTCAGGATCTTTAAACCAAGCTCTTTTGATAGGTCCAACATCTTCCTCCCATTCGTGTTAATTTTCCTATCACCTCCATGTATGCCCTCCTCCTTATCCCCGATGTGCCCATTGAAGTCCCCCATTAGGACAATACTGAAGCCTCTGCTTCCAAGCTCTGTGATATTCGATCTAAGAGTTGTATATATTGAATCATTCCACTCGGGCTTACTTCCCTCCACTGCTAAGTATACAACACCAACGGCAACACTCCTGCTTCCTAACTTGATTTTTGCCCAGACTATTTTGTTGGATACTGGAATCTGAGTCCTTGCTTCTGTGAGATCTGTAATCAATGAGGGCTGTAATTCCTCTTTAGCGTAGATGCCAACACCCCCACCCCGTTTCTGACCCTCAGTTCGCCCAGCTCCTATCCACACGCAACCCTTCATCTGATCAACCCGCTCATCCCGTCGTATCCACGTCTCACTTAGACCCATTATATCGAAGTCTCCTTCGTCCATCATTGTTGATATTTCGCTTACTTTCTTGTGCAGACCCTGGATGTTGCAGTACCCAAACTTAATGAATCTTTGTTTTTTTGTCATAACTGGCACATTATTATAACCCTGGTATGTCCCTGTATTGTGCATGTTTGTTGTTCTTCCTATGTTCCCAGCATTTGTGCCCCTCTGGGTTATCGGTTGTGGTCCCCTACCCCCCTTTTCTCCAAAAAAGGCCCAGTCACCTGTAAAATTTTTTGGCCCAACAGGTCTGTACCAAGTCAGTGAATAACCAACCACAAAATTCAGAAATGGAGAAGAATGGATTTTTGTAATTACTTTGTAGTTGTTCTTTTTATGAAGTTTTTGTAACAAATTGAAATGGACTGTTATAAAAATTATAAAAATAAATTAGTGTTGAAAATCTTCATTGAAGATTTTCAACACTAATTTATTTTTATAATTTTTATAACAGTCCATTTCAATTTGTTACAAAAAGATTTTCAAGACAAATTTATTTTTATTCCTATCTGTCACATTTCAGGTATGTATGAAATTGTTTATTCAGCAATAATCTTAATCTTTTCACAGGGGTCTTATAAAAACATCTCAGTGTGTAATGAGGGTTATCTCCCAAAACTTAGACATCCCATAACTCAGACACTCAGTAAAAGTAGTTAATTATGTTCACCCACTATTACAATGGAATAGACTGATATTATATTAATGAAAACAGGTTTATCCAAACAAGAGAATTACCAAAGAATTGATTATTATTTGTTAGTAAAACTTGTTCACACAATCAAAACATCAAATAAGTTGTTAATTATTATCATTATTATTATTTATCTTCTAATCAAGATCAAACAGAACATGTTTACAGTGAACTCAGTTATGTTATAAACGCACAGTCAAAAAAGTGCTCTATATAAGATGCCAGACTTTACTTGGGAATCATATCCTGAAAATGGCTACTATTAAGAAAGTTGAGTTTGTAATGTCACAGAAGGGCACGCCACAGGTACTTTTGGACGGCTACAGATATAACAGAAATAAAATAAGACAGAGCTGCACTCACTGGAGATGTATACATCCTACTTGCAAGGGGAGGTGCACCACCGTTGGAGACTTTGTCAGAGATATCTCTGATCATTCACATCCCCCAGAAGATAGTAACACTGTGAGGTTTATCAGCACAATGAGAAAGAGAGCAAGAGAAGAGACTACCCAAATGAAGTCCTTATATAATGAAGAAATAATTGGTAGAGACCAAGTAGAGTTACTGCCATCTTTTCCATCAATAAGTAGTGCCTTGTATAGGCACAGGCAAAAAAACATACCATCACTTCCCAAGACAAGGGCTGAGGTTAACCTTGATGCCACATGGTCTGAGACTTCAGATGGACATCATTATTTACTTTTAACTGATGGAGAGGAAGAAAAGATGATTGTCTTTTCTACTTATGACCAACTACAAGCTTTGCAGTCTGCTGAAACCGTGTACATGGATGGTACATTTTCTTCATGCCCCGACTTATGGAGCCAGGTTTACACCATTCATGCAATGAACGGGACCAATTCATATCCACTTGTGTTTGCTCTTCTACCAAACAGGCAGACATCAACATATACAAGACTATCCTAATTCCCTCTTTGGAATCATCATCAGACAACAGGTCCCAGGACAAACAACCACCTAGAAGGCTTCCACAATCGCCTGAATGGAACATTGCCCCACAGACACCCAAATATCTACAGGTTTGTGGAAGTTATAAAGAAAATTGAAAATGCTGATAGAGCAAAATTCGCACAAATAAATTTTGGCGCAGCTCCACCAAGCAGGAAAAGAGTCTACAGGGAAGTTGAGAACCATAGCTGATGACCCCTTATTGAAACGAGCTCAAAGAGCTCGGTCCAGTGAAGGGTCATAAGCTATGTTTTTGAGGCAGTTTATATTTTATATTTATATATATATATATATATTATGTAAATTTCAAAATTGGAAATAATACAGGCCGTTTTGGCAATTTTGTTGGGTTAAGGGATAAACGAGTGAACTATTGTAAAATATCTTGTGATTTTTATGTATCGGTATTATGTTTGTGTATTTTGTAAATTATCTTGTGTTTTTTATGTATCTGTATTATGTTTATGTATTTTGTTTTTTATGTATCTGTATTATGTTTGTGTATTTTGTTTTTTATGTATCTGTTTTATGTTTGTATTTTGTGTATGCTTTTGAAGTTTATATTTTAAGTAAATTTCTTGTTGTCTGATGGCAACAAATTGCCTATAGATTAGTGTTTTAATGTTTCTGTAATGTGTTTGAGCATTGTGTGTTTTTGTTCTTGTCTCAGTTTGTTACCTAATTTTGAAATGCTTTATAGAATTTATTTTTATGTGATTGAAATGAATAATGATTGAATTTGAAATTGCAATAAACATTTTTCCATAAATCAGACTCTGTGTGCATATTTCACAGATTAGTCCATTAGAATAATAGGTAACAAGCAGGGGATTAGCTGTACACTAAAGTGTGAATGTTGTTGTTTTAAGCTGTCTAAGTTATGGGATGTCTAAGTTTTGGGAGGATACCGTAATGAGTTAGCAATTGAAACCCAATTAAGAGCTTTTAATACTTTTAATTATGTTAGTATAACCACAATGGATTTTCCAATTCCAGAACAGGTAGAAAGTTTTTGTCATGGTTTCAGTCTTCAAAGGGGTGGTCTCTCACATTAGGTCTATTATGGCATAAAAATACAAGTTGGTACCAGGTCACAGTGGTCTCTCAAGACAGGTGATCTCTCAAGACAGGTGGTCTCCCATAGCAGGTCCATTATAGAGTAAAACCAATCGGTGCCTGGTAGATGTGGTCTCTCAAGACAGGTGGTCTCCCATAGCAGGTCCATTATAGAGTAAAACCAATCGGTGCCTGGTAGATGTGGTCTCAAAAGACAGGTGGTCTCCCATAGCAGGTCCATTATAGAGTGAAACCAATCGGTGCCTGGTAGATGTGGTCTCTCAAGACAGGTGATCTCTCAAGACAGTGGTCTCTCAAGACAGGTTTTACTGTACTGTATAACAGCACCAATTATATTAATAATGATGAAGGAGTACAAAGATGAACTCAAGATGGCTTCCAATAATTCTCCGTCTCGCCACCAGTTGTTTCCTTGGCAGATTAAGAAGCAGAACATTAGGATAGCTTTGCTAAAAGAAACAATCATGAAGCACATGAAACTTTTTTGTGATGAAACTGGTAAAGAACTGTGTAATATTATTACACACAAAGTTGTACCCGCTGCATACTGTCCTGTCTGTGGACATCACTGGTAAAGAACTATATCAAAACTTTGTTTCTGAGCATCTCGAAAAGCAGTGTTGTTCTCTACGGGAGAGAGTAAGCAAAAATAAGTTACCATCTTTTTTGAAACCCAATCCAACGCAGAAGTCTTGTCCTGAATTCAGTGGGTCTGATTACGTCAAGCAGGAACGAGACCTAATTGCAAGATTTTTAATGATATCTTGCTCATCACGGCATATTGACGAGGAGGAAGCAATAGGAAACTATGAGTTCACATTATACCCACAAAGTCTCTTTGTCGATGACAAACTGCTCCCTTGTTCAGATAAAAGTGAGATAGCAAGACAACTCCAAAATGAGTTACAGAACATATTCCGTTCTTCAATGAATGTTGTTGAGGATATAGGGCTGCACGGTATTCTGATAAACCGATATATACCGGCGGTATTCAAACCAATATCGAATGAATACCGGTGTAATTACAAAAATATTGGTTTATCGTCATTATTTATTTACCCACAATTTAATTTTCAAGATGTCTTGAGTTTTCTAACTGTAACTCAGCATGAATAATATATCGCTTTACCCAAGGAATCATCTGCATGAGCTCACGTAATATACAAATTCAGCAGTTGAAAAAAAATATAGAACCTTAGTGAGCACTCTCACATACCCCACGCGCCCCGATATTTCAAGCTCTAATCATTTTTTAATAAAAATAAACATAGATTCTAGGAATACTGCAGAAAACAGTGTTCTGTAGTTTCAACGGTATTGTTCTGTAGGCCACCTTGTCAGACTAACATACCAATGAAAGTGTCAATGACACTGTAGCTCAACTTGTCAAGACAAAGACATGTACATGTATAGTATGTGACACAGCAATGACAAACATCTAGGTAATGACCTGATAACAAAGGTACATATAAAGTATTGTAACGGTCTGTACATAAATACTGTCCGTTGCCTGTAACAAATGTATAGGTAAAGTATTGTAAAGGTGGGTGACTGTCAGATATTAAACTAGAAAATAAATCTTTGAGTCCCAGAGTGGGTCTGACTGAACCCCAAAATATTTGTTCTCATAGCACAGTGATAACAAAGGTACCCCAAAACACACTCATTCCTGTCCCAAGGTGAAAACAAAGGTACCCAAGAAGTTTCGTGAAGATCAGTTCACAAATATGAGCTGTGTAGAAGTTGTGACAAAAAACTGATTGGACCTAATTTCGGTACAAAATGGCCACTGGCAGCCATCTTGAATTCTGGACTGCACCCAGAAACACTCGTTCTCGTTCCAAGGAGATAACAAAGGTACCCAAGAAGTTTTGTGAAGATCGGTTCATAAATACAGCCTCTAGCCCGAGCCGTATTGACATGTGCACTTACAGTGTATAAGTAGCACTGAATAAATCAAAGTTCATCTAATTTGCATAATTTCTGCACGAGAAAAAAACCCGTACTATATGTGATGTATTCCATGTTACTAAACATTCATACAAAAATATATTCAAATCAAAACTTTCATACAGAAGTTCTGCACAAAAGACTGATTGCACTAATTTTGGTACAAAATGGCTGCTGGTGACCATTTTGAATTTTGGACCACACCCAAAAACACTCGTTCTCATCCCACGGTGATAACAAAGGTACCCAAGAAGTTTCGTAAAGATTGGTTCATAAATACGGCCTCTAGCCTGAGCCGTATATAGAAGTTGTGTACAAAAAACTGATTAGACCTAATTTCGGTACAAAATGGCCACTGGCAGCCATCTTGAATTTTGGACCGCACCCAGAAACACTCGTTCTCGTCCCAAGGTGATAACAAAGGTACCCAAGACGTTTCGTGAAGATCGGTTCATAAATACAGACTCTAGCCCGAGCCGTATTGACATGTGTACTTACTGTGTGTAAGTAGCACTGAAAAAATCAAAGTTCATCTAATTTGCATAATTTCTGCACGAGAAAAAAACCCGTATTATATGTGATGTATCCCATGGTACTAAACATTCACACAAAAAATTATTCAAATCAGCGCTTTCATATGGAAGTTCTGTGCAAAAATCTGATTGCACCAAATTTTGTACAAAATGGCTGCCATCGGCCATCTTGAATTACGGACCGGACCCAAAAACACTCGTTCTCGTCCCACGGTGATAACAAAGGTACCCAAGGAATTTCGTAAAGATCGGTTCATAAATACGGCCTCTAGTCCGAGCCGTATTGGCATTTGCACTTACAGTGCTGAAAGTAACACCAAAAAACATCAAAGTTAGTCAAATTTGCATAATTTACGGACGAGAAAAAAACCCGTATTATATGTGATGTATCCCATGGTACTAAACATTCATACAAAAAATTATTCAAATCATAGCTTTCATATGGAAGTTCTGTACAAAAACAGATTTCTGCATCGTCGGTACAAAATGGCAGCTGGCAGCCATCTTGAATTTCGGACCAAACCCAAAAACATTCGTTCTCGTCCCACGGTCATAACAAAGGTACCCAAGAAGTTTCATAAAGATCGGTTCATAAATACGGCCTCTAGCCCGAGCCGTATCCAATTGTTGACGGTCAGACGGCCAGACGGACGATGGACGACGGGCCATGGCATAAGCTCAAATTTGGCTTTGCCAAAGTGAGCTAAAAATCAGCTCAATATCTGGAAGCGTGTAGGAAAAAAGTCTGCAAAACTGTAATTTTGATGAACTTTTCAAAGTTCAAGGGCCGTAATTTTGGTAAAAATCAGTAGAGCGGAACAAAATGCAAACTTGATCTGTAGGCCACCATGTCAGACTAACATACCAAAATTCAGCTCAATATCTGGAAGAGTGTAGAAAAAAAGTCCGGAAAACTGTAATTTTAATGCATTTTTCTGAGTCTAAGGGCCGTATTTTTGGTAAAAATCAGTGGAGCAGAACAAAACGCAAACTTGTTCTGTAGGCCACCATGTTAGACTCACGTACCAAAAATCAGCTCAATATCTGGAAGCGTGTAGAAAAAAAAGTCCGGAAAACAAGTAGGACTGACTAACGGACTGACAGACTGACTGACTGATGGACGGACCAGTCAAAAACATTATACCCCTGCAACTTCGTTGCGTGGAGTATAATAATTTTCAAAAATGCCAACAATGAATGTTGTGAAGGATGATACTAGTGACGTGGAGAGTGAATGGAGCATGGAAACCAATTCTCTATCTGTTGAGAGCTTGTCAGAGGAATGTATGGAGAAGGTCTGCACTCAGGAGTTGCCTTTACTTGTTCATTCCCAAAACTATTCTATTGATGGTGATACAGTAGAATCCTCTTATTACATTCCTCAGTTCGTTTTGCATTGAATTTAATGTTGATTAAAAAGTGGTAATGTCACGAGTGAATTATGTCACTTAAATAGTAACTTTGGAATGACTGACGTATATAAGCCATGCCCCCACCGGAACTATTTTTGTTTTTGTTTATCGCTGGCGCATGTTTCGAACTGACCGTGTCAAATGTATGAAGGGCCACATAGGACATTAAATTTTCGGTTTTGGATGCAAATTTGGGGGTTTTGGGTGGCAACATTTGTGTTTGTGTTTGGCCCTGGATATCTTAGAGTTAGCGCCGTTTAGGAAAGCAAAAGTATTCAACACTTGTTTCGACTGCACCGGAAAAGAAAGGACTTCCTCCCTTGACCGGATGTAGTCCACGTCTAACAACGCTAGCAGCTTTTTTATGAGTAGATGCTGCAGTATGATTTGCTCATGACAGTACTGATGGATAAAATCCATCACTACTATAAGCTATTCCGAAAGGGATGGGTCCGTATCCTCCATTTCCCTTTCCGCATCCGATCGAATCAGATTTTTCTCACGTTCTTCTGCATCTGAATGGGCAGATGACTGGACCGACCCAGCATCTTTGGACTGTTCATGTTCCGAGACTGCTGTAATTTGCTCCTTACTATGTTGAGATGCTGCAATGAGCTGCGCAATCTGTGACAGCAGATCCATAACCAAGGCCTTGGCCACTGGCTACTCCTGGGACCATGTGTCCGAGACGGCTCTTTTCTGTGGACGTCCCATCAAATGAGGCCTTGTTTCCTTTGGTTACCAGATGTTGTGACTTTTTAGTAGAAGTGCGGTCCTTGCTCGGTGATTCCGGCTGGATATCGGACGTCACATGGCCAAGGTGTGGTCATGTGTAATGTACTGAATTGGACAAAGGTCTACTTACAGCCATCCCCGGCTGACTAAATGATGGAGTGTCCTGGACCAGGATGCGTGGTAAGCTCCGACTGAAGCAAGTTCCGATCTATAACATCTGGCCCGAGATGTTGATAGAGAGAAGAGGCTCTCTCACTCGTGGCCCTGCTAGACTTCACTGGGCTCACTGATGAACTTGCTGGCTTCCTCCTTTCTGTCATCGCTGTGTGAGCCTGATTAGAGATTATAGTGCTCGCTCTACCCTTATTCATATCCTCCACAGCAATGGACACAGCCAGTGTTGCAGTGCCCACAGCTTCACCGCACGAGCTAGCTGGCGAAAGGGCTTTGTAACCACCGGGGCGTGGTTTATTGCCCTAATATTTGAGAGCACTTTAGGTGCTAGCTCTGATTGACTGTCATTATGCGACGACGGAAGCACACTGTCGGACGGGATCACAAAACCATCACCATGTTTTTGTTCCTCTGAAATGGAAACTGAAAAACAAGAGTGACTGTGTGACGAGAGAACAGGCATAGTCCTCTCACCGCTAACAACATACCATGACACACGTCTCCAACGTTTGTCATCCCAACTGACACAAGCAGCACAGGAATTAGTGCGAGTACAATGACTACAAGACACACACAATTTGTGTGAATCTGAGGAAGACTTCCTCAAATTACAATTTGAACAAAAAGCTTTCATTTTAGAAAAAAACATGAAAGTCAACAGTACTCGCACCAACTTCCAAAATACTGAAAAAGATACATCAAAACAATTAATCAAACAATGATTTGAAAAAGATTTAAAAAAAAAAAATTTTCGAAAAAAATTTGACATGAGCCCAAGTTCCCAATGGGAACCCTGAGCCCAAATGGATACCATTAGAGCCCAAGTGTGGACAAAATTTTTTTTCACTACCAAAAATTAAGGCTACACTATCAGAATAAGGTATGTATCTTCCACTAGTGCTAACATGAATAATTCATAGAAAGTTAAAAAAATTTATAGTAATTTATATATTTTTTATACTTACCAATGACCCAGACATAGCTGGTGCTAACTCTTAAAATATTGGGCCAAACACAAATTTTGCCCCCCAATCCCCAAAATTTGCATCTAAAACCAAAGAAAACATGTCCTGAATGGCCCTCCACACTTCACCTCTACTGCGCATGCGCAGTGTCAAGGACGTTCCGAAATTGGCACCATTAATCATTCTAATAACCAGTGCCTGGTAAGCGCTATGTACTCAGCGGGGAGGTAAGAGTTCCCAACTCCTGGGAGGACCATCCCCGTCTGGGTCATTGGTAAGTATAAAAAATATATAAATTACTATAAATTTTTTAACATTTTTATACTGTACCAATGAACCAGACATAGCTGAATAGTAAAAAGGCTGGAGGGCCAAGGACATAGAGCAAGATGGAATACGCTCAACTATATAAAATAGAGTCATCCCCTCTAGGGAAAAAGAAGTATTAGGCCTTACATGTATCTTTCTTATTTATGATAAATTAGAAAGATACAACACCTTCCAAAATTGAGCATCATACATCCATGTACTCTATTAATATCTAGTATAATCCTTATACTAATAATTTTTAAAGTAAGCCAATAAATAAAGTAAGTCTAGAGAATAGAGACTCTTAATACTCCTTAAAAGTGTCTGAGGATTGTAAAATAATGTCCGTTGACACGTGCTATATTCAAAAGCTATACTTTAAAAACTAAGACCTAAATGAATTTTTAAAACATAAACTTCTCACTAAACAACCATCCCAATAACAGCTCAGAATTACTAACTCCAGAGGAGTTCCCTTGTTTTCATAGTAAAACAGGTGACCCAAGGGAACACCCTCCCCCCCCCCCTTTTTCTTGCCCTGGGTCAAATAGCTCAGAGCGAAGAGGGCAGCAGAACGGAGTCACTGCCGAAACAGACAGCCTACCTAGCTATAGTAGCAACTGTTAAGTAAATGACATTCTGAGCAGTAGGTAATAAACCTAACAATAGAGGCCTCCAGAAATGGACTCGATATTTCTGAGATAAAAATTCATGAATGTGGATGGCTGAGCGCAATGAGCAGCCTTCAAAAATCTATAATAGCGACACTATTAATGTAAGCCCAAGATGTAAAACTCTTACTTCATGAGCCGACATCTCAAACACAACTGCTGAGTGAATGATATACCATAAGCAGTATCGAAAGTTAATTGAATCCATTAGCAATAGAATGGAGCGTAACGTCCTTCTATTAGGCATCAAAGACAGAAGAAGCTTACGCCCGTAGTAATAAACAGATATCTATTTATAAATACATAAACTCTAACCGGACAGAGTAAAGGCCTATGCCCGTACGAAGACGGAAGGATCTAAAGAACAATAGGTTCCGGATATTAATTAGGAGCCTGACTCTTATGAGAAATTCCAACCTAAATAGTAACGGAAGTAGAGATTCCGAAACTATGAAAGTGAAAATCATCCACCGATAGTGCATGAAACTCACTGACTCTTCAGTAAAAGAGAAGCCAACAGAATTACTGTCTAAAAGGTCAGAATTTGAAAACTACTGTTTCCAGAGGTTCAAATGATCACTTAGCTAAATAAGAACCGAAGTTAAATTCCGTATAGGAATTTAATCTAATGATTCTAAGTCTATTTATCGAAAAGTAACTAACTGACTTAGATAAAGAGACATAAGACTCAATTGTAAACTATCATAGAGTGCATAGGTATGAGGTAACATAAACCTATAACCTTAATAATAACAGGCTGCAGTAGATCTTGTCAAACAAGTATACTAAAAAGTTGCAATGACTAGTATGGAGGAATCAACAATATCAGCATAGTGATCCCTACACCAACGATGGAAGAGCCTCCACTTTAGCCGCATAGTATAGCGAAGAAGAGGTTCTCCTATAGTAAGAAATCGCGTCCAAAGCTCGTCCAGTACAATACTTACAATGCAATAAGGATCACACAACGGAATACGTGAAGGTTGAGACCTTGCGGGTTGTGATAAAGATGACACGATTTTACCCAGAGAAAAAAGATCCTCTCATGGAGGAAGATTTCGCGTTAAGTCCCACAGTAGACCTCAGAGTAAATTTACCCACGGTTTCTGTGAAGACAGAGATGCTATCAACAGAAATGTATAGTGGTTGTTTATCTTAGCAATACTTGCTGAAACAACAGCGCCGGAGGATACGCATATCCTATCATTCCGTCCTATTAGATCAATAGAGCGTTAACAACATTAGCTCAGAGATCCGGACAAGCAAACACATACATCTGCAATTGATTAACAAGTAGTGTCGTAAATAAATTATCATTGGGCGCTCCCATTGATAGCAAATCTGATTGAATACTTGTTTGTTGAGAGTCCATTCTGACGGCAACAAGCGACCCATAAGTGAACGGGAGTCCAGTAATACAATCAGACGACCCGGAATATGACGGACCGAAGCAGAACTTGGTGTACTATAACAGAAGGATTCTTTCCATTAAATTGAATAACGGAAACGAATGAGTGCCTCCCTGGTTCCGGAGATACGCCACCACTGTCGAATTAACGGACAGGATTTGGACATGCGTTACTGAATAATGTTCATCCAATGACATAAAGCAAGCCTAAAAAAAACATTATTCCGTGGAAGATAAGTACTTGCTTAGAGACTGCGGAACCCAAAGACCCTGGCACTTCGAATCCGTTGGGATCAATATTATATCCCAACCTGTTTGACTGGCAACCGTCATAATTATAAAACTCGGATCCGGCAACTGCAGTGGCACTCTCTGAGTCAACCACCGAATGTTTGCCCCAGTCTGAATCTCTTGCTACACTAGATAGACAAGAGAACATGTAAATCGAGCAATTCATGGATTGCTGAAAAGTTGCCGTCGAAGAGAAGCTCCTCCGAGAACGAAGCGACTCTGAGAGAGTTCTTCACCTTACTATCCACGCGCGTGGATGTAGCTAGGGCTGTGTCACGTCTAACCAACTCCAAGCAGCCACTGAAGGACGGAGTTATACGTGAACAAACTACTGCCCTCAAAAGAAATCACACTGAGGATCATATCCCGGAATTCTTTCTCTTGAAGACGTAATGATAACGCCTCAGTAAGGTGGATTACATATGATAAAGCGTCTAAGTTAAGTCTATTAGACATCATTGTCGTTTCCAACATTGTGGTTGGAAAAGACATAGACAGCGAAAAAGATTATTTCCAGTCTTTAACCACGCCGTCTATATGCATATGAACTCTTGGTATGCCCTGATCTGCCAAAATAAATTATTCATATAAATGATAAAAGGCAGAAATAAGCATTGCGGACAAGAAACTTAACTATCATGCTTGGTAGCAGGCTTATATATATATAGCGTCGATAAATAATACACATGTTCTAATGACATTATTGGACTGTGTCGGTAAGTCAGGGACAATGTCCCTGAACCGATCCAAAATTCCGTGTCCAATGACGCTATAAGTCTCTTATCCAACATCGCAGCAATGTAGTCCGAAATAACAATCACTGGAAGATAATGCCGGAAGATATGTATGGCAGCTTCCGATGCTACGAAAGGGAAAACTTGAAATCGTTCGAATCCCTTTCGCCATCCTGTCGGACCCTATAAAGCGTTCGGTCGTCCGTACCTGATGCAACCGCGGACCGCACCGACCCAGCGCCGTCGGATAATTCCTGATTCGACCAAGAAACTGTCGATTGCTGGGATGCTGCAAAAAAACTGTGCTAACTCGGATAGCACGTCCGTCACTGAGGCCGGTGGAGAAGCGGTCATACGATGCATTGCCGCTGGAAGCTCCGTTATCGTTACCCCGTGCATACTACTAATATGCGAGCGAACGGAGTGTATAGGCCTCGTGTCCCTTGGCTACCGGATGGCGTGACCTGTTCGCCGTGGAATCACTGAATGACGAAACTGATCGGATACTCGAGGTCACGTAGTCAATGTGCGGTCGTGTGCACTGCTGTGAGGATGAGGAAGCATCATCGACAGTCTCTCAGACTGTCAATATAACGGAGCGTCCCGAGCGATGGACATATGCTCCGAATGTAAAATATCTGAACCACAACATGCGGTCCCCTATGTTGTTGGACGAGAGAGGAACCTCTCTCGCTCACAGCCCGGACGGACCTGGACAAGCCAGGAATCGGACTAACAGGCTTCCTTCGATCTGTCCTCAATCCGCCGTCACTGGGTGAGTACTAAAGTAATTATATTGCTCGCATCACCCAAATCTCCTTCCTAGACCGCAACGGACGAACCCGGCAGCCGAACCATTCGATGAATGTACGCTACACCGGGTGAGCTAGCGAATGTCACTCCGTCGATCCTACAAGGGACCTCTTAGGCGACAGACATATTCCATGAGCACTTATTGCCGCTAGCTCTTCATTAACTATGACGACAGAGGCACACTTTTGAAAGACATCTCCGTAACTTTGCGAACAAGAAACCAGAAATGCTTGGTAATAGCAAGCATATAATAATAAATATATATATAGCGTCGTTCAATAATTCGAAAGTTTGTGTGACATTATTGGACTATGTCGGAACTGAGGGACGATGTCCCTGAACCGAACCAAAAATTACTAAGTCCACCGACGCTATCAGTTTCTTATCCGGCATCGCAGCATTCTGGTCCGACGAAAGAACCTGTAGAAGATCAAGTCAGATGACATACACAACAGCATATGTTGTTCCGAAAGGGAAAGCTCGAAATCCTCCGAATCCCTTTCGGTATCCTGTCGGACCGGATGAAATTTTCGGACGTCCGTACCCGCTTCCGCAGAGCGTCCCGACCCAGCATCGTCGGATAAAACATTATGCGACAGATTCAGTTGTTGTTGGGATGCTGCGATAAGCTGTGCTATTAGGATAGCACATCCGTCCCCGAGGCCTGTGCAGTAGCGGTCTTACGATGCATTGCCGCCGGAAGCTCCGTGTACCTTGACTCCCGCACACTTTCCTATGCGAACGTCCGGAGTCTGCAGGCCTCGTGTCCCTGGCTACTGGATGGTGTGACCTGGTCGCCGATGATTCTCTGACTGGCGAAGCTGACTGGATATCCGAGGTCACGTAGCCAAGAGCGGTCGTGTGCGCTACCATGAGAATGAGGAAGCCTTATTGACAGTCTCTACGGACTGACTATATGTCGGAGCGTCCCGAGCGGCAGACGTATGCTCCGAATGCGAAACATTTTGTACCACAACATCTGGGGCCAGATGTTGTTGTACGAGAGAGGGGCCTCTCTCGCTCGCCGTCCGGATGGACCAGAACGAGCTATGAACCGGACTAAAAGGCTTCCTCCGTTCTCCCTCTAATCCGCCGTCACTGGGTGTGCATTAGGTCGATTTATAGTGCTCGCATCACCCCAAAACTCCTTCTAGACCGCAACGGACGAACCCGGCTGCCGAACCATTCGATGGATGGACGCTACACCGGGCGAGCTAGCGGACGTCAAAGGCAGTCGAACCTACTAGGGTCCTCTTAGGCAATTGGCGTATTTACATGAGCACTTTTCCGCTAGCACTTCATTAATTGTGACGACGGAGGCACACTTTTGGAAGATATCACGGATACATCACCCTAATCTTGATCGTCTGAAATAGAAATTGATAAAGTAGAGTGACCCTGCGGGGAAAGGACCGGAATGTCCAATTCCCCACTAACATACCGTGACATACGCTTCCCATGTTGTCATCGAAATCATCAGATACAGAACAGGAGTTAATGCGAGTACACTGACCACATATAGAATGATTATAAAAGTCAGAGGAAGACTTCCTCTTATTACAATTGATCAAAATCCTTTCAATGTGAAAAGAAAACAAAGTCCTGGTACTCGCACCAACCCCTGACAATCAAAATACATAATAATAATATGATCCATTAACATAGAAATAATTGAAATCAAAATATTTTGAAAAAATATTTTTTCAGAACAGCCCAAGTTTCTGAAAAGTAACGTTGAGCCCCAATGGATCCCAAGCCTAAGTGTGGACAAAAATTTTAAAAATATTTTAAATAATTTATGCAACACTTACGAACAATAATAATGTATCTAGTTATGATTAAATTAACATCAAGATATTATTTTCAAGAAATCCCCCCCTTCACACAGAGGGCTGTTGTAAATGTAAACAATGAGTGTAAAAACACTAAAATAAGACTCCAGGCACCCAGGCCCGAAATCAGTTACCAAAAATACACTATCTGATGCAAAACAGAGACTTCCAGGGAAGAAACTGCAGAACATCAGATGGTAGATGCAGAACACAACGCCTAACCACCCGTAGGTGAAGACGTAAACATGGGGAAAAGAACAGAATTCATTCTGTTACTCAGCTAAAACTCCCAAGAAATTTTAGTAATAATAATTACAGAAACTATGCCAAAAGCATGGGAGAATAGCAAGAGGGGACTTAAAGGAAAGGGAGAGAGGAAAACACTGAAAAATCAGTGTAACTAAATAACAAGAATGACAACAAAATGGCTGCTGCCTCGAAAATAGGTAACTTAACATAATTTCATTAAAAAATTTTAAGTTACAGCCCTGATAATATTCTGTCACACATTTTTCCTCTCCTCCATCTCTATCCTCCTTAGAATCACCATTTCACTAATATTTATGTGTCTGGCATCATTTAAACTGAAATTTATAAGCACAAAGATCAGTCAGATGTTAACTGATGAAGGGCCAAACTTAGAATGATTAATGGCGCCAATTTCGGAACGTCCTTGACACTGCGCATGCGCAGTAGAGGTGAAGTGTGGAGGGCCATTCAGGACATGTTTTCTTTGGTTTTAGATGCAAATTTTGGGGATTGGGGGGCAAAATTTGTGTTTGGCCCTATATTTTAAGAGTTAGCACCAGCTATGTCTGGGTCATTGGTACAGTATAAAAATATGAGGATTCTGAACTGGACAAACTGAAAGCATACAAGCGTTGGCTACAGGGATCGCGATAAGAAAATATAGTCGAGGTAAAGTTATTGTGGACTTCTACAATCTCCATACGTCCTTGTCAAACAGACGCCTATTACAGATTGAGACGGCTATGGTTAATTCTGTGATACAGACTCTTGAGCAACAACCCAGTGGAAAAACATTCAGTTTGTTTATTCTCACATTGACAATTGTGATTTCAAAATTGACACAAGTGATGGTCAAAACCAACTTCATGTGGCTCTGATAGTGCTTTGTCAAAGACAAATGAACAATAGTTTTACATATAATGTAAGAGATACTGACATGAAATCAAAATCACAAACTGTTGACCAGATAGACTTCACTAATCTCCATGATTGCCGGAAACCACTATGTCTGGGTCATTGGTACAGTATAAAAATATTACATGTCTGAGGAAGCAATGTCAATGTAAACAACGCAACAGAAAAAAACAGAAACAAGACTCCAGGCTCTAAAATATATGGCCTGAAGTCAGTAACAGATTTGACACTATCCGATGTAAAGAAGAAAATGCAATAAATTGGATGGATGATGCAAGATTACAAACGCCTAAACATCCCTAGGGTGAGGATGTAACCATGGGGATAAACAGAATACACATTATGTAACAAATGTTAAACTCCCAAGAAATTTATAAAAAAAAAAAATTAAATAAAAAGCCAAAAAGCCTGGGAGTTTAAGTGGAGGTCTTAGGAAAGGATAGGGAAGGAACACTTAACAAACAGTAGCTTAATCATTACGAAGAATGATAATTCAGGCCAAACCATGAAAATGGGTAACTAGAAATAATTTTGTCAAAAATTATTAAGTTACAGCCCTGAACATAAAAAAACCACTGTTCCTTCCTTCCATGACTCTATTCTTTCCTCTGATTCACCATAATTATATTTGACCTGAGTCTGGCATCATCAAAACAGAGATTTAAAAGCACAAAAGTCAGTCTGTTGTTATCAGACAGAGGGCCAAACAAGGAATGATATTTGGCAGCAATTTCGGCACCTCCTGGACACAGTGCCTGCGCAGATGTCAAATGTATGGAGGGCCACATAGGACATTAAATTTTGGGTTTTTGATGCAAATTTGGGGGTTTGGGAGGCAAAATTTGTGTTTGGACCTGGATATTTTAGAGTTAGCGCCAGCTATGTCTGGGCCATTGGTTACTGTGTAAAAATATATTTCAAACAAAATCCATTTCAATTCATCAGGCCACTGAAAGGATAGGTGAGGGGTTTGCAAGAACAACAAGAGAATTATATGTTTGTAGTATGCAACGAGATTGCAGAAAGTCATGTTACATTTTAAAATTTACTTGCTATGATTTACAACTATGGCAAGTCGGGAGTGTAGGGGATCCCATATTCCAGTTTATGTACTGGAAAATGCCATTTCCTACAGAATGTAAATTATGTCAAGGGAACACTGGTGAATCTTTCGTTCCAGCATTATCGATTTTTATACCACTAGGTGATAATCTTTTGCTAATGACACCATATTAGCACCTTATTATGACACTAATCCTAGAGTATTAATGTGAATATTGCAAGATAAATGTGTGACAATATTTTCATAACTATCGTTTGTTTTGGATGAAAGGAAGAGGAGCAAAACTTTAAATGATATGCAAGATTTGAGCCATGCAAAGCTTTTTATGTTAAACGAAATGAAATAATTGATGTATTCCTTTTGCATCCTTTCGCATTCAATAACAAGCACAAATTGGGGTTATGTAAAATGAAATAGACATATTTGTGAAAGCAACGAAATGTCCTATACTTAAATGTGTAAAATGAGCCGATTAACACTTATTTTAACAAGAGGCTCCAGGGGGCCTGAGGGTGCTCACCTGACATGGTAGCCTAAATATCAACCCAGGTAATTGATGTGAACAAGTTGCATCAGCCCCTCCTAAGAAAAGCTTATTCCAAATATCCAAAGTTTCTGACCAGTGAATATAAAAAAATGATTTTTAAAGAATATTTCTCATATTGACCAAAGTAATAATCCAAATATGAGCCCAGGGGCCTGGCTTGAACAAACTTGAATCTCACCTCTGTACGGATGCTGCATACCAAATATCCAAAAATTCTGACTGGTGGATGTGAAAAAGATTTTTGAAGAATATTCCTCATATTGAATTAAGTTATAATTCGGGCTCCCACAGGGAGCCGAAATATCAATACAAGGACTTGGCTTGAACAAACTTGAATTTCTCCCCCAAAGATGCTGCATGCCAAATATCAAAACATTCTGACTATTGGATCTGAAGAAGCAGATTTTTAAAGAAAATTCCTCATTTTGAACGAAGTTATAATTCGGACTCCCACAGTGAGCCCAAATATGAACCCAGGGGCTTGGCTTGAACAAACTTGAATCTCAATCCCCAAACAATGCTGCATATCAAATATCAAAACATTCCAACTGTTTAATCTGAAGAAGATTTTTAAAGAATATTCCTAATACTGCACTAATTTAAACATTTGGGCTCCTACGGAGAGCCCAAATAAGGACCCAGAGATTTAATTTCAATAAACCTGAGAAACAATCTTTTAAAGATGTGATGTGAAATTTGAAAGCTTTTGGAGCAGTAGGTTGGGAGAAGAGTAGTCTTAAATGTTTTTTCCAACACTTAGAGTGTTAAAAAATGCTGCTCAGCACTTTTTCAAAGTCCCGAAAAAGTACCCTATGATGAAACCTATATCAATTTTTTAGACCATTCCATTCTGTTGGTCCTAAGGAAGCTTCACACCAAATAAGAATTCTCAGTGCTGTGTAGTTTTGGAGATATGGGCTCTTTAATTTTTCCCTATTTTTAGCTCCTGTGGTTCCCATGGGGCGACAGGAAATTTGGGGGAGCATAAATTAAGTACTTATGACCCAATACGCCCCCATATCAAATGTGGTTAAAATCAGCCTCTTGGTTTTGAAAATAGAAATTTGGGTGGGGCAAAAATTCTACACCTCAAAAGGAAGCTGCACACCAAGTATCAAGCCTCTGCTACAGCTGGTTCATGAAAAGAATATTTTTTAAGATTTAAGCACATTTGTTTGGCCGTGGCCCTACCGAGGGGCGAGGCACCTTGATTTGAACAAAATCAAAATGCCATTTCATAACAAACTATTATCTCAAATTTTAATTAAATCGGTTCAGCAGTTTAAGAGAAGATGCAAACACCATATTTACGGACGACAGACAAAGGACGGTGAGTGATCACTATAGCTCCCCTGACAAAGTCAGGCAAACTAAAAAGAGAAATAGAAATTCACGTGTGCCACTATTAAACAGCACCTGATCACACTGATAGCGGTATTTTCATCAATTTTACTAAAACTGTACTTTTATTATTCACTAGACTGAAGACGTTATCTCCCCTTCTCCATATCAAAATTATCATTTGTGCAGTTGTAGAAGCTTTCCTTGTTTTTTGTTTTTTTTAATGCAGCATTGAATGAAGAGTGCACAGCACGGCAATTTTTACTTGTTGATGAAACATGCTACTCTGCATGTTTCTTTCAACTAAACTCTGTGTGTGAGTGTGTGTTTGTGGCAGGGCTTTTCACAACACAGACATGTGCATATCAGGCATGGTGTTGATAGCAAGTATATGGGTTTTTTTATTTTGTCATCTCAGGTCATTCGACTGACCAAATCATGACCATCTGATGCAATGTTTCTGTAAAAATAGCATGATGTTCAGATAAGAATGTGATGTTAATATCACCCAAATAGCATGTTATTAGCACATTCTGGTTTCCACTTTATTGTAGGCTGTACTGTAGTCTGTCGACAGCGTATACATTTATTTCTCATGATTTCACGTGACTTATACAGTTAAAACTAGAAGCCCTGTCATGAATTGCGCGCTTATCTTGACACAATTTCGCACAGGAATTGCACACAATTTTCCTATTGAAAATACCCAAATTACCACAGAGTCTTGCCATTACTCACAACAAACACAAGCAATGTTTCAGCCAATGGACCTCTGGGTTAAACCCGGAGGTCCATTGGCTGAACCATTGCTTGTGCATAGGTTGCGTAGAGAATGTGATAGCCTTTCCACATGACGTAACGCGCCGATAGACATGCTAAATGGCGAGGTGTTTGCGTGCAATTGATGACAGGACTTCTAGTTTTATCTGTATTACAGCAATACATGTAATAAGATGTTTTATTGCCAAATTTTTATCATTACTGATATTGTTGTTTGAGATCGACTTGGTAGGTAAATGAAATATATATTATTGTAAACAAACTTATCTTGCCCCTGTGTTGATAGTACTGCAGTACAGTGGCCACGGACTGGTCATAAACTACACCTGGGGAGTGATTTCCATGCATGCATTTCCCAGGTAATAAAATTTGTCGTCAACAAAATTTTAATTAATGAATCACTGGGTTGTACCTGGTGCTTCATTAATTAAATTTTTGATGATTATTCCTATGATAAGTGTTTTGAATCAAAGATAACTGCATCCGTAGAAATATTGCCCACCTGTGGAAAGTGACTAGTCCAAGAAGACTGTACTGTTATCTTCCCCTGTGTGTGGAAGGAAATTTAGGTATTACCTGTATGGGTGAAAGTCATTTGAAATGTGTCATTTCACAGGTCAAGGAATCCATTATCTTCACCTGTATCTTCTATTGCTTCATACTCCTTGATCAGAGAATCTAATTGTTTCTTTGATTTGTTTAATTCAGATTCTCTGTCAGTCAGGAAGAATATGTTAATGTTTGGCTGCTGTTTGTATACTTTGGCGCTTTTCTTTATACTCTTCAGTTTACTCTGTAGAATTTACTGCTCTGTTATCTTTTCTTTGTGTGTCTGGGATGATATAATTTTAACTTACAATGGGTCATCCACTTAATGCACTACCCACTAAGTCCCTGTAAAACATAAAATAGATTGTGTCAATCTCATCACATTCTAGATGAAAAATTACAGAATATCTTTACATCAAATTTGATCTCTCTTCATTTTTATAGTTAGTTATTTTCAACTACATTATGAGAAATGTTCACTGCTGAAAACATTGGTTTACCATAAAATAGAGTAATTAGTTAAATTTCTCATTCCAATTATTTTCAGAACTGTTTACTGTTTTGTGAATAAACAAACAAACAAGAGGCCCCAGGGGGCCTGAGGGCGCTCACCTGACATGGTAGTCTAAATATCAAACCAGGGACTTGACTTGAATAAGCTGCATACGCCCCCTCCCAAGGAAAGCATATACCAACTAGATGAAGCGATTGTGCCCACACAATACACAAGATTTTCCTTCTATTTTCAGTTCCTGCACTTTTACGTCCCAAAATTGAGATAAACACATAAAAAACAGATTTTTTTCCCAAACAAAATACTTTCAGCCTAAATTTTTTTCTTCTTAAAACGCATAAAAAACGATAAAACTAATTTCCGGGTTTTGGTCCAAAATTATCGATGTCCCACCCGGACCCCAAATTTTCGGTGTAAAAAAAAAAAAAAAAAATTTTTCTCTTAAAAAACAAACAAAAAAAAAAATTCCAGATTTTGGTCCAAAATTGTCTTAGTCCCACCCGGACCCCAAATTTTCAGGGGAAAAAATTTTTTTTTTTTTTGTTTTGTCTTAAAATTGACCGAAACGCAGAAAAAACAAAAGAAATTTTTTTTTCGGATTTTGGTCCCACTTGGACCCAAAATTTTCAGGGGAAAATTTTTTTTTTTTTGTCTTAAAATTTAAAAAACAAAAAAAAAAATTACGGATTTTGGTCCAAAATTTTCGAAGTCCCACCCGGCCCCCAAATTTTCGGTGTAAAAAAAAAAAATTTTTTTAGTCTTAAAATTGACAGAAATGCATAAAAAAAACAAACAAACAAAAAATTTCCAGATTTTGGTCCAAAATTTTCGAAGTCCTACCCGGACCCCAAATTTTCAGGGGAAAAATTTTTTTTTTTTGTCTTATTGTTTGTTTGTTGGTGGTTAACGTCACATATTTATGCACCATGGCTAATCGTGACACAACATGGAGATGTTTTTGTCTTAAAATTTACCGAAATGCATATTCTAAGTCCCACCCTCACCCCAAATTTTCAGGGGAATAAAAAAATTTTTTTTGTCTTAAAATTGACAAAAATGCATAAAAAACAACAACAAAAAAAATTTCTGGATTTTGGTCCAACCCAGACCCCAAATTTTTGGTGTAAAAAAAAAAAAATTGTTTTTTTGTCTTAAAATTGACCAAAATGCAGAAAAAAAACAAAAAAAAATTGGGGGATTTTGGTCCAAAATTTTCTAAGTGGCACCCGGACCCCAAATTTTCAGGGGAAATTTTTTTTTTTTTTTTGTCTTAAAATTGACCTAAATGCATATAAACCCCCCCCCCCCCCCCCCCAAAAATTTGGGATTTTGGTCCAAAATTTTCTAAGTCCCACCCGGACCCCAAATTTTGAGGGTGAAAAAACAATTTTTTTTTTTTTTTTGTCTTAAAATTGACCAAAATGAAGAAAAAACAAAAAAAAATTTTTCGGATTTTGGTCCAAAATTTTCTAAGTCCCACCCGGACCCCAAATTTTCAGGGGAAAATTTTTTTTTTGTCTTAAAATTGATCGAAACGCAGAAAAACAGAAAAAACAAAAAAAATTTTTTTTCGGATTTTGGTCCAAAATTTTCTAAGTGGCACCCGGCCCCCAAATTTTCAGGGGAAAAAAAAATTTTTTTTTGTCTTATAATTGACCGAAATGCATATAAAAAAAAACACCAAAAAAATTTCAGTATTTTTGGTCCAAAATTTTCTTAGTGCCACCCGGACCCCAAATTTTCAGGGGAAATTTTTTTTTTTTTTTGTCTTCAAATTGACCGAAAAATGCATAAAAAACAACAACAAAAATTTCTGGATTTTGGTCCAACCCAAACCCCAAATTTTTGGTGTAAAAAAAAAAATTTTTTTTTTTGTCTTAAAATTTACCAAAACGCAGAAAAAACCCCAAAAAAAAATTTCAGGATTTTTGGTCCAAAATTTTCTTAGTGCCACCCGAACCCCAAATTTTCAGGGGAAAATTTTTTTTTTTTTTTGTCTTAAAATTGACCGAAACGCAGAAAAAACACAAAAAAAAAAATTTCGGATTTTGGGCCAAAATTTTCTAAGTCCCACCCGGACCCCAAATTTTCAGGGGAAAAATTTTTTTTTTTTTTTTGTCCATATTCCATATTCCCAAGTGCACTAAATCAGAGAAGTTTTTAAATTATGTTTGTGAGTGCCCCCCCCCCCCCCCCCCCACTTCAAAGTCCCAAACAAAATATTTTTAGCCTATTTTTTTTTTTTCTTACAATTGACCAAAATGCAAAAAAAAAAACAAAATCTAATTTCTGGATTTTGGTCCAAAATTTTCGAGGTTTCACTCGGACCCCAAATTTTCAGTGTAAAAAAAAATTTTTTATTTGTCTTAAAATTGAATGAAACACAAAAAACAAAAAAAAAATTCCAGATTTTGGTACAAAATTTTCTTCTAAGTCCCACCCGGCCCCCAAATTTTCAGTGTAAAAAAAAATTTTTTTTTGTCTAAAAATTTACCGAAACACGTAAAAAAACAAAAAAAAAATCTGGATTTTGGTCAAAAATTTTCGAAGTCCCACACGACCCCCAAATTTTCAGTGTAAAAAAAATTTGTCTTAAAATTGACCGAAACACATTATTTATTTTTTATTGGTGTTTAGGGTCACATATTTCTGCACAATGGCTAACCATGACCGTGACAGTTTTAAGGCTGGAGGAAGCAGGAGTACCCGGAGAGAACCACCAAGCAACGGCGAGCAACTGTCAGCTCCCCAACATACCAACTCCACACAAGCAGCATTAGCATTGGTTGAAGACAGGTGCACCATCAATGTGCAGTACGTCTTAGTACACAGCGTCACCGTGCCCCCACGTGGGCAATGGGGTGAAGTGTCTTGCCCAAGGACACAACGTGGTTGCCGCAGGTGGGATTCGAACCGAGGACCTCTCGGCTTGCAGCCTGCACCTCTACCAACTGACCCACCGCGCCCCCACCGAAACTCATAAAAAACAAAACAAAAAAACAAAAAATCCGGATTTTGGTCCAAAATTTTCAGAGGTCCCACCCAGCCCCCAAATTTATTTTCAGTGTAAAAATAAAATTTTCTTTTTTTAAAATTGATCGAAACGCATAAAAAACCAAAAAAAAAAATTCAGGATTTTGGTCCAAAATTTTCGAAGTCCTACCCGGCCCCCAAATTTTCAGTGTAAAAAAAAAAAAAAAAATTTGTCTTAAAACTGACCGAAATGCATAAAAAACAAAAAAAAAAATTCCGGATTTTGGTCCAAAATTTTCCGAGGTCCCACCCAGCCCCCAAATTTTCAGTGTGAAAAAGAGTATCTGGCTGGATCTGAAGAAGATTTTTTAAGAAAATTCCCCATTTCGAACTAAGTTACAATTCAAGCTCCCACAGTGAGCCCATGTATGGACCTAGGAACATGGCTTGAACAAACTTGAATCTCACCCCCCTAAGGATGCTGAATACCAAATATCAAAACATTCCGACTGCTGGATCTGAAGAAGAAGATTTTTAAAGAAAATTCCTCATTTTGAACTAAGTTATAATTTGGGCTACCACAGTGAGCCCAAATATGAACCCAGGGCCTTGGCTTGAACAAACTTGAATCTCACCCCCATAAGCATGCTGCATACCCAATATCAAAAGATTCTGCCTGCTAGATCTTGAGAAGATTTTTAAAGAAATTTGCCTGAAATGCACTAAGTTTGAATTTGGGTTTCTATACTGAGCCCAAATATGAATCCAGGGGGCCGATTTGAACAAACTTGAATCAGATCCACCCCACAATGTTGCATACCAAACATCAAAAGATTCTGCCTTCTGGATCTGGAGAAGAAGATTTTTTAAGAAATTTGCCTGAAATGCACCAAGTTAGAATTTGGGCTTCTATACTGAGCTCAAATGTGAATCCAGTGAGCCGATTTGAACAAACTTGAATCAGATCCACCCCACAATGTTGCATACCAAATATCAAAAGATTCTGCCTGCTGGATCTGGAGAAGAAGATTTTTTAAGAAATTTGCCTGAAATGCACAAAGTTCGAATTTGGGCTTCGAATAGTGAGCCCGAATATGAATCCAGGGGGCCGATTTGAACAAACTTGAATCAGACCCATACCAAGATGCTGCATACCAAGTATCAAAGGATTCTGCCCACTGGTTCTGGAGAAGAAGATTTTTTAATAATTTTTCTATAATTCATACAGTGCTATCAAGAGTTATGCCCCATACATAGCCCCCCAAGGGACATGGCAATTTTATTTGAACAAACATGAATTGCCATATAGTAATGAACATCCACATGAAGTTTCGTGAAAATCGAACCAGTGGTTTCAGAGGAGAAGTCGTTTGAAAAATGTTCATGACGCCGGATGCAGAACGACATCGCCGGACGCAAGTGTAAGTTGAGCTCCCTTCGGTGAGCTAAAAAAAATTTTTTGTCTTAAAATTGATCGAAACACATAAAAAACACAACAAAAAAAATCAGGATATTGGTCCAAAATTTTTGAATTCCCACCCGGACCCCAAATTTTCAGTGTAAAAAAAAATGTTTTTTTTGTCTTAAAATTGACCGAAATGCATAAAAAACAAAAAAAAACATTTCCGGATTTTGGTCCAAAATTTCAAAGTCCAGAACGGGACCCCAAATTTTCAGCCTAAATATGAACACAGGGACTTGGCTTGAACAAACTTGAATCTCATCCCAAGGATGCTGCATACCAAATATCAAAAGATTCTTATTGCTAGATCTGAAGAAGATTTTTAAAGAATATTCCTCATACTGCACCAATTTAAACATTTCAGCTCCCATAGAGAGCCCAAATATGGACCCAGGGAATTGATTTCAGTAAACATGTGAAACAATCTTCCAAAGATGTAAAATGTGAAATTTGAAAGCTTTTGGAGCAGTGGTTCGGGAGAAAAGTAGTCTTATATGTTTTTCCCATTACCCACAGTGTTAAAAAATGCTGACTCGGCACTTTTCAAAGTCCCAGAAGAGTACCCCATGATAAAACCGATAGCAATTTTGTTTATCATTCCATTCTGTTGGTCCTAAGGAAACTTCATACCAAATAAGAATTCTCACTGCCGTGCAGTTTTGGAGATGTGGACGTTTTAATTTTTTTCTATTTTTAGCTCCTGCGGTTCCCATGGGGCGACAGAAAAATTTTTTTTGCATAAATTAAGTATTTATGACCCAATAAGCCCTCATATCAAATTTGGTCCAAATCTCCCTCTCGGTTTGGAAAATAGAAATTTTAGGGGGGTCAAATATTCTTGCCTCTCCCATAACGACGGCAAATATAGCCCCACAAACTTCTCTTGAACAAATCTGAGTCTACACCTCAAAAGGAAGCAGCACACCAAATATCAAGTCTCTGCTGCTGCTGGTTCATGAGACGAAGATTTTTTAAGTTTTCAGCACACTTTTTGGGTGTGGCCCTACTAAGGGGCGAGGCAACTTGACCTGAACAAAATCAAACTGCGATGTCATAACAAACAATTATCTCAAATATCAATTAAATTGGTTCAGTGGTTTGGGAGAAGATGCAAACACCATGTTCACGGATGACGGACAGTGAATGATCACTATAGCTCTCCTGAGCTAAAAACCGAAACCAAACCGAATTTTTGGTTAATCGCCCATCTCTACCCCGCCCCGCCCCACACACACACATTAGCTGCAAATAACAAACAAGAGTCGAGGGCCCAAATTGCAAAGAGGCATGCCGCGTTCAAACAGTCTGAAACATACCACTTAAGAGTATTCGAGGAATGCTAGAATCGAAAGCATGCAACGCAATCCGTTTGGAATGCAGTCTACTTTCATTTTCGATTTGAGTGTCGTTTGGTGCTTTGCGCCCGCACTTTACAACAGCGTCCTCCTGACTGATGGCTCTGGAGAAAGATTTTCAAAGAAATTCACTCATATTGCACTAACTTAAAATTCGGAGCCCAAATATGAACCCAGGGATTTGTCTGCAAAATTGAATCTGCCACGACCCCCCTCTCCAGAGAAGTTGTTTGCAAAATAGAATTCAATCAGATGATGACAGCAATGGCTCCAGGAAGCATCGGTTCAACCAAGCCTTTTTTGTGATGATTCATTAACCACATTTTATTATCTTCTGCAATTGTTAATGTAAAATGGTGTCAATGATACCATTCAATAAAATTGAGAACAACCACAATGTGTGTTGTTTGAATAAGACTAAAAGCCTCCTCTTCTGACTGGACGAGAGCTCACTTTGTATATTTTATGTTTACGGCTCAAGTGGCAAATGTTATCGTTTGACGCCACAACGTGAAATATTTGAAATGTTGCCCGTTTCATAATTGCTTCATCAACGGAGTGCCTAGCAAGCCATGTCATTTTCTAGATTTTTTACACGTGCAACAGACGGTGTTCCGGATGAAGTGTTGTTTAAATTACAAACCCGATTAACGAGTTGAACTGAGATGGAATGAGTTTATCGGGTTTATTGATTATTTATCCATTAGTGGGTGCACGAGAGGTTTATTTACTAAACCTGTGATCGTTAAAAGATGCCTTGTTGAAGGCAATTTTTAACGACCACAGGTTTAGTAAATAAGCCTCTCGTGTTTCACAATGAACGTTTTGGCCCTGGGTTAGTGTCTTATTGGAACATATTTGTTATTGTAATGAGTTGACGATAACATGGTCTGAGGTTTGCGGCTTGGAGCATATGTTCAATCTCGATGCTTATTCTTAATCTCTCTAGATGCCCCTTTACAGGATATATAAGTTAAGCGACATGTAAAGTTTACAAAGTGTATTCTTAATTTCTCTAGATGCCACGAGTAAAATGACATTTATAAAGTTACAATTGGGCACTTTTTTGGCAATCGGCAGTTCATGTAGGAAAAAGTGATGGTTGGACTCCACTGATTCAGGTTTTAGTCACATGACCAGTCACGCACACCTGGGAAGTACATGTAGCTTGGAGGGCCACTTGTTTCGCCCAAGAGTGCAGTCTAGTCATTTTACTGTGACCAGAGTCAACGACGTTTAACACTGTGAAATGTGTTCAATTAAATGTAGTTATTTCAAGCTTTGACTCGTCCAGTAGGGCACAGTATTACAATCGGACAAGTGTGAGCTCAAATAAGTAGTAGTTGGTCAGAGGCCATTTTTGGTAATCAGTTGAAAACTAATACCAAATATGAAATGATTCTGACAAGCGATCTGAAGAAGAAAGTTTTCAAACAAATTTCCTCATATTGCATTAAGTTAAACTTTGGCTTCCCATATACAAATACAGGGACCCAATTTGAACAAACTTGAATCTGGAGTTCTGGACCCCTTAAAGATGTTGTATACCAAATATAAAAAGATTCTAAAGAAGATTTTTAAGGAAATTTCTACATATTGTACTGAGGTAAAATTCAGGCTCCCATAGCAGGCCTAAATATTAACCCAGGGACTCAATTTGAACAAACTTGAATCCAAACCACGCCCCCTAAAGATGCTGTACACCAAATATAAAAAGATTCTAAAGAAGATTTTTAAGGAAATTTCTACATATTGCACTGAGGTAAAATTCAGGCTCCCATAGCAAGCCTAAATATTAACCCAGGGACTCAATTCGAACAAATTGAATCTGAACCTTAAAGAGATGTTGTATACCAAATATCAAAAGAATACAATTAATGGTTTCTTGAGAAAAATTTTTTTTAAAGGAATTCCAGCATATTTCACTTGGTTAAACATTGGGCTCTGATATGAAAGAAAACTGACTGGTGGATCTGAAGAAGATTTTTCAAGAAATTTCTTCATATTGTGCTGAGTTAAAATTTGGGCTCCTATTGAGAGCCCAAATATTAATCCAGGAACACAATTTGAACAAATTTGAATCTTAAACCCCCTAGAGATGTCATACAGTACACGTCAGGGGGATGGTCCCACGATTGCCCTTCACTGGTATGAGGAAAAGATTTTAAAATGAAAGTGTCAATGACACTGTAACTCAACTTGTTTAAGACATGTACATGTATAGAATGTGACACAGCAATGACAAACATCTAGGTAATGACCTGATAACAAAGGTACATGTAAAGTATTGTAACGGTCTGTACATAAATGCTGACCGTAGCCTGTAACAAATATATAGGTGAAGTATTGTAAAAGTGGGGTAACAGTTAGATGCTAAACTAGAAAAGAAATCTTTGAGTCCCAGAGTGGGTCTGACTGAACCCCAAAATATTTGTTCCCATAGCACAGTGATAACAAAGGCACCCAAAAACACCTATTCCTGTCACAAGGTGATAACAAAGGTACCCCAAGAAGTTCTGTGAAGATCAGTTCATAAATACAGACTCTAGCCCGAGCCATATTGACATGCGCACTTACTGTGTATAAGTAGCACTGAACAAATCAAAGTTCATCTAATTTGCATAATTTCTGCACAAGAAAAAAAAACCCTATTATATGTGATGTATTCCTTGCTACTAAACATTGCTACAAAATTTTTTTCAAATCAGAACTTTGCTATACAAAAAACTGATTGCACTAATTTTGGTACAAAAAGGCTGCTGGCGGCCATCTTGAATTTTGGACCACACCCAAAAACACTCATTCTCGTCCAAAGGTGATAACAAAGGTACCCAAGAAGTTTCGTGAAGATCGTTTCATAAATACGGCCTCTAGCTCGAGCCTTATTGGCATTTGCAGTTACAGTTCTGAAAGTAACATTAAATAGATCAAAGTTAGTCTAAAGAAAAAAACCTGTATTATATGTGATGTATCCCATGGTACTAAACATTCACACAAAAAATTATTTAAAAAAGCGCTTTCATATGGAAGTTCTGCGCAATTATCTGATTGCACCTAATTTTGTACAAAATGGCTAGTCAGCAGCCATCTTGAATTTCAGACCAGACCCCAAAACACCTGTTCTCGTCCCACGGTGATAACAAAGGTACCCAAGAAGTTTTGTAAAGATCGGTTCATAAATACGGCCTCTAGTCCGATCCATACTGGCATTTGCACTTACAGTGCTGAAGGTAACACTACATACATCAAAGTTAGTCTAATTTGCATAATTTACGCACGAGAAAAAAAAACGTATTATATGTGATGTATCCCATGGTACTAAACATTCAAAAAAAAAATATTCAAATCAGAGCTTTCATATGGAAGTTCTGCGCAAAAATCTGATTGCACCTAATTTTGGTACGAAATGGCTGCTAGCGGCCGTCTTAAATTTCGGACCAGACTCAAAAGCACTCATTCTCGTCTCACGGTGATAACAAAGGTACCCAAGAAGTTTCGTAAAGATAGGTTCATAAATATGGCCTCTAGTCCGAGCCGTGTGTATAGCATGACAGACGGACGATGGGCCATGACAATACCTCAAATTTGGCTTCGCCAAAATTGAGCTAATGATCCAGTGGCATCCGGCATCGATGCAAAGTCAAATTTTACCACCGTGATCTCCAAGATGGGATATTAATAATGCTCATTAGCACAGTAGCAATGATGTATTAAGTGCTAATATATTTCCAGCGCATTACCGCTCATCACCGTGCTAACATTTCTAATGTAAATGTATTAATGTGAAGCAATGTCTGTAAATGTATTAAGGGGGTCATATAAATGGAATTTTGTATATTTTGAAATTCTCACCTCTCATATTCCTTAAATTCAGCTTAAATATACACAAATTATACATCAAAATGAAGTTTGGGATGTATAGAACACGAACACACATATGTAATCAACTCATAGAGTCGACTGTAGGCACCACTGGTTCCTGGGAGTCCGCTACCGTATTCGCACCAGAACTGATAATAAAATAATATTTCATCAGAACAACTTGTGGCCAAATGTGCTTCATATATCCAAGAACAAAGCTAGGCATTCAAAACACTTTCGAATACAGCGATAGGACTGCATTTCAGAAAAAGACAATACTGTCTGCATTTTTTATTGAAGATGGTTTCCATGCTCGACAGACATGCGCAAATCATTCGTTACCGCGAATTTCCATCAAAAAACAAAATCGTAATCCTAAGAAATTTCAACAGGTATCATGATACCTTGCACTGAATATGGCAACTGTGCAATCTCTATCTAACAACAGTATATTATATGAAGGCGATCTTTTTCATTATTTGATTTTAGATGGCGTTGTTTTTACATGCTTTTTCTGTTCGATGACGTCGACCAGAAATCGAAAGTATACTCATACATGTACATAAATAAAAGCAAGGGCTTTAGAATTTTCCCCAATGCAGCTCTGTCGCCGTGTCTTGAAGAATTTTTATCCCCTAGCTTTGTTCTTGGATATGTAAAGCACATTTGGCCACAACACAAATTGTTTTCGTGAAATATTATTAAATTATCAGTTCTGGTGCGAATACGGCAGCAGACTTCCAGGAACCAGTGGTGCCTACAGTCGACTCTATGAGTTGATTTCACATGTGTTTCGTGTTCTATACATCCCAACCGTCATTATGATGTACATTTTGTGTATATTTAATCTGAACTGAAGGAATATCAGAGGTGAGAAGTTTCAAAATTAACAAAATTTCATTACTTGTATAGGCCCTTAAGTCTGCCGGTCCCAAGCCCGGGCAAAGGATGAGGGGGGTTTATCATTTATTTGCCAAAAAAAACTCCCAAAAAACCCATGCACTAATCTACTAAATACCGAGCAGTGATGATGTGTTAATTCAATTTCTGTGCTCAAACTGCTAAATATCGAACTGAAGTTTTCGTCTGGCGCATTATGCTGTAATGTTTATAAATCATCCAATTTTCCCCCAACTTGCCCCAAATTGATACTGTTTTAAATTTTGTTAAGGGCCTATATAAGTAATGGAATTTTGTTTATTTTGAAATTCTCACCTCTCATATTACTTAAATTCAGATTAAATATACACAAAATGTACATCAAAATGAAGGTTGGGATGTATAGAACACGAAACACATATGTAATCAACTCATAGAGTTGACAGCAGGCACCACTGGTTCCTGGAAGTCTGCTATCATATTTGTACCAGAACTGACAATAAAATAATATTTTGCAAGAACAACTCGTGGCCAAATGTGCTTCAGATATTCAATAACAAAGGTAGGCATTCAAAATGCTTTCGAGTGCTGCGCTAGGACTGCATTTTGGAAATGGACAACACTACATTGTATCTGCATTTTTTATTGAAGATGGTTTCCGTGCTCGACAGACATGCGCAAATCACCCGATACCACAAATTTCCATCGAAAAACAAAATCGTAATTCTAAGAAATTTCAACGGGTGTCATGATACCTTGCATTGAATATGGCAACTGTGTAATCTCTATCTAATAACAGTATACTGTATGAAGGCGATCTTTTTCATTATTTGATTTCAGACAGTGTTGTTTTTACATGCTTTTTCCGTCCAATGACGTCGATCGGAAATCGAAAGTACCGGTATACTCATACGTAAACAAAAGCAAAGGCTTTGGAATTTTCCCCCATACAGCTCTGTCGCCATGTTTTGAAGAATTTTGATCCCCTAGCTTTGTTCTTGGATATGTAAAGCACATTTGGCCACAAGTTGTTTTTGAGATATATTATTAAATTATCAGTTCTGGTACGAGTTCGGCTGCAGACTTCAAGGAACCAGGGGTGCTTACTGTCGACTCTATGAGTTGATTACATGTGTGTTTCATGTTCTATATATCCCAACCTTCATTTTGATGTACATTTTGTGTATATTTAATTTGAATTGAAGGAATATCGGAGGTGAGAATTATCAAAATAAACAAAATTTCATTACTTATATAGGCCCTTAATGCGAAGCAATGTCTGAAACACAAGTAACCAACTCAAAATTGAATACGAAGCATGTCGTTAGTTTTAATCATTTAATTATTAGTTAACCCTTAGCTGCATTAGGTTAAACAGATAGATCTGTAATAAGCCCAACGAAGTCTAACTGAAAATGAAAGTGTCAATGACACTGTAGCTCAACTTGACAAACTTGAACTTGGTAAGTTATAAATGAAACGGCAAAATTGAAATTCATTGGTACCCATGTTATTTGATGAAATTTCAACATAACAGCATTGTGTGTGCACAACGTCAGAGTAATCCATGGATTTTTTAAATGTAAACAGTAAGACTGGCTAAAGGAAGAATGTTGATACACAAATGCAGTATGTACAGAGGTTATTGTAAATGGCAACTTTTTTCACAGAAATGAATACTAATCAATAGCTCTTATCTAAAGGTCTTGCCTAATGAGCAAATCAAGTTCAAAAACAATCCTACGATAAAAGTGGCTTGCAGGCCATGTCAAAGAATGTTGATGCACAAATGCAATAAATTCAAAGATTGTTGCTAACAGCAACAGTTTTTGACGGAAATGAAAAGAAAATCAATAGCTCCTATCTTTTTCACCCTGCATAAGCATACAAAGTTTCAAAACAACCTGATAATGAATGTGCCCTCTGAGGCATGCCAAAGGAAGATGTTAATGCACAAATGCACTAAGTAGAAGGTCATTGCTTGTGGCAATGGTTTTGTTTTTTTTTTATGGAAATTCATAAATATACCCTGCTGAGAGTTCAAAAGGGATAAGTTGATGCACAAATGCAGTAAGTTCAAAGGCTGGTGATAACGGCAATAATTTTTTATGGAAATGAAAAAAGCAATAGCTCACATCTAGAGGTCACCCTCAAACACACATACCAAGTTTCAAAGTGATCCGATCATAAATGTGCCCTGAAGGGTGTGTTAAAGCGAAATATTGAGGCCTGACTAAACTAAGTTCAAAGGTCAGCAGCAACATTTTTTCACAGAAATGGAAGAAAATTGACAGCTCCCATATAGACACACCAAGTTTGCAAGTGAACCAAATGTGCCCTGCAGGGTGTGTCAAAGGGAAATATTGATGCTTAACTGCACTAAGTTTTTACTAAGTTCGTCGAAGGTTATTGCCAGTGGCAACATGTTTTTACGGAAATTGAAGAAAATCGATAGCTCCCATCAAGAGGAAACCCCAAACAAGCATACAAAGTTTCAAATCAGTCTGATTATAAATGTGCCCTGTAGGGCATGCCAAATGAATATATTGATACCTGACTAAACTAAGTTCAAAGATCGTTGCCAGCGGCAACATTTTTTGATGGACGGAAGTGGAAGAAAATCGATAGCTCCCATCTAGAGTCACCCCAAACAAGCATGCCACATTTCAAAGCAATCTGATCGTAAATGTGCCCTGTAGGGTGTGCCAAAGCGAAATATTGAGGTCTGACTAAACTAAGTTCTAAGAACGTTGGCCGCGGCAACATTTTTGACAGACTTGGAAGAAAATCGATAGCTTCCATCTAAAGGAAACCCCAAACAAGCATACAAAGCTTCAAAGCAATCTGATCATAAATGTGCCCTGCAAGGTGTGCCAAAGGGGAATATTGAGGCCTGACTAAACTAAGTTCTAAGAACGTTGGCCTTGGCAACATTTTTTGACGGAAATGGAAGAAAATCGATAGCTCCAATCTAGAGGTTACCCCAAATAAGCATACCCAGTTTCAAAGCGATCCAATCATAAATGTGCCCTGTAGGGTGTGCCAAAGGGAAATACTGAGGTTTGACTAAACTAAGTTCTAAGAACCATGGCCGCGGCAACATTTTCTGACGGAAATTGAAGAAAATCAATAGCTCCCATCTAGAGGTCACCCCAAACAAGCGTACCAAGCTTCAAAGCAATCCAATCATAAATGTGACATGTAGGGTCTGCAAAAGGGAAATACTGAGGTTTGACAAAACTAAGTTCTAAGAACGTTGGCTGTGGCAACATTTCTTGACGGAAATTGAAGAAAATCGATAACTCCCATCTAGAAAACGCCACAAACAAGCATAACAAGTTTCAAAGCAATCTGGTCATAAATGTGAGGTGAGGTGTGCTAAAGGAAATTGCGAATGTTCGTACTAACATACGTACGTATGTACGTATGTACGTATGTACGCCGACAGACGAGAAGTGATGGCAACAGCTCAGCTTGACTTTGTCAAGTTGAGCTAAAAATCTAATTTTTTTTGCATCAACTAAATTATAGCTCAGGTCATGAGCTCTTGTTGGACCGAGCTCGTTTCAGTTAAAAAAGAGTCTACAGACATGTTTTTCGGGAAAACATTTTTAAAAAAATCATTGAATCTGCCTAGGGATAGATCCATCACTTTCTAAATTTAACAAGAAGGACACCAACGCCCTATAGCTCACCAACATTCCTCTTTGATAGTAACTTTGGCAAACACAAGAACTGTATCAAACAGGCTCATAACATGTGACAAAGCTTACCTAAACACAACCTCTTAAAAGTAAAACACAGAAACTGACATAAACACTAAGTTAAGCATGAAATTCTGAGCTAAACAGAAAACTAAACGCAACTAAAAATGTCAAGAAAAAAGTTTAAAATGCAGGGTATGGGGGGTTAATCATGGAACAATGATACTGAGGAACATGTATGATGAATATAAGTGTCATGGGAAGAGAAGGAGCACAGCAGCTGACCTAAACACTAAGTTAAACATGAAATTCCGAGCTAAACAGAAAACTAAACACAACTAAAAATGTCAAAAAAATGTTTAAAATGCAGGGTATGAGAGGTTAATCATGGAACAATGATACTGAGGAACATGTATGAGGAATATAAGTGCCATGGGAAGAAAAGGAGCACAGCAGCTGACCTAAACACTTAGTTAAACATGAAATTCTGAGCTAAACAGAAAACTAAACGCAACTAAAAATGTCAAGAAAAATGTTTAAAATGCAAGGTATGAGGGGTTAATCATGGAACAATGATACTAAGGAACATGTATGATGAATATAAGTGACATGGGAAGAGAAGGAGCACAGCAGCTGACCTAAACATCAAGTTAAACATGAAATTCTGAGCTAAACAGAAAACTAAACGCAACTAAAAATTTCAAGAAAAATGTTTAAAATGCAGTGTATGAGGGGTTAATCATGGAACAATGATACTGAGGAACATGTATGATGAATATAAGTGTCATGGGAAGAGAAGGAGCACAGCAGCTGACCTAAACACTAAGTTAAACATGAAATTCCGAGCTAAACAGAAAACTAAACGCAACTAAAAATGTCAAAAAAAATGTTTAAAATGCAGGGTATGAGGGGTTAATCATGGAACAATGATACTGAGGAACATGTATGATGAATATAAGTGCCATGGGAAGAGAAGAAGCACAGCAGCTGACCTAAACACTAAGTTAAACATGAAATTCCGAGCAAAACAGAAAACTAAACGCAACTAAAAATGTCAAGAAAAATGTTTAAAATGCAGGGTATGAGGGGTTAATCATGGAACAATGATACTGAGGAACATGTATGATGAATATAAGTGCCGTGGGAAGAACAGGAGCACAGCAGCTGACATAAACACTTAGTTAAACATGAAATTCCAAGCTAAACAGAAAACTAAACGCAACTAAAAATTTCAAGAAAAATGTTTAAAATGCAGGGTATGAGGGGTTAATCATGGAACAATGATACTGAGGAACATGTATGATGAATATAAGTGCCATGGGAAGAGAAGAAGCACAGCAGCTGACCTAAACACTAAGTTAAACATGAAATTCCGAGCAAAACAGAAAACTAAACGCAACTAAAAATGTCAAGAAAAATGTTTAAAATGCAGGGTATGAGGGGTTAATCATGGAACAATGATACTGAGGAACATGTATGATGAATATAAGTGCCGTGGGAAGAACAGGAGCACAGCAGCTGACATAAACACTCAGTTAAACATGAAATTCCAAGCTAAACAGAAAACTAAACGCAACTAAAAATTTCAAGAAAAATGTTTAAAATGCAATGTATGAGGGGTTAATCATGGAACAATGATACTCAGGAACATGTATGATGAAAATAATTGCCGTGGGAAGAGAAGGAGCACAGTAGCTGACCTAAACACTAAGTTAAACATGAAATTCCGAGCTAAACAGAAAACTAAACGCAACTAAAAATGTCAAGAAAAATGTTTAAAATGCAGGGTATGAGAGGTTAATCATGGAACAATGATACTGAGGAACATGTATGATGAATATAAGTGCCGTGGGAAGAAAAGGAGCACAGCAGCTGACATAAACACTTAGTTAAACATGAAATTCCGAGCTAAACAGAAAACTAAACGCAACTAAAAATTTCAAGAAAAATGTTTAAAATGCAATGTATGAGGGGTTAATCATAGAACAATGATACCGAGGAACATGTATGATGAAAATAATTGCCATGGGAAGAGAAGGAGCACAGTAGCTGACCTAAACACTAAGTTAAACATGAAATTCTGAGCTAAACAGAAAACTAAACGCAACTAAAAATGTCAAGAAAAATGTTTAAAATGCAGGGTATGAGGGGTTAAATCACGGTATAATGATAATAATCATCATATATCAGCATTATAAAGGCCATGATATTTATCTAGGGTGAGTAAGTGACCTAAACAGAAGCTTTAACATTATTGGACACGTACGCTGACGCCGACGCTGACGCCGACGCCGACCGATTGAGCCATGCCATAAGCTCACACAACTAAAGTTGGTGCGCTAAAACTGAAAGTGTCAATGATACTGTAGCTCAACTTGTTAAGACATGTATATGTATAGTATGTAACACAGCGATGACAAACATCTGAGTTATGACCTGATAACAAAAGTACATATAAAGTATTGTAACGGTCTGTACATAAATACTGACCGTAGCCTGTAACAAATGTATAGGTAAAGTATTGTAAAAGTGGGTGACAGTCAGATGCTAAACTAGAAAATAAATCTTTGAGTCCCAGAGTGGGTCTGACTGAACCCCAAAATATGTGTTCTCATAGCACAGTGATAACAAAGGCACCCCAAAACACACTCGTTCATGTCCCAAGGTGAAAACAAAGGTACCCAAGAAGTTTCGTGAAGATCAGTTCATAAATACAAGCTGTATAGAAGTTGTGACAAAAAACTGATTGGACCTAATTTCGGTACAAAATGGCCACTGGCAGCCATCTTGAATTCTGGACCGCACCCAGAAACACTCGTTCTTGTCCCAAGGTGATAACAAAGGTACCAAGGAAGTTTTGTGAAGATCGGTTCATAACGTCACGAATCAAAATGGACGTCGTGAAAAATTCTCTGTGAAAACAGTAACGTTTTTTTTGTTTCATTCTGTTAAATTCTGTTTCATTCTGTTAAATGACCCGTATTTATCCGTATTTATCTGTGCGGACATTGTAAAAGAGGATATATCAACGTTTCATACCCAGGAGAAAATTCTAGAACCATCAACAGAGAGTGAAGACGTGTTTCTCGATTGCTCAATAATGTAATAGAATATCCTATCAAACTATGGTGGCCACTGACATCTGATGAAATAATTAACAGAATTAAGTAAGAGCTTAACGAAATAGAATAATTGTGAACACAAGATTAAAACACAGGAACTGTATATTTCAATGAACAATTGAAGGAATAATTTCAAAATTTAGTATGTTAAACGAAGATATACGGAACTATTATTAACCAGAATGGAATTATCGGGAGAAAATTGTGTTATGTTAGGTGGTGAAAATTTAGTGGACGACGGCTCTCAATTCCGAAACTCAACTGTTACTGAGTTTGCAAGCCCAATTGTTACTGATTTCGAAAGCCCAACATTTCATTTGAGTGAAAATACTTTCCAAGATAATGTTACAAGTTGCGATGACACACACTCAACTGTACCGAAAAGTATAAACTCACCCGAGCAACACACAAGAAAAGCAAATTCACCCTTACAAAATACCAATGCAAATTCAGTCCAAATTACCGAAACTAAGGATTACAACTTGAATGTGAAAAAGATTGTTTCGAAGAAAACAAATTCATTAATGGACGACATTTCATTTGTCGAGATAAAAAATCAAGGTAAATCCATTGTTATAACGTTGGACACTAAAAAATTTGAATGTTATCGTATTGCTATTCGAGAAAGGTATTGGGATAAGGAATTGGACAAACCGGCTGACAACACGACCTGGGAACACGCACAGGAACAAAGTGGAACTGTTGTGGAAGATCAGATACGAATTCTAAAGAATGGGACACAAAGTGTTAGAATCCACATTTATCGCACGAACAACAAATTGTTAATTCAGGGCTCTAAACAAAATATTCGGTGGTGGATCACATAAGAATTACCAATCATCTACAGTACAGCTTTTTCAACGGACGATCCTCTCGACGTTGATCCATTTATTCAGTTCATTTCCACATCAACAAATGAACGGTGCACTAGAAGTAAATTGAAAAGTAAAATCGTCAGCACGCCTGCCAAAACTCTTCGAAAAAGATTTTCTTTAAAAATACCAGTGGGAATGTGTGCTCTGGAAAATAAAATTGGTTACTCAAATAATCACATTGACCCCCAATCGTTATGTGATCTTCAACATTCTGTTGAGGAAATTCAATGTACCACTGAAGACTTGAAACATTCACAGTCTGAGTTAAAGGAAACTCAAAACGTGCAAACACAGAGTTCGAGTGCAAATATACCTGCTGCTGTCTCTCAAGAAATCATAGAAAAAGTTCAATACATGGAAAAGCACATGGAAACTATGACACGGGACAATCAAAACTTAAAAACTGAAGTCAATTCGTTGAAATCGAAATTAAAAAACCTCAACATCAAAGTGGCGCAAATGGAAGTTTAAGAAACGTGCATTTTCAAATTCACAGACACAGCAGACAAACACAGAGGAGGGCTATTTCCAATCTGTGGAGCACAGTATGACATCTGAGTTCGGAATACAACGCACACACGAGGACTTACTTTTGAACAGTTCAAAACCGGCAACAGACAATAGCCCTGACAAAGTAATACCCGATAGCATAGTGCATTCAGCGCCAGGCAAGGCAATGACTAGTGACAGAATTCATTTCACCCCAGTTTACGACACACCCAGTGTTACTACTTCCAACAAGTTTAACGAACTGTCCACGTTGAACAGTGAATGCAGAAGTGTCGATTGTTATCAATGGGAAAAACGGGACACTCCCCTTGACAACTCTTGGCAGATTAAACATAAGCTGAGAGGTTCGGCTCGCGGTCGACTTTTTGAGGTTGGTGGTAATTTACCCGAAGGGACAACACACCTACTGATGGGCGACTCGGTCATTCGAGGCATCGACACAAAGAAACTTGCTTTAAGAGGGGAACAGGTGTATAAAATTGTACAACCAGGACAAACATTTGATGGGTTAACAAATTGGATGGCTTCCGAGCCCGTTCGATCAGAAATTAATAAGGTGACAATCCACATTGGGATAAATTCATGCAAAAATAAAAGGTACACCAGTGACTCGACAGTTAATGCTTTATTCAGAATGCTCAGAGATAAACTGCCACGTGCTGTAATATTTGTTTCATCAATTCTTCCGACTGAACATTCAAAGAAAATTGCAGATGTTATTGACAAGACAAATGCCCTTCTACGGTCGCATTGTACGTTAATTGGCGGAACATTTATAGATAACACCAATAGCTTCTTAACGCCGTATGGGTCATTGCGTCATAATCTGTTCCGTGATTTCTACCACCCTAATTACATCGGAACAAGGTATTAGCAAAGTCCGTAAAATACCCAGGAGGCAATGAAAACAGCCGTTCATACAGACAAACAGGCCACCACACAACTCAATTTCGCACAGAGATAGTTACAATGAAGCCGAACACAGATTACCAGTGCATGAATCAATTTCAAGTCCTGCAACTAAAGAAATATTTCCGAATAGATATGTTGATAGTAAAGGACCTTATTCTAACTCTGATAGAATTTATCAAAGCTCACATAATCCGAACTATTCGCAGCAGCAACAAAATGCCCGATCCGTTGAGGCGGTTGGCTATATTCAGCAACAATTGGAAAGCATTATACATTTTTACACTCTTATTAAATATGTTTCGTCCTATACTCAGCTTCAACACACCATTAAGCTCAAATCACTGCGAGTTTGATTTACTCGCTCTGGTGGAAGTTCGAATGCTGTGTTTTGGTTGCGTTGATTGTTTTAATTGTTAGAGATAGTTTCAAGCTCACATTTCTAAGTTTGTTGCGTAGATTTCAAATGTTAGAGATAATTTTAAGCTCATGCCTTAATTATTTCAAATAGGTTTTTATAAGTGATGAAAATGATCTGTTGTATTGCATCACTTGTACCTGCAATGTCTCGAGCTAACGAAGTAATGGACTTAATGTTAACAGTATAACGGATTAATCAAATAAATTAATTTCTACCGATTAAAGGGAATACGAATCTTTTAACAGCACTGAATTGGGCTTGCCATCAGTTCGATCAAGTTCGACGAGCCATAGTGGAGGGGGGGGGTGCCATAGAGTAAACATTTTCACCCTCATACACCTTGATCTCACATCAAATTGAGCTTTCAGCACGTTTCTGATATGAGATGGAACGCTGTATTGATTCAGCAAAAGATTTCAATATATAATTGAGAAATAACAATAATTAGTAAATCATGATGTCAGTGGTCATCGGTTTGTTTTATTCGCATAACATGAACAAAATTTGGGATTCAAAAAACTTAAGTTACACTGTATGGAATGCCCAGGGGTTGGTAAACAAAATTCACGAACCAGATGTTGTTACCATGTTGACACGTTATGATTTCATCACGGTAACGGAGACTTGGCATTCAACTGTGGCAGAAATTTCTATTCCTGGGTTCACGTGCATTGACAGTCCACGGAAAACATCTGACAAAAAGGGAGGGGTGGCTTTTTACTTCCGGGATAAATTTGATCTCTTCTTGAAACACTCATTTTGTGATCATGAGTTCGCATTATGGGTCACATTTGATGGGAATATTGTAAATTCCAACAATGACATCATATTCTGTTCTGTATATATACCACCGATTAACTCATCAATATGGAGAAAATTGGGTTCTGAGCTTTGTGTTTTTTCAGATCTATCGTCTTCAATGCAGCAGTTCGATGAAAATGATTTTGTTGTGATGGGTGGTGATTTTAATTCACGCACGGGAAGAATAGTAGATCATGTTGCAAATGACAGTGATAATTATGTCCCACTCCCCGATACATATACAATAGATGAATCCTACCAGCGTCGTAATATGGATAAAGCTGTTAATACCTTCGGAAGGAGATTATTAACACTTTGCCAAAATACAAGAATGAGGATTATAAACGGTCGAGTACCAGGTGACAGCCTGGGATCATTTACGAGCTATCAGTATAATGGCGCTAGTGTTGTTGACCACGTGCTCGTATCTGCCAATCATTTATCAAACATTGATTACTTCTGTGTCAGAGACCCGATTCATCACTCTGACCACTGCCAATTGGCACTGCACTTAAAGCATAAATTCCGTGTGTCTCAAGCTCCATACAAACATACATATATAACACAGAAAGGCAGGTGTCTTTGGACTGAGGAAAGTTCAAACAAAACACGGGAAATGTTAAATGGTCGGGAATTTAAACAGAAAATGCTTCTGTTTAGATTACGGTCATTTGATGCGACCCAAAATCGGAAGAAAAATAAATGGTTTGATAGAGAGTGTAAAGATCTTAAGAATAGTATGGTGGACGCTATCGATAAAATGAAAAAATATCCGTATGATACACAAATTAGGCAGAAATTTTTCAGAGCAAAGAAAACGTATAAGAAAATTACAAAACAGAAAAGCAAATTGTTTTATAAAAATCTTTCAATGAGGCTAGAGAAACTGCAGACATCTAACCCAAAATACTATTGGGAGGCGATTAAAGCCCTGCAGCCAAAAAAACCCTCATCGTACGATTTAAACCCCGATGATGCAATAGATTTTTTTGATCAGCTTTTCCAAAAACAAATCAACAAGCAACATCTCCCGTCGTTATCACAAAATAGAGTAACAGCTACATATCCGTTAAACAACGATGCTATGACGTCCCAAGAGATACTAAATTCTCTGCGTACTTTGAAAAACAATAAATCCACCGGGGCAGATAATATTTCTAATGAGTTTTTGAAAATTGTTATTCCTGCTGTGATCGATGACGTAACAAAATTGTTTAATCAAGTGTTTCTATCACAACATTATCCTACCAAATGGAGTGAGTCAATATTGACAACACTACATAAGAAAGGGGATAAAAAGGATCCGAACAATTATCAGGCAATTGATGTCAGTAATTCAATTGGGAAGCTGTTCAATAAAGTTATAAATTTTAGAATCAATTTGTATCTTGAGCAAAATGATATTATCAGTCACAATCAATTCGGTTTTAGGGAAAAACATAGTACCGTTGACAGTATGTTTGTTCTTAAGACCGCAATTGATAAGTACAAAAAGAAAAATAAACAGCTGTTTGTAGCCTTCGTCGATTTTAAAAAGGCATTTGACTCTGTTGACAGACACATTTTGTTCAAAAAGTTAAAAAATTTATAGTAATTTATATATTTTTTATACTTACCAATGACCCAGACTTAGCTGGTGCTAACTCTAACAAAACCAGGGCCAAACACAAATTTTGCCCCCCAATCCCCAAAATTTGCATCCAAAACAAAAAGAAATCATGTCCTAAAGGACCTCCATACTACGCCTCTACTGCGCATGCGCAGTGACGCAGACGTCCCGAAATTGGCGCCAATTATCATTCTTACTGGCAGTGCCTGGTCAGCGCTATGTACTCAGCGGGGAGGCAAGAGTTTCCAACTCCAGGGAGGGCCATCCCCGTCTGGGTCATTGGTAAGTATAAAAAATATATAAATTACTATAAATTTTTTAACATTTTTATACTGTACCAATGACCCAGACTTAGCTGAATATTAAACAGGCTGGAGGGCCTAGGACATAGAGGAAAATCCAATAAGCTCAACTATATAGTAAAGAGGTAACCCCTTAAAGAGAAAAGGAGTATTAGGCTTTACATGTATCTTTCTTATTTAATATTAAATTAGAAAGATACACTACCCTTAATAATTGAGCACAATAACATTCATGTTCTCTATTAACATCCAGTATATCCCTTATACTAATTATTTTTAAAGTAAGCCAATAAATAAAGTAGTCCAGAGAATTGAGACTCTTTATAGTCATTTAAAAGTGTCCGAGTATTGTATATTAAAGCCCGTTGACACTTGACATATACAAATGCTTCACACCGAGCTACACTTTAAAAATAAGACATGAATGAATTTTAACATTAATATTACACTTTAAAACCATCCCGGAAGCGACTCAGAAATACTGACTTGGAGGAGGCATTCCCTTGCTTTTCACTATAAAGCAGGTGACCTAAGGGAACACCCCCCCCCCCCCCCCCCCCCACCTTCCCCTTGGTCAAATAGCCCAGAGCGAAGAGGGCAGCCGGACGGAGTCACTGCCGGAACAGAAAGCCTGCATAACTATAGTTGCAACTGTTTAGAGGACGACATTCTGAGCAACAGAAAACGGACCTAAACAATGCAGGTCTCCAGAAATGGACTCAATATTTCTGAGATAAAAATTCGTAAATGTGGATGGCTGAGACCAATAAGCAGCCTTCATTAAATCTGTAATAGCAACACTATTAGCATAAGCCCAGGAAGTAGAAAGAGCTCTTACTTCATGAGCAGAAATCTTAAGCACAGACTGCTGAGAAGAAGATAAATTTTCATAAGCAGTACGGATAGTTAATTGAATCCATCTAGCAATAGAATGGACCGAAATGTCCTTTCTATTAGGCATCAAAGACAGAAAGAAACGTTTCCGTCCCTTTCTGATAAACTGAGATCTCTGTTTATAGATACGTAACGCTCTAACAGGACAGAGTAAAGGCCTACGCCCGTCTGAAGACGGAAGAGCCTTAATAACAATAGGTTCCGGATATTTATTAGGAGCCTGATTCTTAGCTAAAAAACCCACATTAGTAGTGAAGGTGATAGTGTTCCCGACACTACGATAGTGAGAATCATCCACCGACAGTGCATGAAGCTCACTGACTCTTCTAGCAGAAGAGAAAGCTAAGAGAAAAGCTGTCTTATAAGATAAGAATTTGAAATCTACTGTCCCAAGAGGTTCAAATGGCTTTTCCTTCAATTTAAGAAGAACCCAAGCTAAATTCCACTTAGGAATTAATCTAAGAGTTCTGGGTCTATTTATCGAAAAGTTTCTAACCACCTTAGATAAAGAGACATTAGATCCAATTTGTAAACTATCATGATGTGCATAGGAATCAGATAACATAGATCTATAACCCTTTATAGTAACAGGCTGCAGTTTGATTTCGTCAAACAAGTATACTAGAAAGTTTGCAATGTCTGGTATAGAGGGATCGAATATATCTACAGAATGATCCCTACACCAACGACGAAAAACCTTCCACTTAGCCGCATAGTTTAGCGAAGAGGAGGTCCTCCTACAGTTAGAAATCGCGTCCACTGCTCGTCCTGTAAAGTGTTTGCCATGCAAGAAGGACCACACAACGGAAAAACGTGAAGGTTGAGACCTTCCGGGTTGTGATGGAGTTGGCACGATTTCCCCTGCGAAAGAAGATCCTCCCGTGGAGGAAACTTTCGCGGTAGGTCCCACAACAGACACCTGAGTAGATTTATCCACGGTCTCTGTGGCGACAGAGATGCTACCAACAGAATCTTGCATTGAGATTGTTTTATCTTTAGCAATACTTGTTGAATTAACGGCGCTGGAGGATACGCATATCCTATCATTCCGTCCCAAGGGATCGACAGAGCGTCTACTGCAAATGCTCTTGGATCCGGACACGGAGACACATACGTCTGCAACTGATTGTTGAGATGTGTCGCAAATAAGTCTATCATTGGCCGTTCCCATTGGTAGCAAATCTGATTGAATACTTGTTTGTTGAGAGTCCACTCCGACGGCAACAAGCGACCCTTTCGTGAAAGGGAGTCTGCTAGCACATTCAGACGACCCGGTATGTGACGGACCGAAAGAAGAACGTGATGTTCTAGCACAAACAGAAGGATTCTTTCCGTTAGATTGAACAACGGAACTGAATGAGTGCCTCCCTGATTCCGTATATACGCCACTACTGTCGTATTCTCGGATAGGATTTGGACATGAGCATTGTGAATAATGTCCATCCAGTGACGTAACGCAAGCCAAATTGACATCATTTCCTTGATGTTTATGTGCTTGCACAGGAATTGCAGATCCCAAAGACCCTGGCATCTCGAATCCGTTGGGATTAATGATGCACCCCAACCTGTTTGACTGGCATCCGTCATAATGGTAAAACTCTGATCCGGCAACTGCAGCGGAACTCCCTGAGTTAACAACTGAATGTTTGCCCAAGTCTGAATCTCTTGTTTCACTTGATCTGACAAGAGAACGTCTACATCGAGCGAATGAATTTTCACACTCCAATTCTGAGTCAAGAAAATTTGAAGAGGACGTGTGCGTAACCGCCCCATCGGAATGAGATCCGCGGCGGCTCCGCACAGACCTATCAGTCTCATAAATTCTCTCGCTGTGACTTTGTCTGCGTGCAGACAATAGCGAGCGTAACAACTGACTAATTTCGCTCTGGTTAACGGCAGACGAACGAGATTGTTGTGCGTCTCGAAGCTCATTCCCAGATGAGTGAATGACTTGGACGGCACCAGATCCGATTTCTCCTCGTTTACTATAAAACCGAGACGTCGGAGCAATAGAAGAAGATTCTGAACATCGTTCTGAAGCATTAACTCGTTGCCGTACCTCTGAAGAATGTCGTCCAGGTAGGCCGACGTTACCGCAGACGAATGAGCTCGGAAATAGATCATTACCGAGTTCATTACCCGAGTGAAAGCCCAGGGTGCTAGATTCAATCCGAAGCACATCGCCCGGAATTGATACACCATTCCTAGGACTGCGAAGTGTAGGTACTTTCGGAATGTCGGATGTACCATGACGTGAAAGTACGCATCTTGAGATCTATGCTTGTTGCATAATCGTTCACCCGAATACTCGCTCTGACCGACCGAATCGTCTCCATATAAAACTTCGGAGCGACGATCAGCTTGTTTATCCAGCTCAAATCTATGACTGGACGGAACGAGCCGTCTGGTTTCGGAACCAGAAACAGATGGCTGTAGAATCCCGGAGATTCCTGGTTTTCTACGACCTCTACCACGTTCTTCATTAAAAGAGACTGCACCTCTGATAACAGAGCGTCTCTTTTCTGCGGATTTGACGGAAGATGAGTCCACTTTGGACTTCGAGTTAATGGAGGCTTTCGTTTGAAGGATATCTTTAGACCTTCCGAAGTCACTCCTCTCACCCAAGGGTCGTCCGTAATCGACGCCCATTCTTGTGAAAAGCTCGACAACCTTCCGCCAACCGGTACGCGATAGAGGTTTAAGCCATCACCTCCTGGACCTGCGAGGCCTGCGGTAGGAGAAACCACGTCCTCCACGACCCGCACCTCGCCCCGTCGACCTCGGGGCGTCCGACCGATTGTCCCGGCCTGAAGGACGTCCTGCACGTGAGTCGCTGCCTTGACGGTATCTTGAATAAGACCAAGAGGACGCACCGGAACCTCTATAGGAACCTCTCTTGGGCGCATTAGACCCAGAAGTGCCTGTCTTATTCTTGTCTGCTGTATCCGACTTCTTAGAAGCAGATTTGAACAACAGAGAATCCGAAGCTTTCTTTGTAATTTTATCATAAATAGCAGAAAGCTTGCCGTCAAAGAGAAGTTCTCCTGAGACCGAAGCGACTCTAAGAGAGTTCTTCACCTTAGTATCCACTAGTGTGGATGTAGCTAGGGCTGCGTCACGTCTAACCAACTCCAGATTTGCCACTGAAAGGGTGGAGTTACACGTGGAATAAGCTACTGCCCTTGAAAGAAGTCTTAAAGAGGCTTGTATATCCTGAAACTCTTTCCCTTGAAGGCGCAGTGATAACGTCTTAGTAAGGTGATCTGCGTAAGATAAGGCATCTAAATTGGCTCTGTTAGACGCAATAGCTGTTTCCAGTGGTTGGAATAGAAGCCGACGACGGTATTGATAGCTCTAAGTCTTCCGCCTCGTCGTCCATACGCAGAGGAACTCTCGGGATACCCTGTCCTGCCGTATCGAATTTATTCCTTGCATTAATGAAAGGCAGGTTGAGAGTATTAGCGGACAAGAAACCTGCTTTCTCCGTCTTGGAAGCAAGTTTAAATATAGCGTCGTTCAATAATTCAAATGTTCTTGCAACATTATTGGACTGCGACGGAAACTCGGGAGCGATGTCCCTGAACCGCTCAAAAAATTCAGAGTCCAATGACGCTATAATCCTCTTGTCCGGAACCGCAGCAGTCTGGCCCGACGGAACAACTTGAGGGAGAAAGTGCCGGATGAAGTCCACGGCAGCTTTATGTTGTTCCGAAAGGGATAGCTCCAAGTCATCCGTATCCCTTTCACCATCCAGTCGGACCTCATGATGTTCCCGGTCGTCCGCCCCCGATGCTTCGGCGGAGCGTACCGACCCAGCGCCGTCGGATAATTCTCGATCCGACACCGTTTCTGTCGGCTGCTGGGATGCTGCGATAAGCTGTGCTATCTGCACAAGAATGTCCGGCGTCGAGACCTGCGGAGGTGCAGTCTTTCGCTGCTTCGCCGAGGGCAGCTCCGCATCAGATGGCTCCCGCATACTTTTCCTATGCGAACGTCTGGAGTCCATCGGTCTCGAATTCCTGGCTGCCGGATGGTGTGACCTGGTCGCCGAAGAATCCTTGATCGGCGAAGCTGGCAATATATCGGCGGTCACGCAGCCAAGGTGCGCTCGTGTGCGCTGATGAGAAGAGGAAGCCTTAACAGTCTCTGCGGACTGTTTATACAACGGAGCGTCCCGAGCGACGGACGTATGCTCCGCTAAAGACACATTTTGTACCACAACATCTGGTCCCAGATGTTGTTGTACGAGAGAGGGGCCTCTCTCGCTCGCGGCCCGGCTGGACCTGGACGAGCTAGGAACCGGACTCAAAGGCTTCCTCCGTTCTCGCTTACTATCCGCCGTCACTGGGTGTGCATCTATTTTGTTTATAGTGCTCGCATCACCCAAAATTTCCTCCTGGACCGCATCGGACGAACCCGGCTGCCGAACCATTCGGTGAATGGACGCTACACCGGGCGAGCTAGCGGACGACATTTGTCTAATCTCCATGAGCACTTTTGCCGTTAGCTCTGAATTCATTTGTGACGACGGACGCACACTTGTAGAAGATAACATGGAAACATCACCCTGTTCTTGTTCCTCTGAAATAGAAACTGAGAGAGTAGAGTGACCTTGCGGAGAAAGAGCCGGCATAGCCCTTTCTCCAGAAACAACATATCGTGACACACGTTTCCAATGTTTCTCATCCCAATATTCACATATAGGACAGGGATTAATGCGAGAACACTGACTACAATTAATACAATGATCATGAAAGTCAGAGGAAGATTTCTTCCTATTACAATTTGAACAATGTCCCTTCATTGTGAAAGGACAACAAGTCCTAGTTACTCGCAAAAACCCCTGACACAAAGATACATAAAAACATGATCCATTAATAAATGAAAAAACAATTGCAAATCAAAATAATTTTGAAAAAATATTTTTTCAGCGAAGCAAAAGTTGCTGAAAAGTAATGTTGAGCCCCGATGGATCCGATGGCAAAGTGTGGTCAAAAATTTTAAATTTATATTAAATGATTAATGAGACATTTACGGATAATATAAATGTATCTTATAGTGAGATAAACTACAGCAAAGGCAAACAGCCCCCCTCAAAAAAGGCTGTTGCCAATGTAAACAAACAAAGTAAAACACCAGAAAACATGACTCCAGGCACTGAAAAAACTGGCCCGGAATCAGTCATCAAAATTACACTCTATCTGATGCAAAACAGAGACTCCCAGGGGAGAATCTGCAGAACATCAGATGGAAGATGCAGAACACAACGTTATACACCCATGGGTGAAAACGTAACTATGGGGAAAATAACAGAAAACATTCTGTAACCAAGCAACTCTCCCAGGAAATTTTAGAAATGAACTTTCTCAAAAATATGCCAAAAGCATGGGAGAATTGCAAGGGGGGACTTTAGAAGGCTAGGGGAGAGGAAACACTGAATAAGCAGTGCAACATTTAGCAAGAATGACAACAAGAGGCCCATGCCTCGAAAATAGGCAACTTAACATAATTTCATCAAAAAATTTTAAGTACAGCCCTGATTATTTTTTGTCACTTCTTTTTCCTCTCCTCCTTCTATCCTCCTTAGAATCACATTTTCTCCAAAAATAACGTGTCTGGCATCCTTTAAACTGAGATTTACAAGCACAAAGATCAGTGAGATGTTGACTGATGAAGGGCCAAACAGAGAATGATAATTGGCGCCAATTTCGGGACGTCTGCGTCACTGCGCATGCGCAGTAGAGGCGTAGTATGGAGGTCCTTTAGGACATGATTTCTTTTTGTTTTGGATGCAAATTTTGGGGATTGGGGGGGCAAAATTTGTGTTTGGCCCTGGTTTTGTTAGAGTTAGCACCAGCTAAGTCTGGGTCATTGGTACAGTATAAAAATATTAGCGAGTGTTGGAATAGATGGAAATATGATGAGCATACTTGCATCTATGTACGAAACGAGTAAATATTATGTTAAGATGCCGAAAAGGCCTTGGACCACCTTGTGTATCGAATTTCGGCGTGAGGCAAGGCTGCGTGATCTCTCCGACACTTTTCAAGGTATTTATTGACATTTCAACATACCTCGATGAATCGTGTCAGCCAATAACTCTTAATAATGCTTCAATAAGTCACCTCCTCTTTGCTGACGACTTGGTTTTATTGTCCGAAAGTGCAACTGGTCTTCAGAAGTGTTTGAACAACCTCGGGACGTTTTCGTATCAGAACAATCTACGCATTAATACAGCAAAGACGAAGGTTGTAAAATTTTCGAAACGGAAAACACAAAATATAGACTCCTTCCATTATCAAAATGAACCCTTAGAAGTATGTGATGATTACTGCTATCTTGGCCTATTATTTCATAGGAACGGTCGACTCATCAATGCACAAAATCATCTCAAGGTTAGAGCGCAAAAGGTGCTTTATAAGCTACAACGTGCATTCTCTAAAACATACACACTGCCAGTGAGTGTTTACATTAATTTATTCAACATGTTAATTAAGCCAATATTACTCTATGGATGTGAGATATGGTCTCCCGATCTAACCCCAATGGATAATTCCGCTTGCGAAAATGTACATCTACAATTTTGTAAATCTGTCCTCGGGGTGAATAGGAAGGCCTCAAATCATGCGGTGCGGGCTGAACTTGGTCTCTTCCCATTATATATTTCCGCTACGACTTCAATGCTGAAATATGTCATGAAACTACAGACTGGTTCGGTTAACACCGTACTCAATAATGCTTTTACTGAATCAATCAAGTATGCAGGTACTGATTCTTTACAGAAACGATTAGCTGTGTTGGGGGATCAGTTCCAAGTAGAAACAGAAAATCTGAATTCCCGTGACGTATTCGAAATACGAGACAGATTAAGGGACGAACATATTTCTCAGTTGTACGAGTCTATGCACAACGATAATCGACCTTGTGGCAGAAGTAAACTTCGTACTTATAGGTTATTTAAGAATGAATACACACTCGAGCCGTATCTAATACACACTAAATCTGTAATGAGTAGGTATCTATTTACTCGGCTACGGATAAGTAATCATTCCTTAGCCATAGAAAAGGGTAGGCACGCACAGCCACCAGTAGCTCTAGAAGACCGAACTTGTTCATTCTATGACCACAAAGTGATTGAAGACGAACGCCACTTTGTGATGGAATGCCCTAAGTATAATGTCGCACGGCAGAAGTTGTGGGGTTTTATACAACATGGGGAGCGAACATTCCTTGGTATGAATAACAATAATAAGTTTCCCTACATCATGGGAAATGCAGATCCTGCCCTTTGCAATGTGATCTGCTGTGCCGTGCATGAGTTTTTTCTCTTTCGTAAAAATTCGTAAGAAATATTTGTTGTCAGTTTTAAATGATAAATGTAGGCCTAACATTGTCTACTGTATTTGTGCATACTGCCCATGTGGGTGTAATATTGCAATAAATCTATTTTATTCTATTCTAAATACAGCCTCTAGCCCGAGGCGTATTGACATGTGCATTTACAGTGTATAAGTAGCACTGAATAAATCAAAGTTCATCTAATTTGCATAATTTCTGCACGAGAAAAAACCTGTACTATATGTGATGTATTCCATGTTACTAAAGTGCTTCCAAGCATATATCAAATGATGCAGGTAGGGATAGATCTTCATCCCCCGCCTGCTCATGTCTTCTCTGAACGTCCCGTGATCGATGCCTCGGATTGCGAGCTACTAGATGGTCCGACTTCACAGGTGAAGAATGCTCCGTCTTCAGACAACTGTGGCTATATGATGTCGGGTAGCTAAACCTCTATAGCAGTTGCAGAATTCTGATCAGTTTGTACAGATTCAAGACATTACTGATGAATGAAGTCCATAACTTCATAAACTGTTCTGAAACAGAAGGGTAATCCTCTTCCTTGTCCTTTCACCATCCGACTGAATCAGCAATGACATCTGGTCCCTGGTGTCCGCACAGGGAGCAAATTGTTTTGAAAATTTTGCATAGCAGTTTTTTCTTGACGATCACAGCGAAGCGGTTCGCTGGGGGTGAGCCAGAGAGGGGGTAACCCCATCTCATTGGTGGGAGGTCCGGGAAATTTGGAATTTCAGAGGACACGAGATGCATTCTGGTTGATTTTGAGAGCATAAAGAAAAAGTTATGTGATCAGATGAGAGAGGAATGAATCAACTTTATTAGGGATTCAGGCCTATGCGGGAAAGGTGCGCCATTGCACTCGTGCCCCTAAATGTGCCTGCAGTTAAAATGGGGCGAGCAATTTAATTCATGCCTTGATAATCATTTGGACGAGCACACTCAGATTGCGAACACATCAGGGATGCCGCAAATTGGGTACTTCCAAAGTTGATCCTATTCTCTAAAATTTTAACGTTCACATTACCTCAGCTTTTCGATAAATAATCCCTTGAATCAAAAGAATAGTTGCTCCAGCGATTTAGCTCTCCACATGCGCAGTTGTGTCTGTTACCAAATATTGAGTCAGAGATATCCCAAAACGTGTGCGCGTTTTGGAAAATCCCGGTCAAATTGGTAACAGGCGCAACTGCGCATGTGTACAGCACAATTGTCTCTTAGAGGGGGTCTGAACAAATGAACTCGAACTCAGTACACAAAGAGCAAGTTATCTTTGTTACGCGCTTCTCAGCGGCCATTATGTCATATTTCAACCACTGTCCCTCCGCGTCCACCTCCCGTTCCAATTCTCAACTGTGCTTACTTTCACTCCTTTCGCCATGATATTTATAATCATTTGACAGATGACCGAAAACACGTTCAGGTCAGGAGTCATATTCTAATACATCTGACGTCAAATTACTCTATATAGTCTATATACCGGGTAGAGTAATTTGACGTCAGATGTCCCATTAAAAATAACCATGATACGTCATGGAGGAGACTCTTCCGGCTTCCCCGCTGGTGAATGCGACAGCGTGCAAAGTTAACAGATTTCGGAAATGCGATTCATAGACCTAAACTTGCATCGCTATGTGCGATGCGATTCCGGTCATTTTGCTCCCTGCTGCATCTACAGATGACTGGATCGGCCCAGCGCCGTCCGACAGCTCACCTCCGGAGTCTGTGGGAAACTGCTCTTGTATATGCTGGGATGCTGTGATTTGCTGTGCGATTTGTGACAGCCACAGTCCATTACCGAAGCTTGTGGAGCAGCGGTCTTCCATCTTATGCGCTGCTTGCTGCTCCTGGGATGAAAATCCGGAGGTATATCTCCGAACATCCCACTGATCGATGCCTCAGAGCGCTAGCTACTGAATGGTCTGACTTCATGGATGAAGAATAGTTCTGCCTTCGCTTAAGTGGCTGGATATCTGAAGTCGAGTAGCTAGACTGCGGTCATGTGTGCTTTAATAATGTAGTGGAGGAAGTTGTGACTGGAGCCGACCCCGGCTGTAGAGTGTAGACTTGACGGAGCATCCCGAGCGGTGGTTGGACGTATGTTCCATTCGTACAAGTTTCTCAAAACAACATTTGACCCCAAAGGTTGTTGGGTTAGAGAGGGATCTCTCCCACTCGTGGTCTCATCAGACCTCGCCGAGCCTCCGTAGAAGAAAACTTGATTCCAGCTTGTGTAACAAAGCAGAGGAAGTCCTGACTGAAGATGACCCTGGCTGCAGACTAGAAGGAGCGTCCAGAGCAACGGGTGGATGTATGCTCCGGCTCATGCAAGTTTTTCAAAACAACATTTGGCCCCAAATGTTGTTGGGTTAGAGAGGGGCCTCTCTGATAGCGGTCTTATTCGACCTCGCCGAGCCTCCCTAAAAGAAATTTGCCAATTTCCTCCCTACTTCTCCCTATTTCCGCTGTCGCTGGGTGAGCCTTTAAGGTGCTCGCTATACCCACATTTACACACTTCCCTTGACCGTAACGGACTTACCTGGTGTATACGGCTCCCCGGATGGAGTAACCGCTTCACCAGTCGAGCTAGCTGCTTGCAAGGATCCCTTGCTTATATATGAGTACCCTGCAGCTAGCTCTACTTTCTCTTTAGCTCAACTGAGCGTGGTGACGGTAACACACTTGGATGGATGTCACAGTATCATCACCATGTTCATGTTCCTCTGAGAAAAGAAAATGAAAAATATTATATCGCAGAAGAGGCCCCACATAGGAACCTCACCACCAACAACTTACTGCGACACCAGACTCCAACATTGTAGTCCCACTGTACACAAGTAGGACAAAAATCCGCAGGAGTGCATTGACGAAAAACGATAGCACTACTACAACTCATATATATATATATAGATACATGAATAATATAAATCAAAATTAAATTTCCCCAAAAAAAAATTTGGGGAAAAAATTTTGATGAAAAGCCTAAGTTCCCAAAGGGAACCTACGAGCCCAAGGGTATCCCAATAGAGTCTAAGTGTGGAAAAAATCCAATTTTTTTGAGCTACACTACCGAAATAATAATAATTGAATCTTACAACAATTATATAACAATATAATATGAAATACTAGACATACTGAGGATGTTGCCAATGTAAACAACGTCAAAAGAAAAACAGGAAACAGGACATCAGGCACACAAGGCCCAAAGTCAATGACCAATTTGATGCTACCAGAAGCAAAGATAGATCTTCATATGAAGAAATGAAAGTGTCAATGACACTGTAGCTCAACTTGTTACATGTTACATGTATAGTATGTGACACAGCAATGACAAACATCTAGGTAATGACCTGACAACAAAGGTGCATGTAAAGTATTGTAACGGTCTGTACATAAATGCTGACCGTAGCCTGTAACAAATATATAGGTAAAGTATTGTAAAAGTGGGGTGACAGTTAGATGCTAAACTAGAAAAGAAATTTTTGAGTCCCAGAGTGGGTCTGAATGAACCCAAAAATGTTTGTTCTCATAGCACAGTGATAACAAAGGCACCCCAAAACACTCGTTCCTGTCACAAGGTGATAACAAAGGTACCCCAAGAAGTTTCGTGAAGATCAGTTCATAAATACAGACTCTAGCCCGAGCCATATTGACATATACACTTACTGTGTGTAAGTAGCACTGAACAAATCAAATTCATCTAATTTGCATAATTTCTGCACGAGAAAAAAACCTGTATCATATGTGATGTATTCCATGTTACTAAACATTCATTCAAAAATTAATTCCAATCAGAACTTCTTCATAAGTTCTGTACAAAAAAATTGATTGCACTAACTTTTGCACCCAAAACTACTCGTTCTCGCCCCACGGTGATAACAAAGGTACCCCAGGTAGTTTCATAAAGATCGGTTCATAAATATGGCCTCTAACCCGAGCTGTGTGTACGGTGCGACAGATGGCGGGCCATGACAATACCTCAAATTTAGCTTCGCCAACGTTGAGCTAAAAACGATACATCGGATAGAAGATGCAAGACTAAACGACCTAACACCCCTAAGGTGAAGAAGTAACCATGGGGATAAACAGAATAAATATTTTGTAATACACGTTAAATTCCCAAGAAATTTAATAAAAAATTTCAATAAAAATTAGCCAAAAAAGCTTAGGAGTTTACCAGGAAGGGTTCATGGAAGGATAGAGAAGGAATACTCAACAAACTGTGGATAATTCATTTGTAACAAGAAGGATGCCAACACCCTATACATGTAACTCACCAACATTCCTCTTTGATAGTAACTTTGTCCAACACAAGAACTTTATCAAACAGGCTCATAACATGCGAAAAGCTGACATAAACACAGCCTCTTTAAAGTAAAACACAGAAACTGACATAAACACTAAGTTAAACATGAAATTCAGAGCTAAACAGAAAACTAAACGCAATTAAATTGTCAAGAAAAATGTTTAAAAAGTAGAATATGCAGGGTTAATCATGGAACAATGATACTAAGGAACATGTATGATGAATATAAGTGCCGTGGGAAGAGAAAGAGCACAGCGGCTGACCTAAACACTTACATTGTAAACATGAAATTCTGAGCTAAACAGAAAACTAAACGCAACTACAAATGGCAATAAAAATGTTTAAAATGCAGGGTATGAGGGGTTAAATCATGGTAGAATGATAATAATTATCATATAGCAGCATTATAAAGGCCATGATATGGAAACAGGGGGAGTAAGTGACCTAAACAGAAGCTTTAACATCATTGGACACGTACACTGATGCCGACTGATCGAGCCATGCCATACGCTCACACAACTAAAGCTGGTGAGCTAAAAATGATGACGTACATGTAAGGCGGATGTTCCGAAATTGGGAAATATGAAATAATTTTCTAATTATTATAAACTTACAGCCCTGAACATAGAAAACCACCGTTGTTCACTTCCATCATCCAATAACAGCCTTGGATCCACCAATTCTTGCATTGATTTGTGTCTGGCATCCTCAAAAAGTAGATTTTCAAAGCACAGATGTCAAAACGTTGTTATTGACTGAAGGGCCAAACAAAGAATGATGTTGGCACCAGTTTCGGTCACTTCCTAATAGCTGTGCATGCACAGAGGGTAAAAGTATGGAGGACCAGATAGGACTTTAATTTTCGGTATTGCAAGCAAATTTTAGGGATTGGGGGGGGGGGGGGTTCAAAATTTGTGTTTGGTCCTTAATAAAAGTTAGTTTGCACCAGCTAGTCTGGGCCATTGGTTTATAGTATAAAAATATTCTGTTGGAGACTGAGCGGTATTAACAGTATTTGGATTTTCTGTGGTGATTTTACAATTAAATGTATCCATGTTTTGAATTGTTTTCCAAGTTGAACAAGGTCACAGACATTAACTGATAAAGTGTTGGTGGCAAAACATTATTTATTAGGATATTTCAAAATGATCACGTGCTGGGTTGTTCGCCCATACACATCTCACACAAGTTTTGCCTCCCACTCCTGCATTCAACAATAGACAGAATAAATCACTTAAAATACGATTATCAGATTTGGCATCGACTTTGATTTCACTGTCCTTGATTCTTGTGAAAATTAAAACAGGGCATTTCTACAATTTTTTCGGCATATTTTCTTTCATTGTCACCAGTAATGAACCTGATTCAAAATGATATCGAAGCATGTTCTAGTCCAGTTACAACGCATTTCTTTTCTTAATGATATGTGTCAGAGATCAAAGTTATCGATCTTGTGAATAACGCACTACATTCTGCATTACATAGTGCAGAAGTTATCGCATGTTTAACGAGGTTTAGGCCACACAAAGTAGATCTTCTGTTTCTCAGGCCATTATTTGTGAAATTGCATGCGGGCAAGCGTTTTTTTATTTTATTTTTTATTTCAGTAATTTCTTCTTTGCCATCAAAAGTTTATGTTCTTGGTTCAAGTTTTAGGCCTCATAATCTTCTGAATAGCATGGGTTGTGGTGTATTTCATCCCTTGAGTGCAAGAAGGCTTTGCAATGCTAAAGCATTGCAAAGCCTTCTTGCACTCAAGGGACAAATTCATCAATTTTTTTAACTTGGGTACAATATCAGACATAAACCATTTAATTTTTATTTTTTTTAAGTTTAAATTGGTTATAAAAAGAGAGCATGAGGCAGCCAAAAGGACCATGCGGGAGGGCCTGAGAAACAGATCTTTCATTTTTTAGGCCTTACTTGACTATTCTGCACTAGGTAGCGAATTAACTAACAAGCACTTTCTGCATTAGATGTTTAGGATTTCTAGTTTTAACTGTATATCTGCAGTGTCAAAAATCCCGCCTATTGTCTTCAACGAGGAGTTCCGCCCTGTCAGTGCAAACATCCGTAATATAATTTTTTGGTATGGTACGTCCCGCAGAACATACTCCACTAAAAAAAATATATTACAAACTCCAAGTTTAAACTACGGTCTCATCAGAGTGATAACACATCTGATAACTAATGGATACACAGGCGTTTACATAGCTTATTCTAGCAGATTCCAGACTAACCTTTTTTTCTGGGAGAGTGCCGCCCACTCATGTCGCACCATGATAGATATAAAATATAAAATACAAGCTTGACTTTCATATCTATTGAGGGAGATGAAGACAATCGATCCAAAAAATCGTTAACAAAAGTAATTTTTTAGAATTCTCAGCTTGTGCCAAGCACCTGTGTCCTCCCCCACAAAGAACTGCTTAAGGTGCTATATAAGTAGTGCAATTTTGTTTATTTTGAATATTCCCACCTTTGATATCCCTAAAATTCAAATTAAATATACACAAATTGTACATCAAAATGAAGATTGAGATTTGGCCATGAGTTGTTGTTACAAAATATTATTTTATTATCAGTTCTGGTACGAATAAGGTAGCAGACTTCCAGGAACCTGTCATACCTGCAGTCCATGCTACGAGTTGTTTACATATGTGTTTCGTGTTCTACACATCCCGACCTTCATTTTGATGTATAATTTGAATTTTGTGTATATTTAATCTGAATTTAAGGAATATCAGAGGTGAGAATTTTAAATTAAACAAAATTCCATTACTTAAAAAGTAGCTTAAAAATCTTTGAGATTCTAACAAATATTTTTTGGATCAGTACTCATTTAATTTTTTTGTTCAGTACTCATTGGGTTTTGGTCGGTAATTAGCACTTTTGGTAGGCTTTGCAGTTTTGGTCGGTAATTTGTAGAACCCAGTTTCTATACTCACCCACTTTTCATTCTGTCTGGAACAAAAAGTATAAAAAATGGTCACTTATGATAAGATCTAGACCCTGGTATGTATTAAAGCACATTTTTACAGTAAAATTAAATTTTTTAAGGTCTATTAGAACAGACAAATTTTCCCAAAATAGACAAAAACAAATGGCGTGTGTCACAGCAATTTTTTCGACATATTACAAAAATTTATATACAATTAACAGGAGTTTACTCTACAACCCATATGCAATCAACAGATCAAATTTGTACTGAAGGTATGGTAAATGGTTTTGTGTTTGAAAATTATATTCAATGAACAGGAATATACAATTAAGAGATATCCAATTAAGTGGGCTCCACTGTACTTCAACAATTTTCATACAAGCAATGACAGGCAATGGTACTGTTTTGATCTAAAGAATATTTGGAGTGCTGAAGTTTCAAACTACAAAGTGATTTTATTGTTGAAAATCAACTTTTAAATTGCAAATTGCACTAACAACAGAAGTTAAAGATTCACATTTGGAACACTTAAATTACTGAACCAAAATTAATCTGAACCATGTATCTACAGCACTTTACCGACAAATGAACTTTGAGGTGCCTTTTGAATTATTTAAAGCACATTTTTAATCTCCACTCTAAAAGATTTTTTTAGTATCAATATTAAGATGTGTAACCTTAAGAATGCATGCTTAGGTTTCACTGGAGCTTTACACTTTTCATTAGTTGTTTACCATCAACTGAACAATGATTGTCCATCTGGTGTTAGAGAAAAAATAATTAGTGTATTTATCCTTGACCAGTCAGCTGTATCATGTCTTGCTATTTCATAAGAAGGTAGTTCAGCAATCCGAACGTAGTGGCTACCCCTCTATGTTCAGATTCTTACCATTCAATCCTATAGAAAAAGTTCACATCAACTCTTTATGGGAACTTAAAACTCGATATTACATGTAGGAATATATATCAAGTTTTCGCTCTTATTACCAGCTGCAATCGATAGTATATGTATTTCCTTACATTTGGGCAGAGTTTATTGATCCAAACTATGTTTTATCTTTTAATTATCGTTATTTTAGTACTCACGAAGCATCAGTGAGTGTTTCAAAATCGGCCATGTTTTTGTTTAAATATAGAACAGTAAAAACAATAACCCGGTATTGGCGCCGAAACGAACAGACCTTTTCATTGATGCAGATCGGAAATTCGATCGCATTTGCGCATAGAGGGTTGATAACCTCCTCTGTGCGAATATTCCGATTCCGCATCGATAGGAACTTTTTCTATTGGATTGAATGGTAAGAATCTGAATGTTGAGGGGTAGCCACTACATTCGCATCGCTGAACTAATAAGAAGGTTCAACATTGTACAACTCTGTCAGTGTTAGATGTTTGGATTCAGCAATCAGTGTCAACAAACATTCATGCATATCTGTACTAAATACATCAGCCAAGGTGTTATGTACATCTCGCATTTGCCATTTGTCTCTTAAGGTGTTAAGTCTTGGTGTCATTACAGGAAAAATATTTTGGAATGGACATTAAAAACATGTTTTAATTAATTTTAAAATCACCTCAGAGTTCATTTCTTGGTAAAGTGCTATAGATATATGTTTTGGATTAATTTTGGTTTCATTAATTTAAGAGTGCCGTGTGTGAATTTTCCGTTCTGTTGTTAGTGCGATCTATATTTCAAAAGTTGATTTTCAACAATAAAATTGCTTTTTAGTTTAACCTAACTTTGGTCAAATTTCATGTACTTTTCTTCCAGGTCTAAAAAATATCCAAAATGAATAACCCCAATAAATTATATACCAAAATGCTTGGAATGAAACAGAGAACATGTGGAAACTGAAATTTGTAGTGCTGCCGCGGTTATCCGGATAACCGGTTAACCTGTGGTTAAAACTTTGACCGGTCAAGAAAATGTTTTAACCGGTTAACCTTACATTCACTATAGTACATGCCAATCATGCCATGTTATATTATCTGACTGTTTTCGGTGTGAATTCAACTAATGACGCTTACTGACCACTGAGTTATCTTCTGAGTTCTAACATCAAATAGATCAAAGAACAGCGATGTTGTAACTTGTAACTTGTATCTTTCCCTTAGATGCGCGAACGTGCATCTTTCATCTTTGTCGGCGAAACTTAAAGCCAATCACTGTCAATGAGCCTTATTAACAGTGATTGTCTTTAAGTAATAAGTGTCGCCAAAAAAGAGGGTCCGATGAGTACGAATGTACGATGTTCTGACTGTCAATTTGTCAACTCGCTACGCATGTCTGATGCTGTAAGTGTGGCACAATCAGAGGAATGTGATCACTGATCTTTTATGAGAGTGACATTGACTGACGGGCAGTGACGGTCCACAAATATGGTTCGAATTGATTCGTCAATAAATAATGGTCTTATTTGACTCATTGGTCTGAATCGCCTATGAAGATGTATAAACGATTGGATTCGGAACAGATGTGTGGGCAATTCAAATCAGACTTGTGGACGATTTGAGTCTGATTTGAATTGCCCACACATCTGTTCCTAATCCAATAATCTATAGGGTAAGTAACAGTATACAGCAGGTACAAATTGTCAAATGAAAGAACGTCAGTGAGCACGCTCACATACCCCAAGTGCCCCGATGATGAACTTTTCAAAGTCGAAGGGCCGTAATTTCGGTAAAAATCAGTGGAGCAAAACAAAATGCAAACGTGATCTGTAGGCCACCATGTTAGACAAACATACCAAAAATCAGCTCAAAATCTGGAAGCATGTATCGAAAAAGCCCGGAAAACTGTAATTTTGATGAACTTTTCAAAGTGTGTGGGGCCGTAATTTTGGTAAAAAACAGTGGAGCGGAACAAAACCAAAACTTGTTCTGTAGGCCACCATGTTAAACTCACATACCAAAAATCAGCTCAATATCTGGAAGCAAGTAGGAAAAAAGTCCGCAAAACTATAATTTTGATGAACTTTTCAAAGTTCAAGGGCCGTAATTTCGGTAAAAATCAGTGGAGTGGAACAAAATGCAAACTTGATCTGTATGCCACCATGTTAGGCAAACATACCAAAAATCAGCTCAATATCTGGAAGTGTGTAGAAAAAAAGTCTGGAAAACTGTAATTTTGATGAATTTTTCAGAGTCCAAGGGCCGTAATTTCGGAAAAAATCAGTGGAGCGGAACAAAATGCAAACTTGATCTGTAGGACACCATGTTAGACTAACATACCAAAATTCAGCTCAATATCTGGAAGCGTGTAGAAAAAAAGTCTGGAAAACTGTAATTTTGATGAATTTTTCAGTGTCCAAGGGCCGTAATTTCGGTAAAAATCAGTGGAGCGGAACAAAATGCAAACTTGATCTGTAGACCACCATGTTAGACTCACATACCAAAAATCAGCTCAATATCTGGAAGCGTGTAGAAAAAAGTCTGGAAAACGGTAATTTTGATGAATTTTTCAGAGTCCAAGGGCCGTAATTTTGGTAAAAATCAGTGGAGCGGAACAAAATGCAAACTTGATCTGTAGGACAACAGGTTAGACTAACATACCAAAAATCAGCTCAATATCTGGAAGCGTGTAGAAAAAAAGTCCGGAAAACTGTAATTTTGCGAATTTTTCAGAGTCCAAGGGCCGTAATTTCGGTAAAAATCAGTGGAGCGGAACAATATGCAAACTTGATCTGTAGGACACCATGTTAGACTAACATACCAAAAATCAGCTCAATATCTGGAAGCGTGTAGAAAAAAAGTCTGGAAAACTGTAATTTTGATGAATTTTTCAGTGTCCAAGGGCCGTAATTTCGGTAAAAATCAGTGGAGCGGAACAAAATGCAAACTTGATCTGTAGACCACCATGTTAGACTCACATACCAAAAATCAGCTCAATATCTGGAAGCGTGTAGAAAAAAGTCTGGAAAACGGTAATTTTGATGAATTTTTCAGAGTCCAAGGGCCGTAATTTTGGTAAAAATCAGTGGAGCGGAACAAAATGCAAACTTGATCTGTAGGACAACAGGTTAGACTAACATACCAAAAATCAGCTCAATATCTGGAAGCGTGTAGAAAAAAAGTCCGGAAAACTGTAATTTTGCGAATTTTTCAGAGTCCAAGGGCCGTAATTTCGGTAAAAATCAGTGGAGTGGAACAATATGTGAACTTGATCTGTAGGCCACCACAATAGACTCACATACCAAAAATCAGCTCAATATCTGGAAGCGTGTAGAAAAAAAGACCGGAAAACAAGTAGGACTGACGGACGGATGGACCAGTCAAAAACATTATACCCCACTTCGTTGCGTGGGGTATAAAAATAGTCAGGTCCAAATTCCGTGGGTTCCAGGGAGTACAGTTACTCTGCTTGTATTGTCTGTATTCGCTGACTGGAGACACAACGACGATGTTCATGACTTCATGTCTCAGTTAAATTTTAAAGTTCATTGGTCAGAAAAAGGTGTTCGTGTGTGAAAAGTCACCTTCAGTACCGTAACAGAAATAGAGGGGCGCGTGTGTGATCGATCACTGTTCCCAATGGTCAATGTAAATAACATTGGCCGGCCCGATATAATAGTTACAGTTGAAGCAAGAACACACTACAAATATAGGTACCTCAGATGCAAATAACCACGGTTAACCACGGTCAAACATGCTGGTTAACCGGTCAGAAAAAAATCTTAACCACGGCAGCACTAGAAATTTGCCATGGAACTGCTGCCACATGGTAGATAGCACTGCCTGAAAGTCTGCTATGGCATAAGTAACCAACCAGATTTTAGACAATAAAATACATGTACCTTAAATTTGTTGAATAGATAAATTCTGCAATCCTTCTAGTACAGACTCTGAGAAATCATTTTATCATTCCTGCAAGGAAAAGACCACAAGACAAATTGTAATTTAGGATGCCTACATTTTAAAAGGGCTGCCATTTTTCTTGTGTCTGTTTACCTTTTATGAAGTTCACCAAGGTTCAAATCCACACAGTTCAGAAGAATAAGTATGGAGTCATGAGAGAGTGCATCAATGAAAAATGAAGAATGTCCAATATGGCTTTTGTGAGTCTGCTGTGACCATACCCCTATGGTATACACTACTGCACAAGCGACTGTTACATGAATATCCTAGGTCCAAGGTGAGACAAAAGTATTAAACCCACCCGCGATTACGCAGACAATGAAAGCAATAATTAAATTGGACAAGACATTTGGAGTGAAAGGGAAAGGGAAGGACTCCAGAGAGCATAATCGCGGCATTAACCCTTTACCCAACGAATCACCCCATCCGTTTGCCTAATCTGCAGTACTCTCGAAGCGTCAATGAGTGTTTCAAAATCGGCCATGATTTCGTTTAATAAACAGCTGCGCCATGAACGCATGATATGCCTGTTATTAATTACAAGAGGGAAGCACCCAACATGTGAAAAATTACCTATATTTTGACGAATAAAGTCCCATAACTCTGGAATGACAAATCGCACAGCGACACAAATCGAAAGGGAGCTTCCTTCCATCAACATATACTTTCCACCAAAAAATCAAAAAAAGTGCTCGAAGAATTTTCGAGTTATTGTACGATGTGTGGATGGATGGACGGATGGACAGCAGTATACCATAATACGACAATTTTTTCAAAGCAGGCGTATAAAAATGATATAATGGCCTGTAGCACTAAGTTTGGACAGCTGAGCATGTTGTTGCCTTGAATATTTCAGTATTTCAGGACAAAAATGAAAAATAGTGGGACAAATGGAGGACATGATATATATAGTCTATCACTTACATCTTTACAACATGCATTATATTGAGAACAATGAGCTGTGGTATCAATAGCCTGTATGTAGTATCTCTGAACTCATTACAGACTTATGGCACAGAACATCAAAATTTGGGTCCATACTCAGTACCTATAAAACACTGGTGGAGTGTATCTTCCACCAAGATAATAGTCCATATACTGTGATAAAGTATAAATGGAGGTAATAGTTGGTGGAGTATGTACGAAACATTCATAAAATCATGAGAAAGAAGGTTAAATTGCACTTCTCATAATAGAAACAAATAAGGCCTAAAAAAGATTAAAATCTGTTTCTCAGGCCCTACCACATGATCCTTTTGGCTGCCGCATGCTCTCTTTTTATAACCAACGCAAATTTAAAAAACTAAAAATTAAATGGTTTATTTACATTGGCATGGCGGGGGTTCGAACCCACGCCAAGAGAGTTTCCTTCGGCACCAACCGCCTAGCAAAACTATACTGAACCACGCACACCACTCGGCCACCGACAACTATACTGAACCACGCACACCACTCGGCCACCGACAGGGGTCTGTCGGTGGCCGAGTGGTGTGCGTGGTTCAGTATAGTTTCGCTAGGGGGTTGGTGCCGAAGGAAACTCTCTCGGCGTGGGTTCGAACCCCCGCCATGCCAATGTAAACAAAACCAGCGTCCTTTCTTAATTCTATGGCATCCGAGAAATTTGAAAAAGACAAGTACTGTCGCTGATTTCTTCTGAGGTGCAGTTCGTAGAATTAAGTGCTTAGATGCAACTATCTGATGAATAATTAAATGGTTTATGTCTGATATTTTACCCAAGTTAATAAAATTGATAAACTTGTCCCTTGAGTACAAAAGGGCTTTCCAATGCTTTAGCACTGCACCTATGCTATTCTGTAGATTATGAGGCCTAAAGCGCAAAACAAACCAAGAACATGAACTTTTGACAGCAAAGAAATAATTACAATAATAAAGTCCCATAACTCTGGAATGACTAATCGAACGGAGACACTAAGAAAGAGAGCTTCCTTCCATCAACATACATCACCTATCAAAAAATCACGAAAATCTCTCAAAGCGTTCTCGAGTTTTCGTACGACGTGTAAAAAATCAACGATCTTCTAAGTAATAAAGTCCCATAGGTCTGGATTGAATGGTGAAACTAACCGAAAGGAAGCTTCCTTCCATCAACATACACCACCTACCAAAAAATCACAAAAATCTCTCAAAGCATTCTCGAGTTATCATACGACATGTAAAAAATCAAAGATTTTCTAAGTAATAAAGTCCCATAACTCTGGAATGACTAATCGAACGGCGACACTAACCGAAAAGGAGCTTCCTTCCATCAACATACACCACCTACCAAAAAATCACGAAAATCTCTCGGACCGTTCTCGAGTTATCGTACAACGTGTCGTGTAAAAAATCAAAGATTTTCTAAGTAATAAAGTCCCATAACTCTGGAATGACTAATCGAACGGCAACACTAACCGAAAAAGAGCTTCCTTCCATCAACATACTCCACCTACCAAAAAATTGCAAAATCTCTTGGACCGTTCTCGAGTTATCGAACGTGTAAAAAATCAACGATTTTCTAAGTAATAAAGTCCCATAACTCTGGAATGACTAATCGAACGGTGACACCAACTGAAAGGGAGCTTCCTTCCATCAACATAAACCATCTATCAAAAAATTGTGAAAATCTCCCAAAGCGTTCTCGAGTTATCGTACGACGTGTAAAAAATCAACAATTTTCTAAGTAATAAAGTCCCATAACTCTGGAATGACTAATCAAACTGCGACACTAAATGAAAGGGAGCTTCCCTCCATCGATATACACCACCTACCAAAAATCACGAAAATCTCTCAAAGAGTTCTTGAGTTATCGTACGTCGTGTGACCGGACGGACAAACGGACAGCGGTATACCATAATACGCCCCGTTTTTTCAAAACGGGCGTATAAAAACAATAACCCAGTAATGGTGCCGAAACGAACAGACCTCTTCATCGACGCGGATCGGAAATTCGATTGCATATGTGCATAGAGGGTTGATAACCTCCTCTGTGCGAATGCGATCAAGTTTCATAATCTCCTCTGCGCAAATGAGATCAATATTCCGACTCCGCATCAATGGGAACTTTTTCCATTGGATTGAATGGTAAGAATCTGAATGTTGAGGGGTAGCCACTATGTTCAGATCGCTGAACTAATAATAAGGTTCAACACTGTACAACTCTGTCAGTGTTAGATGTTTGGATTCAGCAATCAGTGTCAACAAACATTCATGCATATCTGTACTAAATACATCAGCCAAGGTGTTATGTACATCTCTTAAGGTGTCAAGTCTTGGGGTCATTACTGGAAAAATATTTTGGAATGGACATTAAAAACATGTTTTAATTAATTTTAAAATCACCTCAGAGTTCATTTCTCGGTAAAGTGCTATAGATATATGCTTTGGATTAATTTTGGTTTCATTAATTTAAGTGTGCCATGTGTGAAATTTCAGTTCTGTTGTTAGTGAGATCTTTATTTTAAAAGTTGATTTTCAACAATAAAATTCCTTTTTTGTTTAACCTAACTTTGGTCAAATTTCATGTACTTTTCTTCCAAGTCTAAAAAATATCAAAAATGAATAACCCCAATAAATTATATACCAAAATGCTTGGAATGAAACAGAGAACATGTGGAAACTAAAATTTGCCATGGAACTGCTGCCACATGGTAGACAGCACTGCCTGAAAGTCTGCTATGGCTTAAGTAACCAACCAGATTTTAGACAATAAAATACCTTAAATTTGTTGAATAGTTATCTGCAATCCTTCAAGTACGGACTCACAGAAATCTTTTTATCATTCTTGCAAGGAAAAGATCACAAGACAAATTGTAATTTAGGGTGCCTATATTTTAAAAGGGCTGCCTTTTTTCTTGTGTTTGTTTACCTTTTATGAAGTTCACCGAGGTTCAAATCTACACAGTTCAGAAGAATAAGTATGGAGTCATGAGAGAGTGCATCAATGAATAAACAGCTGTGCCATGAGCGCATGATACGCCCGTTATTAATTACAAGAGGGAACCACACAATATGAGTATACATGTGTACTTGTCAGGTTACATATACTTGCCACCAAAAAATCATGAAAATTGCTCAAAGTCCAACATGTGGAAAATTGCCTATATTTTGATGGATCAAGTCCCATAACTCTGGAATGACAAATTGGACAGTGACACAAATTAAAAGGGAGATTCCTTCTATCAACATATACTTGCAACCAAAAAATCATGAAAATTGCTCTAAGCATTTTCAAGTTATTGTTCGACATGTGAAAAATAAAGTCCCATAACTCTGGAATGAATACTCGAACGGCGACACCAACCGAAAGGGAGCTTCTTTCCATCAACATAAACCACCTACCAAAAAATCGTGAAAATCTCCTGAAGCGTTCTCGAGTTATCGTACGTGTAAAAAATCAACAATTTTCTAAGTAATAAAGTCCCATAACTCTGGAATAACTAATCGAACGGCGACACTAAACGAAAGGGAGCTTCCCTCCATCGATATACACCAGCTACCCCAAAATCACGAAAATCTCTCAAAGTGTTCTCGAGTTATCATACGATGTGTAAAAAATCAACAATTTTCTAAGTAATAAAGTCCCATAACTCTGGAATGACTAATCAAACGGCGACGCTAAACGAAAGGGAGCTTCCCTCCATCGATATACACCACTTACCCAAAAATCATGAAAATCTCTCACAGCGTTCTTGAGTTTTCGTACATGTGACCGGACAGACGGACAGCGGTATACCACAATACGACTGTTTTTTTCAAAACGGGCGTATAAAAATGAAGAATGTCCAATATGGCTTTTGTGAGTCTGCTGTGACCATAACCCTGACAATCCTGTGCCATTTTGCATAAGATCTTTATCAAATTGGTAACATACGATGAGATTGATACACCAAAAAAGGGTGAACTGCCAAACTTTCTCATTTAGTGTTATATGTGTCCATTTCTGGGGTTGCATGACTAGTGACAGCTGCCAAGAGTGTCATTTGAATGTTCAAGTGTGGCCAAAACAACAAAATGAAAGTGTCAATGACACTGTAGCTCAACTTGTCAAGACAAGTACATGTATAGTATGTGACACAGCAATGACAAACATCTAGGTAATGACCTGATAACAAATGTACATATAAAGTATTGTAACGGTCTGTACATAAATACTGGCCGTAGCCTGTAACAAATGTATAGGTAAAGTATTGTAAAGGTGGGTGACAGTCAGATGATAAATAGAAAAGAAATCTTTGAGTCCCAGACTGGGTCTGACTGAACCCCAAAATAATTTACGTACGAGAAAAAAACCCGTATTATATGTGATGTATCCCATGGTACTAAACATTCATACAAAAAATTATTCAAATCAGCGATTTCATTTGGAAGTTCTGTACAAAAAACAGATTTCTGCATCGTCGGTACAAAATGGCGCTGGCGGCCAACTTGAATTTCGGATCGGACCCAAAAACACTCGTTCTCGGGGTGACGGGTCATTTCGTTCCTTTTCCCTTTCGTCCTCCGGGTCGTTTCGTACCTTTACCTTTTCGTACTGGGTTGTTTCGTACCCCTTTAGGTACGAAACGACTCACCTAAATAAAAAGGAACGAATCGACTCACATAAAAAGGGGGACGAAACGACTCAGTTTTTGAGGGAAGAAGCGAGCGGACCTAAATGACAACTAAAAAGGAATAGGGGGCGCAGTGGCGTCGCGGTAACCGGTTCTCGTCAGATCACCGAAGTTAAGCAACGTCGAGCGCGGTTAGTAGCTGGATGGGTGACCATTTCAGTGACTGATTCGCGCTCCCGCGTTGTGTCCTTGGGCAAGGCACTTAACCCCAATTGCCCACATGGGGGCACGATGACGCTGTGTACTAAGGCGTACTGCACGTCGATGGTGCGCATGTAATCATCATGGGTGTTTAAAGTCTTCTGGGGACGATGCATATGGACTATCCTAAGCTTGGTAACTGGCAAAGAAATAAAAAAAACAAACAAACAAACAAAAAAAAAACAAGCTTTTTGTGAACCGCCTTCTAACACTATATTCAATCGGTGCACTTGTAGTGAAATCGTGATTTCAAAAAGCACTTTGATGTACCGCTCTCTTTGGGCTAGGAACTTGTGTATATTGTATAAACAAACCCGGATACTAGGGAAGACAGTTCAAAAGACACTTTGCTGTGCCGTCCAAACCAAAACCAAACATTACAGTGAAAACACGTTTCATTACGTTTTACAAGTGAGTGTGGCTTTATTCAGGGCGAGGAGGTGTCTCATGTTAAACACTAAATTCAAATTATTCATTCAGTGCAACGAGCTGGAGTTATTCACAGGACAGTTCGTACATTCACCCTATTCTTCTTACAAGTAAGTACATAAATGAAGTTTAGAAATATATAATTAAAAATTACCCTAAAATATAGACCTATCGAAATTTTTAAGTACACACCTAATAATTTCAATATAATTTCAATATATATTCGCCGAATAAGTTATGGAATGAACAGATCGCCGCGAACAGTTTTGATTATTTAAAGTTTTTGCTGAAATTGCCGTTTTAGGCATAATGTTCTTTAAAAAATCTATACGCTGTATTGATTTTTTTAAAGTTAAAAACTATGCCTAAAATTTTCGAATAAAAATTTAGAAAAATAGAGGTGAAAATTACCTGAGTCGTTTCGTTCCTTTTTAGGTACGAAACGACTCAGTACGAAACGACCCAGTACGAAAGGGAAAAGGTACGAAACGACCCGTAACCGTTCTCGTCCCACAGTCATAACAAAGGTACCCAAGAAGTTTCATAAAGATCGGTTCATAAATACGGCCTCTACCCCGAACCGTATTGAATTGTTGACGGACAGACGGACAACTGGCCATGGCATAAGCTCAAATTTGGCTTCGCCAAAGTTGAGCTAAAAATGACCTGCCCTGCATGCTGAATACTTTCACCAATTGGCAACACTTAGTTAGACATCCTGGTGTCCAATTCATTTATGTACATGATTTGGTATGCTTCATTAAGTTCATTTGTTTTGGAACTATCAGCCTTCTGTAGTTGCTGTTTGGGGAAGCTTGGCAGTTGTTTTCTCGTGAGATTTAAGAACATTAATAACTGATCTGTTTACTAATACTAATTTTATAGGCGGAGGGTTACCGGCCAGAACAATGTCGGAAATGTGTTGGTTATTAAATTCATTTATCTAAACATACACGTTGTGGTCTCATTTTGGTAATCCGTGTGAATTTTCGTCCACATAGCGGAATTTCACTTTTTTTGCCCACAGAGTGTCAACACACACAGATTTTTGCAACCTTTTGGTGCTAACAGCGCTAAAAATTGACGCTGATCCATCTTATACACAATGCGGTTGTGTGAGGGAGATATTTAAATTTACGATGGTACGACATTTCTCAATATTTGGTGAATAGGAAATTCGAAAACACCTTTCTGATAATTCTCAGAGACATTGGTTTTCTTTTTTCGTAGCAGACTTCATCAAGCTTTCTTTACGTCACTAATATAGTTCGGCGACAGAAAAATTATTTTTTCGTAAGTACACAATTGTGATGACTGTAATGTATGTTGATGTGAATATATTTTTGTTTTCAAATATAATTTTCCACTTTTATGTTCTGATCATCGTCACCAACCAAATAATAGTAGTTCGAATTGGTGGCGTATTAATCCCTTGCTGACACTTGCGTCAAACTGTACAGTTTGTGATCTGAACAGCACTACTATGGGCTGAATAAGCTGATCAATTATCACATTGTCAGTAGGGCTGTCACGATTTTTCAATTTAGGAATCGATTAATCGTCGAAAATAATTGATAATAATTGATTAATCATACCTAGATGACCCCCACCCACTCTCCCTCTCTTTGAAGTTGATAAAAATGAAGTTCATGTCAACTGACCTACCTCAGGTAAACAACGAAGACGATCAACTTTTAAGTACATTCAAAGCTTTGATGTTCTGAACTTTTGAACCGTCAGTGTAATAATCAAGACCGGTCTGCAGTTGCGATCTTCGTATACAATCTGACAAAACGTAAAAAAGCTTTGATGAATGTACCTGGAAGACAAATGCTTCCAACGGCTTCTTTGGGTTTAACATCGATGTTCTAAACTCAATACCTTCAGAAACAATAGTTTTTTCATCAAATTTTCTTTTAATTATTAAACATCTAAAACGGGATACAATTTACTGATTATTCGACAATGAAAAATACTAATCGATTTCGCTGTGACCGATCAACAATCAATTGATCGTGACAACCCTAATTGTCAGTTGAATATTTTCCTGTGAATGTTTCGTGAGTTGTACATTAAATCGCCTGCCAGATTCAAAAACAGCAGTGAAATGTTTGAAGATTTCAGATTATGGGAAATGAAATCATTTCACAACTTTACCCAAAAACCCATGTGATCACAACAACGTGTCGGACAAACAGAATGAAGCATTTGTGGTCATCCATTTTCTCCTGAGCATTCTCGCCACATTGGTAATGAAGTGATAAATATGCTTTCTCTGAGTATGGAATCTTTTATTCACAACTCAGATATTCGAATTACCAATCTATTCCGTGTTAACCCTGTCCTGGCAGTTACTTATGCGGCTGGCAATTTCTTTGTCATCAAAAGCAAAAAAAAATTTTTAAAGGCAAACATTATTGACACATATGTATGTGGAAATAAGAGAACCACAGTGGATTGCTTATTGACACATACACTACTGCACAAGCGACTGTTACATGAATATCCTAGGTCCAAGGTGAGACAAAAGTATTAAACCCACCCGAGATTACGCAGACATTGAACGCAGTAATTAAATTGGACAAGACATTTGGAGTGAAAGGGATTGACTCCAGAGAGCATAATCGCGGCATTAACCCTTTACCCAAGGAATCGCCAGCATCCGCCCGCCTAATCTGCAGATTCAGCAGTTGAAAAAATATTATTTTGTCAGAAAATTTTAACAAAACCATATCATGTGACCCCTCTTTGGAACGAGCTCATTGACCTTGTGCCAATGAGGGGTCACATAATATGGTTTTGTTGAAATTTTTAAAAAACAATTAAAAAAGATATTTAAATTAAAAAAATTGATATCATCTGCATTGGGTAAAGGGTTAATTGTGAAATAGATTACACCAAATAAACTACTGCATGTTGATGTCACAGAATGTCTGAATGATAACCAGTCATCAATAATATTCTGAATCAAATTTATGTACGTTTGTGTTGGAATGTGGCAATTTGTCAAAATTTAAAAAAAAATATTCTAACTAATTAAAAATGTAAATATTTTATGAGTGTTGGTACCGGTTAAGGCCAACGCCATTTCGTCAAGTTGAGATTGTTGAGTTATACATGTATTTTGACCACAAAATTGTGAGAATCATGTAAAATATGACAATAAGTACATCCTTTTCGCTCAGGTGCCCTAGAAATTAATTACTCCGGTAATCTGTTTGACCGTGAATCATGGCGATTTTAATATCATGTCAGATATTGTCTCGAAAAACAATGGCCAATATTAGTCGGCGACTTCTCTTAGATCTTGAGTGAAGATATCGTGGACCTGGGAAATTCATGTAATGGTCACTTGCGCAGTGGTGTACCTATGTTTACATTATTTTGGGTGAATATTGTTACCTTATTATTCTACAAAATAATTACCTTGTCCATGACCCATGCAGCTTCTAATTCTAATATTAATCTCACTTGTTGTGGGTTTCATAAATTAGCCTGTGTTTTTGTTACAATTGAGGAGAATGAACAAAGACAATTTTGATAGTTCAAATGTGAAAATACCAGTAAATCATCAGTGTTTTGTGTATTAACTGTTTTTGTTAGTTCACATGAAGATTACAGGTAGCCACCAGTTGTTTATACAACAATTTTCAGATGGCAGATTCACTGTCTATAAAATTCTGTTTCCTGCCAGATTCAATACCACCCAAAAATGCTGCTACTTAAGGGAAATACTAACTACACACTGTAAGACTTACTGCTGAGGGCAAGTCAGGAAAGTACATGTAACACCTCTGGGTGAGGCTCTGTGTGCAAGCCTGTTCTTCACCGGTCCTACTATTTAACGAACACAAACGAAGTTAACGAACATAAACGAACAGAAGAGAAAATAATTGGAAATACAAGTTAAAAATGGTTGAGGGTGCATATGCAGGTATATGTGGGTATATATTATTCGTTTGTAAAATTTTATTCACTTCTGATGAGTATTTTGATGATTAATAAGGTTTATAAAATGTACAACGGTGCGAAATTCTTGTGTTCGTTAAGTAGTAGCCTTCTTGAAGCTGTCAACAAGATGCGACAAAGGTGTGAAATCAATTAGCTGTCTATCTGAAGAAGAATGTCGCTGAGGAAAACAGCGAAATGTTAAAAAATTTATAGTAATTTATATATTTTTTATACTTACCAATGACCCAGACATAGCTGGTGCTAACTCTTAAAATACTAGGGCCAAACACAAATTTTGCCCCCCAATCCCCAAAATTTGCATCTAAAACCAAAAGAAATTATGTCCTGAAGGTCCTCCATACTTTGCCCTTACTGCGCATGCGCAGTGTCAAGGACGTTCCGAAATTGGCGCCTATTATCATTCTTACAAGCAGTGCCTGGTCAGCGCTATGTACTCAGCGGGGAGGTATGAGTTCCCAACTCCTGGGAGGGCCATCCCCGTCTGGGTCATTGGTAAGTATAAAAAAATATATAAATTACTATAAATTTTTTAACATTTTTATACTGTACCAATGACCCAGACATAGCTGAATAGTAAAAAGGCTGGAGGGCCTAGGACATAGAGGAAAATCCAATAAGCTCAACTATATAACATAGAGTCAACCCCTCAAGGAGAAAAGGGGTATTAGGCTTTACAAGTATCTTTCTTATTTTATGATAAATTAGAAAGATACAATACCCTTCATAATTGAGCACAATAACATTCATGTTCTCTATTAACATCCAGTATAACCCTTTATACTAATTATTTTTAAAGTAAGCCAATAAATAAAGTTAGTCCAGAGAATTGAGACCCTTTATATTCTTTAAAAGTGTCCGAGGATTGTATATTAACGCCCGTTTGACACTTGACATATACAAATGCTTCACACCGAGCTACACTTTAAAAATATGACATGAATGAATTTTTAACATTAATATTACACTTTAAAACCATCCCGGAAACGACTCAGAATTACTGACTCCGGAGGAGGAATTCCCTTGCTTTTCACTATAAAGCAGGTGACCTAAGAGAACACCCTCCCCCCCCCCCCCTCCCCTTGGTCAAATAGCCCAGAGCAAAGAGGGCAGCAGGACGGAGTCACTGCCAGAACAGAAAGCCTGCATAACTATAGTTGCAACTGTTTAGTGGACGACATTCTGAGCAACAGATAACGGACCTAAACAATGCAGGTCTCCAGAAATGGACTCAATATTTCTAAGATAAAAATTCGTGAATGTGGATGGCTGAGACCAATAAGCAGCCTTCATTAAATCTGTAATAGCAACACTATTTGCGTAAGCCCAGGATGTAGAAAGAGCTCTTACTTCATGAGCCGAAATCTTACGCACAGACTGCTGAGTAGAAGATAAATTTTCATAAGCAGTACGGATAGTTAATTGAATCCATCTAGCAATAGAATGGACCGAAATGTCCTTTCTATTAGGCATCAGAGACAGAAAGAAGCGTTTTCGTCCCTTTCTGATAAACTGAGATCTTTGTTTATAAATACGTAAAGCTCTAACAGGACAGAGTAAAGGCCTATGCCCGTCTGAAGACGGCAGAGCCTTAATAACAATAGGTTCCGGATATTTATTAGGAGCCTGATTCTTAGCTAAAAATCCAACATTAGTAGTGAAGGTGATAGTGTTCACGATACTACGATAGTGAGAATCGTCCACCGATAGTGCCTGAAGCTCACTGACTCTTCTAGCAGAAAAGAAAGCTAAGAGAAAAGCTGTCTTATAAGACAAGAATTTGAAATCTACTGTCTCAAGAGGCTCAAATGGCTTTTCCTTCAGTTTAAGAAGAACCCAAGCTAAATTCCACTTAGGAATTAATCTAAGAGTTCTGGGTCTATTTATCGAGAAGTTTCTAACTAACTTAGATAAAGAGACATTAGATCCAATTTGTAAACTATCGTGGTGTGCATAGGTATCAGATAACATAGACCTATAACCCTTAAAAGTAACAGGCTGCAGTTTGATCTCGTCAAACAAGTATACTAGAAAGTTTGCAATGTCTGGTATGGAGGGATCAAAAATATCAACAGAATGATCCCTACACCAATGACGAAAAACCTTCCACTTAGCCGCATAGTTTAGCGAAGAGGAGGTCCTCCTACAGTTAGAAATCGTGTCCACTGCTCGTCCTGTAAAGTGCTTGCCATGCAAGAAGGACCGCACAATGGAAAAACGTGAAGGTTGAGACCTTGCGGGTTGTGATGAAGTTGACACGGTTTCCCCTGCGAAAGAAGATCCTCCCAGGGAGGAAGCTTTTGCGGTAGGTCCCACAGCAGACACCTGAGTAGATTTATCCACGGTCTCTGTGGAGACAGAGATGCTACCAACAGAATCTTGCATTGAGATTGTTTTATCTTTAGTAATACTTGCTGAATTAACGGCGCTGGAGGATACGCATATCCTATCATTCCGTCCCATGAGATCGATAGAGCGTCTACTGCAAATGCTCTTGGATCCGGACATGGTGACACATACGTCTGCAACTGATTGTTGAGATGTGTCGCAAATAAGTCTATCATTGGCCGTTCCCATTGGTAGCAAATCTGATTGAATACCTGTTTGTTGAGAGTCCACTCCGACGGCAACAAGCGACCCTTCCGTGAAAGGGAGTCTGCTAGTACATTCAGACGACCCGGTATATGACGGACCGAAAGTAGAACTTGATGTCCTAGAGCAAACAGAAGGATTCTTTCCGTTAAATTGAATAACGGAACGGAATGAGTGCCTCCCTGGTTCCGGATATACGCCACTACTGTCGTATTGTCGGACAGGATTTGGACATGAGCTTTCTGAATAATGTCCATCCAATGACGTAATGCAAGCCAAATTGACATCATTTCCTTGATGTTTATGTGCTTGCTTAGAAACTGTGGATCCCAAAGACCCTGGCACCTCGAATCCGTTGGGATCAATAATGCACCCCAACCTGTTTGACTGGCATCCGTCATAATCGTGAAACTCGGATCCGGCAACTGCAGCGGAACTCCCAGAGTCAACCACTGAATGTTTGCCCAAGTCTGAATCTCTTGTTTCACTTGATCTGACAAGAGAACGTCTATGTCGAGCGAATGAATCTTCACACTCCAATTCTGAGTCAAGAAAATTTGGAGAGGACGAGTGCGTAACCGCCCCATCGGAATGAGATCCGCAGCGGCTCCGCACAGACCTATCAGTCTCATGAACTCCCTCGCTGTGACTTTGTCTGCATGAAGACAATAGCGAGCGTAACAACTGACTAATTTCGCTTTGGTTAACGGCAGACGAACGAGATTGTTGTGCGGCTCGAAGTTCATTCCCAGATGAGTGAATGACTTGGACGGCACCAGATCCGACTTCTCCTCGTTTATAACAAAACCGAGACGTCGGAGCAATAGAAGCAGATTCTGCACATCGTTCTGAAGCGCTAACTCGTTGCCATACCTCTGAAGAATGTCGGATGTACCATGACATGAAAGTACGCATCTTTGAGATCTATGCTTGTAGCATAATCGTTCACCCAAATACTCGCTCTGACCGATCGAATCGTCTCCATATATAACTTCGGAGCGACGATCAGCTTGTTTATCCAGCTCAAATCTATGACTGGACGGAACGAGCTGTCTGGTTTCGGAACCAGAAACAGATGGCTGTAGAATCCCGGTGTTTCCTGGTCTACTACGACCTCTACCGCATTCTTCATTAAAAGAGACTGCACCTCCGATAACAGAGCGTCTCTTTTCTGCATATTTGACGGAAGTTGAGTCCATTTTGGCCTTCGAGTTAAAGGAGGCTTTCGTTTGAAGGATATTCTTAGACCTTCCGAAATCACCCCTCTCACCCAAGGGTCGTCGGTAATCGACGCCCACTCTTCTGAAAAACTCGACAACCTTCCGCCAACCGGAACACGATAGAGGTTGAAACCATCACCTCCTGGACCTGCGAGGCCTGCGGGAGGAGAAACCACGTCCTCCACGACCCGCACCTCGTCCCGTCGACCTCGGGGCGTCCGACCGGTTGTCCCGGCCCGAAAGACGTCCTGCACGTGAGTCGCTGCCTTGACGGTCTCTTGAATAAGACCAAGAGGACGCACCGGAACCTCTATAGGAACCTCTCTTGGGCGCATTAGTCCCAGAAGTGCCTGTCATATTCTTTTCTGCCGTATCCGACTTTTTGGAAGCGGATTCAAACAGCAGAGAATCCGAAGCTTTCTTAGTAATTTTATCGTAGATTGCAGAAAGCTTGCCATCGAAGAGAAGCTCTCCGGAGACTGAAGCGACTCTGAGGGAGTTGTTCACCTTACTATCCACACGTGTGGATGTAGCTAGGGCTGCGTCATGTCTAACCAACTCCAGGTTTGCCACTGAAAGGGCGGAGTTATACGTGGAATAAGCTACTGCCCTTGAAAGAACTCTTAATGAGGATTGTATATCCTGGAATTCTTTCCCTTGAAGACGTAGTGATAACGCCTTAGTAAGGTGGTCTACGTAAGATAAAGCGTCTAAACTGGCCCTGTTAGATGTAATTGTCGTATCCAACACCGCGGTTGGAATGGACGTAGACGACGGTAATGACAATTCTAAGTCTTCTGCCTCGTCGTCAAGACGCAGAGGAACTCTCGGAACACCCTGTCCTGCCGTATCGAATTTATTCCTTGAATTAATGAAAGGCAGGTTAAGAGCATTGGCGGACAAGAAACCAGCTTCGCCTGTTTTGGAAGCAAGCTTGAAGATAGCGTCGTTCAATAATTCAAATGTTCTTGTGACATTATTGGACTGAGACGGAAACTCAGGGACGATGTCTCTGAACTACTCGAAGAATTCAGTGTCCAATGACGCTATCAGTCTCTTATCCGGTACCGCAGCAGTCTGGCCCGACGGAACAACTTCAGGAAGGAAGTGCCGGATGAAATCCACGGCAGCTTTATGTTGTTCCGAAAGGGATAGCTCCAAGTCATCAGTATCCCTCTTGCCATCCGGTCGGACCTCACGATGCTCCCGGTCGATCGCACCCGATGCTTCGGCGGAGCGTACCGACCCAGCGCCGTTGGATAATTCCCGATCCAACACCGATTCTGTCGATTGCTGGGATGCTGCGATAATTTGTGCCATCTGACCTAGCACGTCCGTCATCGAGGCCTGCGGAGTAGCGGTCTTTCGCTGCTTAGCCGCGGGAAGCTCTGCATCAACTGACTCCCGCATACTCTTCCTATGCGAACGTCCGGAGTCTACCGACCTCATGTCCCTGGCTACCGGATGGCGTGACATGGTCGCCGATGAATCCCTAATCGGCGAAGCTGGTAGAATATCCGCGGTCACGTAGCCAAGGTGCGGTCGTGTGCGCTGCTGAGAGGATGAGGAAGCCTGAGCAGTCTCAGCGGACTGCCTATACAACGGAGCGTCCCGAGCGACGGACGTGTGCTCCGCTTGCGACACATCTTGTACCACAACATCTGGTCCCAGATGTTGTTGTACGAGAGAGGGGCCTCTCTCGCTCGCGGCCCGGCTGGACCTGGACGAGCTAGGAACCTGACTAGAATCTCTCCTTTTATCCGCCATCACTGGGTGTGCACCTTGTATGTTTATAGTGCTCGCATCACCCAACACTTCTTCCTGGACCGCAACAGATGAACCCGGCTGCTGAACCATTCGGTGAATGGACGCTACACCGGGCGAGCTAGCGGACGACAGCGCCGTCGATCCTACTCGGGACCTCTTAGGCAACTGTCGTACCTGCATGAGCACTTTTGCCGCTAGCTCTGCATTCAATTGTGACGACGGAAGCGCACTTTTGGAGGATAACATGGAAACATCACCCTGTTCTTGTTCCTCTGAAATAGAAACTGATAGACTAGAGTGACCCTGTGGAGAAAGGACCGACATGGCCCTTTCCCCGCTAACAACATACCGTGACACACGTTTCCAATGTTTATCATCCCAATATTGACATATTGAACAGGAGTTAGTGCGAGTACACTGACTGCAATAAATACAATGATCCTGAAAGTCAGAGGAAGATTTCTTCCTATTACAATTTGAACAATATCTTTTCATTGTGAAAAGACAACAACAAGTCCTAGTACTCGCACAAACCCCTAAACACAAAGATACATAATAACATGATCCATTAATAATGAAAAAACAACTGAAAATAAAAATAATTTTTGAAAAATATTTTTTCAGCGAAGCCCAAGTTTCTGAAAAGTAACATTGAGCCCCAATGGATCCCAAGGCTAAGTGTGGACAAAAATTTTAAAATTACTTTAAATAATTAATGCAACACTTACGGATAATAATAATGTATCTTATAATGAGATAAACTACTCCAAAGGCAAAAAGCCCCCCTCAAAAGAGACTGTTGCCAATGTAAACAAGAAGTGTATAAACACTAGAAAACATGACTCCAGGCACTGACAATCCTGGCCCGAAATCAGTTATCAAAATACACACTATCTGATGCAAAACAGAGACTTCCAGGGAAGAATCTGCAGAACATCAGATGGCAGATGCAGAACACAACGTCTAAACACCCATGGGTGAAAACGTAAACATGGGGAAAATAACAGAATTCATTCTGTTACAAAGCTAATTCTCCCAAGAAATTTTAGTAGTAATCTTACTCAAAAATATGCCAAAAGCATGGGAGAATAGCAAGGGGGTACTTACAGGTCAAGGGAAGAGGAAACACTGAATAAGCAGTGCAACTTCATAGCAAGAATGACAACAACAGGCCCATGTCTCGAAAATAGGCAACTTAACATAATTTCAATACAAAATTTTAAGTTACAGCCCTGAATATTTTCTGTCACTCCTTTTTCCTCTCCTCCTTCTATATCCTCCTTAGAATCACCATTTCTCCAATATTTATGTGTCTGGCATCATTTAAACTGAGATTTACAAGCACAAAGATCAGTGAGATGTTAACTGATGAAGGGCCAAACAAAGAATGATAATTGGCGCCAATTTCGGAACGTCCTTGACACTGCGCATGCGCAGTAAGGGCAAAGTATGGAGGACCTTCAGGACATGATTTCTTTTGGTTTTAGATGCAAATTTTGGGGATTGGGGAGCAAAATTTGTGTTTGGCCCTAGTATTTTAAGAGTTAGCACCAGCTACGTCTGGGTCATTGGTACAGTATAAAAATTTAGGTTTAAGAGGATGGCAAGCACCTATTTTAATCGTGTGTAAAATTGTATCCACGTCTGAGGAGTATTTTAGTGATAAATAAAGATTATAGCCATTATTTGGATTGACAAACATGCATCAAACTCTCGCTTTGGATTCCGAGGACACATCACGGCGAGTCGGGGACAAACCGTGATCTACCCTTAGAAAGCGGAGCAAGACTCGGATACATGTAGCATATTGTACACCCACATAATGATAATAATCTAAAGATCTTACAATATCTTGGGGATAAGTCATTAAAGCCCAGTTTAAGCTTTCCTGAAAACTTTCCCCGAACAAGCTCACCCTCCACCAATGCGGGCTCCCACTAACGAGAGAGGACAACCAGGCGCGTAGCCAAGAAAAAGTTTCCGGGGGGAAATAACTGATGGGGGGGGGGGGGGGGGGGGGGGGAGGGGGGGATAGCCATCAGATGCGCAAAAGGCAGGGGGTGGGGAGGGGGGCTTGGTGTCCTTCCCCAGGATTCTTTTTTTTTTGGGGGGGGGGGTATGGGGAAAATTTCCCAGGAAAATTTTAAAATCTAAGTCTAACTACTGGCGGGAAACATTTGGAAGGGGGTACAGCTACATTTTGGGGAGGGGCACCTGCCCCCTGTGGCAACGACAAATCCCGGGACACCTCCACCCACAGACTCTCACCAAAGAGCCCCATCCACCCCCGGTTCTTTCCAGGAAACGCGTTCCGTAATACAGTAGGCCTAACTGCTTCGCGATAAATGTTAGCCCAATAATATTAGCCTTCGCCTGTGCTCCGAATTTATTATAGTAGTATAGCACATATGAATCGTGCCTTATTACCCGGACTTTTGCCGGTGCAACTAGTGTTAAATTCCCATAGGAACCAGACTTTTGCCGGTGCAACTTTTGCCGGTGCAAAATGTCAGCACCAAACATCTGGATCTGGTAAATGGTGTACGTACTGCATATATATCTTATAGTATACTATGGTATGTATAGTGATATATGTACGCATGGGGCTATAGGTATATATTATGGGTAAGTGGTGGAAAGATGATGGGAAAATTGGGTTTTCTTGAAAGTTTTTCCCGCGAAACAGTTGACGTTGCTATTGACGTTGTGACGTCATGATGCGCACGCGACGTCATAGAGATGTTGACCACTGTTGTTGTCCAGTATACAATATGACACAACGTAATTCGGGTCAGGGGGTGGCTGAATTCTGATAGGAGAAATCTCATAGTAGCGGTATATTCTCCTGTACCTCCACCCCCCTCCCCCTCCAAAAGCCATTGGTACTAGTAATCGACTTGATGCTTTATGTCATCCCATGATTAGTATAGATAGTATGTAATGCGTGGTGGGAGTTATTGTGGGATAGGTGGGAATGCATGGTCGCCTAGTGTGGAAGTATAGTATGCGTGGTATATCCCTTTCAGGTCCCAAGTTAGCCCTTAGTACTATTAATCCACCTTATGCTTCATATTATCCTATGTCTGATGTATAGCTAAGTCAAGCAGTAGGGTGGGTGGGGGGTAGTGTGGTATTGCGAGATAGTCATTGGTGGTTTAGATTGGCAGTACAGGATGAATGGTCTGTTGGGTTATCACCCCCTTAGTACTATTAACCTAACGAATCATTTATAATATCTAATGGCTGGTATTGGTAGTATGGAATTCCAGACCAGGCGGTATTATTCTAGGTTGTTTAGAACAGTAGTAAAGGATTAACGGCCTGTTGGTCTATTATCCACTAAGTTCTAACCTATTAACTCGTTTCGGGACGGGGGTGGGTGGGGGTGGTATTGGTAGTACGAAATACGGACTACTAATGAAATGAGGTTAGCCTTTGTGGTGTTTTGGCAATTAAGGTCAGATTGGGGGGGGGGGGGGGGGCTGGTTTGGGGATTAGTGGGGACTTTCGGAGACCGAACAAAGTGCCTTTGGCTACTGTAAGCAGTGTGTTTCGAACATCTCCTGCTGTGCGGTGCATATTTCTGCTACCGCAGCCGTACAACATTCGGCTTTTTTTTTTTGTCATTTTTGACATAGCAGTGCCTTTTGGCTAATGTAAGCAGTGTGTTTTGAATATCTACTGCTATGCGGTGCATATTTCTGCTACCGCAGTCGTACAACATTCGGCTTTTTTTTGTCATTGTCACAGTCTCCTCATCCGTCTATCTCGCAGTTTGGCTGTCATGTTTGTCCAGGTTTCCTGTCTCACTTTCAAGGCTATTGCATGCTTGGCTAAGCTAAAATCGCCACAGCCATGAAGAGCACCCCGAATGTCTCTAACTTGGTCAGTCACAATGCCATGTAGATTGTCAGTAAGGTCAGTCAATTTAAGTACTTTCCAATTGTTTTCCAACTTTATAATATTGTTCAAACTTTCACAGTTATTATTTGTCCACGATTTCGGAATTATTGGATTTTGTTTGCGGGCGTTAAAAACTTTAGAACGGAATTTGTCCATGAATGTTGTAAGATAGCGTCTATTGCATTTGTTGACAATGTCAGTCTCAACCTCACTATACACTACCTCGGTATCTACTGTGATGAGGCCAGCATCACTTTGAAAAATTTGTCCAACAATTTTGTTTACAGTCTGCTGGTTGTCTGTCTTACTCAGGTTTCGTATCAGGTTTTCCTTGAGATGTTGTGTGCACAGTGTGTGAGTGGAACTTGGAAAGCACGCTGCGATGGCATTTACAAGAGCAGCTTCGTCGTCTGTTCCAAATACAATATTGCCCTGGGGAATGTCAACAAGCTGGCTGTTCAAGTACGAAAGAAAGCGATATGTTTGAAAAGCACCATCCCAATGCAGAAAAAGAGGGCCCAGCAAAATTGGTACTTCATTTGAAGATGACTTCCTCACAATATTTGGATTTTTGAAGCATATCGTAGTGACACAACACGCCCCCAAGTTGAAAGTCCTATCAATTCCTATAACACAACCACTTTTGATTGCTGACTTCAAAAGAGCAATTTGTTCATCTGTATGCAAAATAACCGAAGGTGGTTTGGTTGGGTCTGAGGACACAAACTCCTTGATGAACGAACTATCCAAAGATTTATTGATCATAGCAACCAAATCATCGGGCGGGTTTCGACGATGCTCACCCTCGAGCCTAGTTTTACACCTTTCCCTGTGTCCCATTTTTTGAATCTGCCGAATTTTTTCTCAGGTCGCGTTTCTAAAAGAGTATGGGTAGGGTTGTCCCCCAATGTCGTAGCCACATGGGGCTGGGGGGTGGGGGGGGCACTTACCCCCTCCCCAAAATCTAGCGGTGTCCCCTTCCAAATGTTTTCCGCCAGTAGGCTTAGATTTTAAAATTTTCCTGGGGGAGAGCCCCCCCCCCCACCCCCTCCGAAAAAAAATTCCTGGAGAAGCCCCCCCCCCCCCCAGCACCCCCGCCTTTCACGCATCTGATGGCTATACCCCCCCTAATCCCCCCCTGCTGTTACACACCCCCCCCCCCCCCCCCCCCCCCCCCCCCCCCCCCACCGAAACTTTTTCTTGGCTACACGCCTGGTTGTCCTCTCTCGTTAGTGGGAGCCTACATTGGTGGAGGGTGAGCTTGTTCGGGGAAAGTGTTCAGGAAAGCGTAAACTGGAATTTAATGACTTATCCCCAAGATATTTTAAGACCTTTAGATTATTATCATTATGTGGGTGTACAATATGCTACATGTATCCGAGTCTTGCTCTGTTTTCTAAGGGTAGATCACGGTTTGTCCCCAACTCGACGTGATGTGTCCCTCGGAATCCAAAGCGAGAGTTTGATGCATGTTTGTCAATCCAAATAATGGCTATAATCTTTATTTATCACCTAAAATACTCATCAGACGTGGATACAATTTTACACACCGATTAAAATAGGCACTTGCCATCCTCTTAAACCTAAATTTCGCTCGTTTTCCTCAGTGACATTCTTCCTCAGATAGACAGCTTATTGATTTCACACCTTTGTCGCATCTTGTCGACAGCTTCAAGCAGGCTACTACTTAACGAACACAAGAATTTCGCGCCGTCGTACATTTTATAAACCTTATTAATCATCAAAATACTCATCAGAAGTGAATAAAATTTTACAAACGATTAATATAATACCCACATATACCTGCATATGCACCCTCAATCATTTTTAACTTGTATTTCCTATTATATTCTCTTCTGTTCGTTTATGTCAGTTTATGTTCGTTTGTGTTCGTTAAATAGTAGGACCCGTTCTTCACTACCTCAAAATATCTAAAATATGTAGATTATAAAACCTGTGAAATGACAAAAAGTGGTAAAGGGAAGGTAGAACCAACAGGTAGTGAAAATGGCGAAAGATCTGACCTTCTACCAGGAAGTCGGGAAGGGCTGTCTTCACCAGCCCAACTAAAACCTCTAATAAGTGACCGCAAAAATAAATCAAAACTGGTAAGAGAAAAATGGTAATTATCTTTTTCCTAATTTCTATATGTCACACTAATTCTGCCTTCTTCTTTTAGCAGGTACACACAGATGATTTCTTTTAATGACCAGCACCCCAATAACCGGTATGGAAACTATAACCGTTATGGAAACAGTAAACTCCATGGATCATGAACATCCTCCACTCCATCCCTAGAAGTGGTCACCCACCTCAAGGGAGGCGAGTGTGGAAATAAGCACTTCCTTTTTTAAAAATTTCCAGAAAGTGGGTAAATTCGGGTTTTGTATATAACAAATTATTCTTTAGATCAAAGCAGTATCATTGCTTGTCACCGTTTGTACGAAAATCGTTTAATTTACTTGTTTTAGAACTCTTTTGTTTTTTACCATTTGGGGAAATTCACCGGTTCCTATGGACTTTCATGTCATTTCGGTGTCATTCCGGTGTTTAGAACTGTTAGAAGAACCGGTTTTTGATGGGGTGGATTTTCGGTTTCCAATCCCGCGGTGGTAGCAGCTAACTCATATTATCTAGGAAATCAGACCTTGCTATTCATGTGCCTAGTTATTTCACTTTGAAACGCTCTACAATTTTTTTAAATCTTCGTTTATAAATGCATTTTCTAACTTCGCCTCCCTTGAAGTGGGAGAGTGTTCGATTGAATTTCCGTGAGACTTTGGATCCGGCAGATTTCCGGGACGTAATATTCCAAAAACCACTTCGCCCGGGGCCTTTTTATTCTGAACTTTGTTTCGTTGCGGGTCGACTCGTCGGAAGCAGAAGCAGTCATTCTGAGAGTGTCGGCAGCCGACTTAGAGACTGACACCCGAGTTAGATACACTTTGCAAGCAAAGACAATCCAAGAGTTCTGGGATTAGCTGTTGTTGTTTATTAATAATATGAAATAGGTGCTACCTAAAGTGCGAACGTAGTTACAACTTACAGTACGTATAGAGTGTATTGTCACTAAATCACCCACAGAGTGGAGATTCCACCCAAGCAATAATTGCAAATTTGTTGCAAAGCACAACAAGCACAAGGTTCCAGCCAATGAATCCCTGGGTTACACTCGGAGGTCCATTGGCTGAAGCATTGCTTGTGTTTTTTGCCCATGTGTGCAGAATTTAAAAGTTATACTTTGGGTGATAACGCCACCCCACGAGTCAATTTGTTACAATCCACTCTCCACGTACTATAACCGTTATGGAAACAGTAACCTCCATGGATCATGAACATCCTCACTCCATCCCTAGAAGTGGTCACCCACCTCAAGGGAGGCGAGTGTGGAAATAAGCACTTCCTTTTTTAAAAATTTCCAGAAAGTGGGGTAAATTCGGGTTTTGTATATAACAAATCATGGGCGCAGATCTCTTCCAAAAAGTGGGGGGACGGGCAGATGCCGAAGGCCGCTTATAAGCTGTCGGGCTGTTGGTCATTTCTGTCGAGCCATTAATAAACTGCAATGCCTTCCAAAATCATGGTATTGTTATATTATAACCCGATAATCATAAACCCCAAACATTACATATGCATGTGTCATGATGTGTGGGAAGAAAAATTAAAATGCAATTGCTGTAAAATGCCTGGACTGAGACAAAAACGCCAGCGGTTCTGTTATAATCAGAGGTGTAGGAAGCATTTGAATGTTGGGGGGGGGGGGGGGGGGGGGCACACATTTCTGATTATTGAATGATATGGGCTGAGCAGCAGATTTAAAGGCATCTGACACGAGTGCTGAAGGTGTGAAGTGAATGAGGTGGGGGGGGGGGGGGTGTTGGCATTTCGAGAAAATTTTTAAAACAGAGGTATCAAATGGTGCATTCTGGTGGGTTTTGGGATGAAAAATCTTATTGTTTTCTTCAATAGAAAAGGTCGATTTTTTAACAGCATGTTGGAAATTTTTAAAGATGCTGGTACTTCCTTCCCGTGAATTATGCAAATGCTGCATCCTAGTGATACAGGATTGCGAAATTTACGCAAAGGAAATGTATCCGATGGAACAGATGCCTGATCATGCCTCTATAGGTTCATGAAGGTGTCATAGAAACCGCAACCAATAAACTGAATTTGTCTTGGTACTGCATAGACACCAGTGAGGCAGTGGTAAGCTACACTGGTGTGCATGTAATACAAAGACAAATTTGACAGTGTTGGCTGGTTATACATGCAGCCAACACTAGTGCAAAATCACAGACATGTAGGGTTGTAAGAGAGTTCACTACGAGGCCTATTATTTTCACCAAAACACGGAAAAAAAGTGGGGGGGAGGGGGCACGTGCCCCCCCCCCCCCCGGGTACCTACGCCCCTGATTATAGTAGTTCTTAATACTGGCATTTGTTATTCCAGCTGGAGCGTTTTTATGATTGTACATGCTGTAAAATTTCCCAAATTGGCCTTACAGAAGTGACGCTTTTCGTTCTGAATATCTGATTGCAGGAACACTGGAAGACGTAGGAGGGGTAACTAGAAAGGCAAAATGGAGTCTGAATGTTTTAATTTATAGCTAGCCCGGCGCCCGAACATCATGTGTGGTTGACTACATATACAAACTGCCATTCCTTTCGGAATGTTCAGGGGTAGGGTGGGGGGAGGGGGCTTTGAGATGGCCCGTGACTGTATTTGCATGGGAGAGATTAACCTACTCCATTCTGAAGTAGGATTTACTCACCTCTTGGTCCATGTTTATCCATGGTTATCTCCCCTGGAGTAGTCAAATATTCAACAATTTATGTTTTGATTGGCAGAGCACGATAAGCTCTGTCAATCAAAATATAAATAGTGTAACTTTTGACAAAAAAGGTAGTAATAAGCTAAGATGGGAAATTTGAGATTCTAACACCAGAGTGACGGGGGTTAATCTTTTACCCAACCACATACGAAATTTCATAATTTTAAAGAAATTATGTTTTCGATAAAACCATATAAATGTCATGTGGATATTACCGGAACCAGCTCATTTACCCGGGTCCAATGACATCCAATATTATGATTTTATTGTGAAGATACAAAAACTTTTTAGGTAGATTAAGTCTTAGGCTAATTGTCTAGGTGTTTTGTTTTGTTAGGTAAAGGGTTAATTTGAATATTGTGTAGCCGTGGAGGTATGTAGAGTATTCCCGACTTCAAAATTGAGCTGATCTTTTTGAAGCTCTATTTTCAAAGACTGATTTATTTTCAATCATTTAGGTATCTGATGCATAAATGATTGAAAATAAAACAGTTTTTAATCTAAGACAAGTATCACAATGTTCAGATACTAAAATGGGGAAATAAATGGCAGACAATAATCAAAAATGGAGTTCCCATGGCTACTTCATCCCTGTGAAAGGGAAGGCGGAGGGGGGGGGGGGAGGGGGTCAAGGCAGGTCGTAGGAGCAAATCCATGGACACTCAATCAACGGTGGATACAGGGGCTGGTGGGACAGTCGCCTGACCCCTTAGCATTATAATAGACCCATGTAAATTAGGGCCTATTCCTATGGCCCTAATTTACATGGGTCTATTATAACGCTAAGGGGCGGAGCGGGGCTGGACACCCTATGTGTCTCCAATTATTAAATTTCACATAACTGTTGTTTATGAGCACTCCATCAATTGCGGATAAAGAAACAGAATCAGAGTCGAAACTTATATTATCAGCACATCAACGCTAAACGAACAAATTAGTCGACACCAAGAGTGAATATACACTGGAAATGCTCCATGCACGAGTTTTATTTTTACAGTTATAGATACTATACTTCCAATATGTTTCACGGTTGTTCAATGCAGGAAAATAGTACGATGCATACTATAGGACAGATTCTTTCAAACTTTGCCGAAAACCTTTATTCTGGAAGAATGGTTTCTAATGAAGGGTTGAGCAATCAGTTTTGTTGTCTAGTTTGTCCAATATATCGCTGTGTACAGCACAAACCATTAGGAAGTTCAAGCGGTCTTGATTCATCGTATTACGGAGCCACGTTTTAATGCGCCGGAGTGAGCTGAAAGAACGTTCAGCAGTGCAAGAACTCGCAGGACAGAGCAGTATAGCCCGAAACAATTTCTCAACACTCGGAAACATTTTACGAACATCGGGGACATGTTGATGAACACCTGGTGAATACAACTAACATCATCAACC